>SSNR01000035.1:3521348-3535137 GCA_006937965.1 Callopanchax toddi
TCAGCTTTCGATGCACGGACTAAAGGTTTTGAACAATCAAAAGACATTCCATTCTTGTCAGGTATCAGCAGAACTTTGTTTTGAATCAGCAACATCAACGGAAAAAGTTATTAGTTAGCTACCTGTGAACAGTAATAAACCAGCAGCAGCAGATTCTTATCTTTTTGTCATGAATGCAGTCATGTGTTATTGTGCAACCTGTGTTCTAATAAATACTGGGCTGAGAAAAGATCCCTCAGAGTTCCACTCCGATGCCTAACCAGCAGACGGGTGGTCTCTCATCCACAATGCTCAAAAAACTTAAACTAACTGTCTGGTCTGATTCTGTTCTTTAGATCTCGGGGTTTCTAAGAGTAAAATCTCTAACATCTTGGCGCCGTGACCCGGATCCCAAAATTCTCCTACGCCGGGGGATTGGAGGAGGCCTACTTCATCCGTCGGCGTGGAATTGACGGGATCCGGACACCGAACTCAATCAGACCACAAAATTGGGTGTGAGTATAAAGTTTTACAGCTAAAGAAATGACAGCTTTAGAAAGAACAGAGAAAGGTGCAAAAAAGAGAAAGTAAAAAGGTGGACGGCGTTCCTGCCTGAGCGCACGGCTGATTAAAAGCTCCGTGGCTCAAAGACGATCGAGGCGGCGTTCCTCAGATCAAGGGATCGAACGGCGTTTTCAATACCCTTAAAAGTAAAAAGAGCTCTTAAAAAATAAAAGTAAAAGAGGCGGCGATCCTCAAAACCGGGCTCGAATGGCGTTTCGAGACCCCCAAAAGTAAAAGAGGCGGCGATCCTCAAAACCGGGCTCAAACGGCGTTTCGAGACCCCTAAAAGTAAAAGAGGCGGCGATCCTCAAACAGGGCTCGAACGGCATTTCCGAGACCCTTAAAAGTGAAAGTAGGAATAAGGCGGCGATCCTTACCTACAAAAAGCACCTCAAAAGTATTTAGCTGACATTTCTCTAGGCTGTTTAAACTTATACTCCTTATTTGGATAAAAAGTACATAAAATAGACATCTTATTGGAAAAAACACAACGCAGAAAAGAAAATATAAAGGAATACAGGAAAGGAACTGAAAAAGAAACTAAAGCTGCACTGTAAAACAAAACAAAAACCAAACTAAAAACAGAAAAAGTAGAAATACACTATAAGAAATAAAAAGTCAGGCTAAAAGAAAAAATAATTAAAATAGACTATAAAAATATAGTCATATTAAAGCTACACTATAGAAACAATAATAAAAGTTAAACTAAAAGAAAAATAAACTATAAAAGGCTGAAGAGAGACAACCTCTTATTGCATTAACAGCATCAACCCTAACATTAACTACAGGATTAATTGGTATAATTCTAGATTTTCTGGGGTACCTCAACCTAGATTTAAAAAAAACAACTAAACTTACATTACAGAAACGTATCCTTTTTAAATCTGTTAGATTGTTTTTTAATGGGTAAAAGTCAAATTCTAAACTATGACACGACCTTATGCTAAACTAGAAGTTTATCAATGACAAGAGTTGTTTTGAATACCTGCTCATTTCTAAACCTCTCCATTGACTCAGAACATGATAGTTGATCTGCATTAGTGTCTCTCCAAAAGCAACTGAGACCGAACAAGAAGATTTAAATGAAAATGAAACATTTAGTGTTTCCTTTTGTGGTTTATCTTATTTAAATTTCGGGTTAGAGGCTTATGAAGCTTCATTGTTTTACAAGTCACTCACTTTGACTGGGAATGATGGTGAATTATTTTATGTTGGTTTTATTTTTATTTCTATGTTTAATTTTATTTTTCTGATTCTACCTGCTGTCTGTGAATTAATTGATTTACTTTACGAAGCTGAAAAACTGTTCTAATATTTTGACACATGTGACCATATGTCAAAACAGGGGGGAGTTGGTGAACAAAGTTTTTTAATCATAACCTGAACTTGTATTTTCTAAGCAAAGCTATGATGGACATTCAACCCATGAGTAACAGACGGCACAGAGGCTGTAGCCCACAAAGAGCTGCTACGTCTCTACACCCTGAAAACCCCACCCAGAGGCTTTCACCCCTGACGGTAACCAGAACTGCCCATGCTCTGTCTGATGACCCAACAGGGCCCAGGACTGTTATCACCCAGAACAGTCACACAAATGGCTCCATGGACATGGCTGGACCCCAGAACTGTCGGTGCTGAGACAAACCGGACTGTGACCTGTCCCTCTCTGGGTTTTCTCCATCGATGTGGTACACATGGTACCAACCTCGGCGAGTCTGCCTGTGACAAACAACACTCTGACCCTGAAATCCCACGGCTCATCGCCTGACGTAAGTCACTGTCATTGACGACACACCTCTCACATCTCATGAGTCGAAGCACCCCAGACATTCTTTGGCTGACTGTCACGGCATTCAGAGTTGGTTCTGAACGGGCTACGCTCCTCAAATCTCGGGGTCCCCACAGAGACTGGTTTCGGGGCCCCAGTGGACAAATATGGCTATGCGACTCAAAGGTGTGTCTGCATCTACCACGAGGCTGGTGTGGGACCTTCAAAGAGTGTTCTACACCACAACGATGATGTCACAGGGTCAGAGGTCACAGAGTGAAATGGAAACCAGCCAAACCATGCCCCCTCCTCTGTCAAAACGTTTCCCCCATCCCTGTCAAAAAGCATGATGTGGTGGTGCCTGGAGGATTCTGATGTCATCACAGCCTCTCCGTGCCGTACTGTTGACCATTCTATCAGAACTGAACTGAGATTCATGACAGAGTCTCAGACATTAGCTCGCTGGTTCTGGGTGGAAGGACGGGTTGAAAGATACTGAACCCCAGGTTTTTGCTTCTACAAGAAATAGGAGTTGATGCTAAAAAATGAGAATGTTCATTCTTTAAAATAATTTTTTATTATTGCTGCTTGAATAAAGCTATTTGCCAGCAGCCATGTAATCATAAACAGGAGGGAAATGAAGGAGTTTTTAATTATTATGATTCATGTCTGCTTACAAATGTATCCTGCTTGTAACCTTTTAATTTTCAGCATCAGCTTTCGATGCATGGACTAAGGGTTTTGAACAATCAAAACACATTCCATTCTTGTGAGGAATCAGCAGAACTGTGTTTTGAATCAGCAACATCAACGGAAAAAGTTATTAGTTAGCTACCTGTGAACAGTAATAAACCAGCAGCAGCAGATTCTTATCTTTTTGTCATGAATGCAATCATGTGATGTTGTGCAACCTGTGTTCTAATAAATACTGAGCAGAGAAAAGATCCCTCAGAGTTCCACTCCGATGCCTAACCAGCAGACGGGTGGTCTCTCATCCACAATGCTCAAAAAACTTAAACTAACTGTCTGGTCTGATTCTGTTCTTTAGATCTCGGGGTTTCTAAGAGTAAAATCTTTAACAGATATATATATATAAATATATATATATATAGGATCAGCACCTCCAAATCTGAGGCCATGGTTCTCGATCGGAAAAAGGTGGATTGCCAACTCCGGGTCGGGAGAGAGGTCCTGCCTCAAGTGGAGGAGTTCAAGTATCTCGGGGTCTTGTTCACGAGTGAGGGAAGGAGGGAGATGGACAGGCGGATTGGGGCAGCGTCTGCAGTGATGGACGCTGAACCGGTCTGTTGTGGTAAAGAGAGAGCTGAGCCAGAAAGCAAGGCTCTCGATTTACCGGTCGGTCTACGTCCCAATCCTCACCTGGTCATGAGCTTTGGGTAATGACTGAAAGAACGAGATCGTGGATACAAGCGGCCGAAATGAGTTTTCTCCGCAGGGTGGCCGGGCTCAGCCTTAGGGATAGGGTAAGAAGCTCGGACATCCGGGAGAGACTCGGAGTAGAACCGCTGCTCCTCCATATCGAAAGGAGCCAGTTGAGGTGGTTCAGGCATCTGGTCAGGATGCCTCCTGGACGCCTCCCTCGGGAGGTGTTCTGGGCATGTCCTGCCGGCAGGAGGCCCCCAGGTCGACCCAGGACAAGCTGGAGGAAACACATCTTCAGTTTGGCCTGGGAACGCCTGGGCGTCCCAGCTGAGGAGCTGGTGGACTTGGCTGGGGAGAAGGTGGCCTGGGCTGCCCGACTTGGAATGCTGCCCCTGCAACCCGGACCCGGATAGGCGGAAGAAGGCGAGGCGAGGCGATATCTATATATATATATATATAGATATATATATATATATATATATGTGCTGGGCATTTAACGCCATTAACGGCTGCGTTATCGTGAGACTCTTTATTGCGCGATAAGAAAAATAACACCGTTAATCTAAATTGGGTTCCTAAATGGCAGACTCCGGTCCTAGTCCTGATCCGTTTTTTTCCGGAGTCCGGATCCAGGTGAAGGAGGCGCGCCCTGGAGACGCAGCTACTTCATGTGGGTGCTGGACCTGAACACTGGACCCTCAGGTCCGAGGGAGGGAATCCTGTACCCAGTCTGGCTCCTTGTCAGGACCCTCACCTGGACCAGGAGGCGCGTGGGAGAGCAGACTGAGCTAAGCTGGCGCCAACCTCAGCATACGCTCCCTCCTCCTGAACTGGACAGATCCGTTTTCCTCCTGCTGGATCTGCCCAGCGGATTTTTACATTTCCGCTCCCGTTGTTACACTAGTCGTGTTTTTACTACCCTGTGGACACCACGTCCTGTCCGTCCTCTCCGGACACCGTGAAGCAAAGCTTCAGAACCGAACCGGACCGGACCAGCGAGCTGCTTCCGGGTCTGCGCTCTCCCTGGATGACTGGTCAATCCAATGGGAGGAGGTTTTTAAACTCCCCTTTCTCCAAACCTTCCACATAAACACCATGTTCCTCAGTGTGAAGTTACAGGTGTCATCTGAGATCATCTGGTGTACAGTAACTACAGAGAGCTCATGTCAGCAGCTGGAGCTCGTTCAACTCAGTAATGAGGCTTGTCACAATATGGCGCCCAAAGGGTTAACAACTAATCACTATTATGACTTATTTATAGAAGAATCTTTTAGAAAACTACAGGATGAATTTTAATGCCACTGAGAATCAAACTTTAAGCTTTCTGACGCTGTGACTGTTGTGCTGTTACCTTAACGACCGGCTGTGCAGACGGCATCATGGCTGGTGGGGGCTGCGGCGCAGGAACAGGGGGCGTGGCTTGGACAGGTGTGGGTGTGGTCGAGATGACAGGTGTCTGAGACGGGGAGGGGGACGGGTAGGAGGTGGGAGGAGAAGCTGAAGACTCCGCCTGCTGACTCACTGAGGAAGATATAGAACTGTTAGTACAGCAGCAGGTACAGGTACAGCAGCAGGTACAGGTACAGCAGCAGGTACAGGTACAGCAGCAGGTACAGGTACAGCAGCAGGTACAGGTACAGCAGCAGGTACAGGTACAGCAGCAGGTACAGGTACAGCAGCAGGTACAGGTACAGCAGCAGGTACAGGTACAGCAGCAGGTACAGGTACAGCAGCAGGTACAGGTACAGCAGCAGGTACAGGTACAGCAGTGAAGTCATGGTACTGAGAGGTTCTAGAGACAGTCTCACCTGTGGTAGCAACAGGCGGTTTGCTCTTGTTCTTCCCTTTGGGAGCTGGAGGCAGCAGAGCGACTTCCTCCTGAGGCATCTGGGCCACTTTCTGCAGGAAGATCTTCTCTAAAGCCTGAGCCATGAGGACGATGTCATCTGTAGGCTACACACACACACACACACACACACACACACACTTAAAGCAGGCTGTTGGGACCAAAAGGTCTAAAGCTCCAGTTTAAACTGGACCGGATCAGGAGTTTAAACTGGACCGGGTCAGGAGTTTAAACTGGACCGGATCAGGAGTTTAAACTGGACCGGGTCAGGAGTTTAAACTGGACTGGATCAGGAGTTTAAACTGGACCGGGTCAGGAGTTTAAACTGGACCGGGTCAGGAGTTTAAACTGGACCGGATCAGGACTTTAAACTGGACCGGATCAGGACTTTAAACTGGACCGGGTCAGGACTTTAAACTGGACCAGATCAGAATAAATTAAGATTCTATTTTCATCTTTAATGATAAACTCCTGGTAACCACCATTGCTGGGCCGTGTGTGTGTACCTTGTTGTAGATGTAACAGTTGGTGAACATGGTGTTGAAGTCCTGCATGGCCTCACTGGCACTCCAGTAATAGTTGTTCTCCAGACGTTTTTTGATGGTTCCCATGTCCATGGGGTTCTTGATCACCTTGTGGTAATCCTGCACATCCAAATGAACACTTTTAAATAAAAACAGCAGCCAATGAAATGTTGTCCTGGCCTCAGAAGAGAGCAGGACAGACGGTCAGACATGTGACAGTGATGGGTATGAAATGGACAACGTAAAACAAAACGACATAAACTATTAAAAATAATATCAACAGAGTGGAGACAGGAAGTTGTAGAGTTCTGATAGACGATGTCAGAGTCATCCAACAGAAGCAGAGTGACAATACGTTTTCTAACAGTCAAATCAAAACACCTGATACTAGACAAAGGTTTTAGACTAAAGTTGATTTGATTTATGACAGTTTGAGTCTTAAGGGAGAGATGTGGATCTAACCAGACACCTAGATATTTAATAGTCAGAGCCTTCATCAGAGACAGATCTAGAAAATGTAGATTTAAATGACCAAGAGAAGCAGAGGAGGTGTGTCTATTAAACAGCATAGAATAGGATTTAGATTTATTCAGAATCAGCTTATTGAAGGTAGCCAGTGTTGAAACTGAACTGAAGACACTCCTGCATCTCGTTATACTGGGTTTATATGTATAGGACAGTGTCATCAGCGTATAAATGAACAGAACATGAGATCAGCAGAAAAAAAAAGACAAGACTAAAAACTTTGCTCTCATTATTTTCAAAAACACTGATCAACATTTTTCTGCTCAATCCTGATTAAACACAACAACATTTAACTCAAGACGTCAATCTGATGCTTCGATACAATTCTGAATCATTTTAAACAAATTAATGGAGATCGACTCATGGACCTGTCAGGGGTCACAGACCTGTTCCTGTTAAACTAGTCGCTCCCTGTGGTCACGCTGGGGGGGGGGCGGAGGGGCGTGGCGCTCGAGGGGCGTGACACTCGAGGCACTGCTCTGAGCCTCCTGACTGAACTTTGGTTATAATATTAACGTTCATTAGCTCGTATAAGAGCCCAACATAACACATTATCTTAGACACAGATAGAGGAGTCAGGTGTCTCTATCAGAGAGAGAGAGACGGAGGAATCAGCGGCTCAGCGTACGACATAGACTGGGTCAGATACTGATCCGGATCCTTCGTTCTGGTGTAGGAAACAGCTGAATCCAACAGAGTGAACCTCTGTACGTGATGCAAAACGAATGCCTTTCTCAGAGGGAATTATCTACAGATTCAGAGCGCGAGGACAGAATGTCGGGGTGATTTAGAGACGCACAAGCACTGCGTGAACCGTGGAACACGTGTGTTCTTAACTGTAGAGGCTGAACCCTACGGTTCACGGATCGATGATGACTCGTTGCACCCGTACTTATTTAGTATTGATCCGACCTGGGTATCTCAAGGCGATGGATGTTGTAGGACTGTCTTGTTGACACGTCTCTGCAACATTGCGTGGTCATCGGGGGCAGTCCCTGTTGAGTGGCAGACCGGGGTGGTGGTTCCCATTTTTAAGAAGGGGGACCAGAGGGTGTGTTCCAACTATAGGGGGATCACACTCCTCAGCCTCCCTGGAAAGGTCTACTCCAGGGTACTGGAGAGGAGGGTCTGGTCGATGGTTGAACCTCAGATTGAAGAGGAGCAATGTGATTTTCGTCCTGGTCGTGGAACTGTGGACCAGCTCTTTACCCTCACTAGGGTGATGGAGGGGTCATGGGAGTTTGCCCAACCAATCCACATGTGTTTTGTGGATTTGGAGAAGGCTTATGACCGTGTCCCCAGGGGTACCCTGTGGGGGGCGCTCCAGGAGTATGGGGTTGATGGTCTTTTGTTAAGGGCCATTCAGTCCCTGTACCAGAGGAGTGAGTCTGGTCCTCATAGCCGGCAGTAAGTCGGACCTGTTCCCAGTGAGGGTTGGACTCCTCCAGGGCTGCCCTTTGTCACCGGTCCTGTTCAGAACCTTTATGGACAGGATTTCTAGGAGCAGCCGTGGTGTGGAGGGGGTGGAGTTTGGTGACAGGAGAATCGCGTCTCTGCTTTTTGCAGATGATGTGGTCCTCCTAGCTTCATCAGGCTCTGACCTTCAGCTCTTGCTGGGGAGGTTCGCAGCCGAGTGTGAAGCGGCTGGGATGAGGATCAGCACCTCCAAATCTGAGGCCATGGTTCTCGACCGGAAAAAGGTGGATTGCCAACTCCGGGTCGGGAGAGAGGTCCTGCCTCAAGTGGAGGAGTTCAAGTATCTCGGGGTCTTGTTCACGAGTGAGGGAAGGAGGGAGCGGGAGATCGACAGGCGGATTGGGGCAGCGTCTGCGCAGTGATGGACGCTGAACCGGTCTGTTGTGGTAAAGAGAGAGCTGAGCCAGAAAGCAAGGCTCTCGATTTACCGGTCGGTCTACGTCCCAATCCTTACCTGGTCATGAGCTTTGGGTTGTGACCGAAAGAACGAGATCGCGGATACAAGCGGCCGAAATGAGTTTCCTCCGCAGGGTGGCCGGGCTCAGCCTTAGGGATAGGGTAAGAAGCTCGGACATCCGGGAGAGACTCGGAGTAGAGTCGCTGCTCCTCCATATCGAAAGGAGCCAGTTGAGGTGGTTCGGGCATCTGGTAAGGATGCCTCCTGGACGCCTCCCTCGGGAGGTGTTCTGGGCATGTCCTGCCGGCAGGAGGCCCCCAGGTCGACCCAGGACAAGCTGGAAGAAATACATCTTCAGTTTGGCCTGGGAACGCGCCTGGGCGTCCCAGCTGAGGAGCTGGTGGACTTGGCCGGGGAGAAGGTGGCCTGGGCTGCCCGACTTGGAATGCTGCCCCCGCGACCCGGACCCGGATAAGCGGAAGAAGGCGAGGCGAGGCGAGGCAATCCATTATTTCACCATGTTACTGAATTCCAGCAGATTAGTTATTGATTATAATAATATCGATCTAATGTAGGGTTACATGTTACTTAGCACGATGAGAGTAGATCTGAACCCGTTGACCCTGCCAGCCTCTAAAACTGGTCGGGATCTGGACTAGTAGTGATGTGTGGTTGTTCTCTGATTTGATCTTTTTCTGTGCTTCAATAAAGTTCTGACAGGGGCGGGGCCACAGGTGTGGCACCAGCCACCCTTGAAATCTGATTGGCCATTCTGCCTGGCCACACCCACCAGAGCTGTCAATCAGTTTGTTGATATAGTTTAGTGGAACACTTTGCTAAAAGCCACAAAAGCAGCTGTTATAATCTTTGGTGTATTGTTAATAAAATGTAGAAACTTGACTTTATAGTCATGTAGATGTTGAAGCAGCTTCACAGGCAGACTGCTTCTGACGGTGTACAGTCGGACTGTTTCTGACGGTGTACAGTCAGACTGTTTCTGACTGTGTACAGTGAGACTGTTTCTGACGGTGTACAGTGAGACTGTTTCTGACGGTGTACAGTCGGACTGTTTCTGACTGTGTACAGTGAGACTGTTTCTGACGGTGTACAGTCGGACTGTTTCTGACGTGTACAGTCAGACTGTTTCTGATGGTGTACAGTCAGACTGTTTCTGACGGTGTACAGTCGGACTGTTTCTGACGTGTACAGTCAGACTGTTTCTGATGGTGTACAGTGAGGCTGTTTCTGACGGTGTACAGTCGGACTGTTTCTGACGTGTACAGTCAGACTGTTTCTGACGGTGTACAGTGAGGCTGTTTCTGACAGTGTACAGTCGGACTGTTTCTGACGTGTACAGTCAGACTGTTTCTGACGGTGTACAGACTGTTTCTGACGGTGTACAGTCAGACTGTTTCTGACGGTGTACAGTCAGACTGTTTCTGACGGTGTACAGTCGGACTGTTTCTGACGTGTAGAGTCAGACTGTTTCTGACGGTGTACAGTGAGGCTGTTTCTGACGGTGTATAGTCGGACTGTTTCTGACGTGTACAGTCAGACTGTTTCTGACGGTGTACAGTGAGGCTGTTTCTGACAGTGTACAGTCGGACTGTTTCTGACGTGTACAGTCAGACTGTTTCTGACGGCGTACAGACTGTTTCTGACGGTGTACAGTCAGACTGTTTCTGACGGTGTACAGTCAGACTGTTTCTGATGGTGTACAGTGAGGCTGTTTCTGACAGTGTACAGTAGGACTGTTTCTGACGTGTACAGTCAGACTGTTTCTGACGGTGTACAGACTGTTTCTGACGTGTACAGTCAGACTGTTTCTGACGGTGTACAGACCGTTTCTGACGGTGTACAGTCAGACTGTTTCTGACGGTGTACAGTCAGACTGTTTCTGATGGTGTACAGTCAGACTGTTTCTGACGGTGTACAGTCAGACTGTTTCTGACGGTGTACAGTGAGACTGTTTCTGATGGTGTACAGTGAGACTGTTTCTGATGGTGTACAGTCAGACTGTTTCTGATGGTGTACAGTCAGACTGTTTCTGACGGTGTACAGTCAGACGGTTTCTGACTGTGTACAGTCAGACGGTTTCTGACGGTGTACAGTCAGACTGTTTCTGACGGTGTACAGTCAGACTGTTTCTGATGGTGTACAGAGAGACTGTTTCTGACGGTGTACAGTGACACTGTTTCTGATGGTGTACAGAGAGACTCTTTCTGATGGTGTACAGTCAGACTGTTTCTGACGGTGTACAGTGACACTGTTTCTGTCGGTGTACAGTGACACTGTTTCTGATGGTGTACAGAGAGACTGTTTCTGGTGGTGTACAGTGACACTGTTTCTGGTGGTGTACAGTGACACTGTTTCTGACGGTGTACAGAGAGACTGTTTCTGGTGGTGTACAGTGAGACTGTTTCTGATGGTGTACAGTCAGACTGTTTCTGACGGTGTACAGTCAGACTGTTTCTGACGGTGTACAGTCAGACTGTTTCTGATGGTCTACAGTGACACTGTTTCTGATGGTGTGCAGAGAGACTGTTTCTGACGGTGTACAGTGACACTGTTTCTGATGGTGTACAGAGAGACTCTTTCTGATGGTGTACAGTCAGACTGTTTCTGACGGTGTACAGTGAGACTGTTTCTGTCGGTGTACAGTGACACTGTTTCTGTCGGTGTACAGTGACACTGTTTCTGATGGTGTACAGAGAGACTGTTTCTGATGGTGTACAGAGAGACTCTTTCTGATGGTGTACAGTCAGACTGTTTCTGACGGTGTACAGAGAGACTGAAGTTTTAAATGTTCACTTGTCTTCTACTGATCGTGTTCTCTCTCAGAGGAGGAAACAGAGGACAAAGCTTTGCTTGCAGCTGAGAGGAGTTTGTGTGTAACATTTTAAAACAGAATTATTGATTATTTTGACGTGGGCTGCATCCTTTGACTCCAACCAAACATTGTTAATAATTAAGAAAATTTTTCATAGGGGGAGGAATAAATCACTCTTGGAAAACGAGCAGCAACGGGCTCAGCCAATCACTGATGGTCGATAGATTCGTCTGATCGCCCAACCCTAGTTTGAACCAAAAACCCTCTGCTTGCAGGACGAACATCCTACTACTGTCACTCCTTGTTGCTAGGAGACCGTCACTAGAAGCAGTGTAAGGGGCGGAGCTTTAGACGTACCCATAGACAAAGCTTGATGGCATCCACTGGCTGGTAGAAGGGCCAGGCGAACTGATGCTTCCACAGAGTCTTCACCACGACGTTCTGCATGTACTGGAGCTGGTTGGTCTTCCTGAAACACACACACACACAGGGTCAACACACACACACACACAGGGTCAACACACACACACACAGAGGGTCACACACACCCCTTACCTTCCAGGCTTGTTGGGGTTTGACACTTCAGGAGGAGGCGGGTTGGTGATGGGGGCGGGGCTTGCGGGCGCAGCCTCAGGGGCGTCCGACATGGTGGAGGACGGACGCGGCTATGCGCCGTGGGATGGCGGCGTCTAACCTGAAGGTGACAAACGAGGACTCCCCAGGTGTGTGTGAGAGAGGACAGCCGGTGTGGTCAGGTCAGGTGACGCTTCAGCTCAATGGATCCCCAAAGACACATCGCACTCCCATCGCACAACCTGCAAAACAAACATATTAGCTCCTCCCCCTTCTGAAGACGTCACACTTCAGTCAGACAGTCTGATCCAATAGGATGATTAGACCCACCTGGGCCAGAAAATAATCAGATTCTATAAGACAAACAACCCTCTAAAGAACTGAACCAGGGTGTTGACTGGACCGGAACCAACAGGTGGGACCTGCTCCTTCCTTCCTACCACTGTTCCATGGAGACCGTGTGGAACAGCAGAGTCCTAATCCACCAGTCCTAATGTCTAATAGAGTCCTAATCCACCAGTCCTAATGTCTAATAGAGTCCTAATCCACCAGTCCTAATGTCTAATAGAGTCCTAATCCATCAGTCCTAATGTCAAATAGAGTCCTAATCCACCAGTCCTAATGTCTAATAGAGTCCTAATCCATCAGTCCTAATGTCTAATAGAGTCCTAATCCACCAGTCCTAATGCCTAATAGAGTCCTAATCCACCAGTCCTAATGTCTAATAGAGTCCTAATCCATCAGTCCTAATGTCTAATAGAGTCCTAATCCACCAGTCCTAATGTCTAATAGAGTCCTAATCCATCTGTCCTAATGACTAATAGAGTCCTAATCCACCAGTCCTAATGTCTAATAGAGTTCTTATCCATCAGTCCTAATGTCTAATAGAGTCCTAATCCACCAGTCCTAATGTCTAATAGAGTCCTAATCCACCAGTCCTAATGCCTAATAGAGTCCTAATCCATCAGTCCTAATGTCTAATAGAGTCCTAATCCACCAGTCCTAATGTCTAGTAGAGTCCTAATCCATCAGTCCTAATGTCTAATAGAGTCCTAATCCACCAGTCCTAATGTCTAATAGAGTCCTAATCCATCAGTCCTAATGTCTAATAGAGTCCTAATCCATCAGTCCTAATGTCTAATAGAGTCCTAATCCATCAGTCCTAATGTCTAATAGAGTCCTAATCCATCAGTCCTAATGTCTAATAGAGTCCTAATCCACCAGTCCTAATGTCTAATAGAGTCCTAATCCATCAGTCCTAATGTCTAATAGAGTCCTAATCCACCAGTCCTAATGTCTAATAGAGTCCTAATCCATCAGTCCTAATGTCTAATAGAGTCCTAATCCATCAGTCCTAATGTCTAATAGAGTCCTAATCCATCAGTCCTAATGTCTAATAGAGTCCTAATCCACCAGTCCTAATGTCTAATAGAGTCCTAATCCATCAGTCCTAATGTCTAATAGAGTCCTAATCCATCAGTCCTAATGTCTAATAGAGTCCTAATCCATCAGTCCTAATGTCTAATAGAGTCCTAATCCACCAGTCCTAATGTCTAATAGAGTCCTAATCCACCAGTCCTAATGTCTAATAGAGTCCTAATCCATCAGTCCTAATGTCTAATAAAGTCCTAATCCATCAGTCCTAATGTGTAATAGAGTCCTAATCCATCAGTCCTAATGTGTAATAAAGTCCTAATCCATCAGTCCTAATGTCTAATAGAGTCCTAATCCACCAGTCCTAATGTCTAATAGAGTCCTAATCCACCAGTCCTAATGACTAATAGAGTCCTAATCCACCAGTCCTAATGTCTAATAGAGTCCTAATCCATCAGTCCTAATGTCTAATAGAGTCCTAATCCACCAGTCCTAATGTCTAATAGAGTCCTAATCCATCAGTCCTAATGTCTAATAGAGTCCTAATCCA
>SSNR01000035.1:3535744-3545845 GCA_006937965.1 Callopanchax toddi
CAGTCCTAATGTCTAATAGAGTCCTAATCCATCAGTCCTAATGTCTAATAGAGTCCTAATCCACCAGTCCTAATGTCTAATAGAGTCCTAATCCATCAGTCCTAATGTCTAATAGAGTCCTAATCCCCCAGTCCTAATGTCTAATAGAGTCCTAATCCATCAGTCCTAATGTCTAATAGAGTCCTAATCCACCAGTCCTAATGTCTAATAGAGTCCTAATCCACCAGTCCTAATGTCTAATAGAGTCCTAATCCATCAGTCCTAATGTCTAATAGAGTCCTAATCCACCAGTCCTAATGTCTAATAGAGTCCTAATCCACCAGTCCTAATGTCTAATAGAGTCCTAATCCATCAGTTAGCGTCTCACTGAGTCCACCTGCTTTATTTTGTCGTTCCTGTGTAAAAAGTCAAAATAAGGATTTGATTAGCTGGTACCAAACGCCTCCATGCGGCCTCCAACAAGCTGGTCCCAGTCTCAAACCAGCCCCTCAACCCGGTTCCCAATAATAGTCCAGCCCCTCAACCCAGTAATAACAGCCCTTCAACCCGGTCCCGGAAATTGTCCAGCCCCTCAACCCGGTCCCGGTAATCATCCAGGCCCTCAGCCTGGTCCCGGTAATAATCCGGCCCCTCAAACCGGTTAAAAATCCAGCCCCTCAGCCCGGTCCCGGTAATCATCCAGCCCCTCAGCCTGGTCCCAGGAATAATCCGGCCCCTCAGCCTGGTCCCGGGAATAATCCGGCCCCTCAAACCAGTTAATAATCCAGCCCCTTAACCCGGTCCCGGTAATAATCCGGCCCCTCAAACCGGTTAATAATTTGGCCCCTCAAACCGGTTAATCAACCAGCCCCTCAAACCGGTTAATAATCCGGCCCTTCAGCCCGGTCATAATCCGGCCCCTCAGCCTGGTCCCGATAATAATCCGCCCCCTCAGCCCGGTCCCGGTAATAATACGGCCCCTCAGCCTGGTCCCGATAATAATCCGGCCCCTCAGCCCGGTCCCGGTAATCATCCGGCCCCTCAACCCGGTAATAATCCAGCCCCTCAGCCTGGTAATAATCCAGCCTTTCAACCCGGTAATAATCCAGCCCCTCAACCCGGTAATAATCCAGCCCCTCAGCCCGGTCCTGATAATAATCCAGCCCCTCAACCCGGTAATAATCCAGCGCCTCAACCCGGTAATAATCCAGCCCCTCAAACCGGTAATAATCCAGCCTCTCAACCCGGTAATAATCCAGCCTCTCAACCCGGTAATAATCCAGCCCCTCAGCCCGGTCCCGGTAGTAATGCAGCCCCTCAACCCGGTAATAATCCAGCCCCTCAGCCCGGTCCCGGTAATAATCCAGCCCCTCAACCCAGTAATAATCCAGCGCCTCAGCCCGGTAATAATCCAGCCCCTCAACCCGGTAATAATCCAGCCCCTCAACCCGGTAATAATCCGGCCCCTCAACCCAGTCCTGGCAATAATCCGACCCTTCAGCCCGGTCCCGGTAATAATCCGGCCCCTCAGCCCGGTCCCGGTAATAATCCAGCCCCTCAGCCCGGTCCCGGTAATAATCCGGCCCCTCAGCCCGGTCCCGGTAATGATCCGGCCCCTCAGCCCGGTCCCGGTAATGATCCGGCCCCTCAGCCCGGTCCCGATAATAATCCGACCCCTCAGCCCGATAATAATCCGACCCCTCAGCCCGATAATAATCCGATCCCTCAGCCCGATAATAATCCGGCCCCTCAGCCCGGTCCCGGTAATAATCCGGCCCCTCAGCCCAGTCCCGGTAATCATCTGGCCCCTCAGCCCGGTCCCGGTAATAATCCGGCCCCTCAGCCCGGTCCCGGTAATCATCCAGGCCCTCATCCCGGTCCCGGTAATAATCTGGCCCCTCAAACCGGTTAAAAATCCAGCCCCTCAGCCCGGTCCCGGTAATAATCCGGCCCCTCAAACCGGTTAAAAATCCAGCCCCTCAGCCCGGTCCCGGTAATAATCCGGCCCCTCAGCCTGGTCCTGGTAATAATCTGGCCCCTCAAATCGGTTAAAAATCCAGCCCCTCAGCCCGGTCCCGGTAATAATCCGGCCCCTCAAACCGGTTAAAAATCCAGCCCCTCAGCCCGGTCCCGGTAATCATCCAGCCCCTCAGCCTGGTCCCAGGAATAATCCGGCCCCTCAAACCAGTTAATAATCCAGCCCCTTAACCCGGTCCCAGTAATAATCCGGCCCCTCAAACCGGTTAATAATTTGGCCCCTCAAACCGGTTAATCAACCAGCCCCTCAAACCGGTTAATAATCCGGCCTTTCAGCCCGGTCCCGGTAATAATCCGGCCCCTCAACCCGGTCCCGATAATAATCCGCCCCCTCAGCCCGGTACCGGTAATAATACGGCCCCTCAGCCCGGTCCCGATAATAGTCCGGCCCCTCAGCCCGGTCCCGGTAATAATCCGGCCCCTCAGCCCGGTCCCGGTAATAATCCGGCCCCTCAGCCCGGTCCCGGTAATAATCCGGCCCCTCACCCGGTAATAATCCAGCCCCTCAACCCGGTCCCAGAATTAATCCAGCCCAGTAATAATCCAGCCCCTCAACCCGGTAATAATCCAGCCCCTCAACCCGGCAATAATCCAGCCCCTCAACCCGGTAATAATCCAGCCCCTCAGCCTGGTAATAATCCAGCGCCTCAACCCGGTCCCGGTAATAATCCGGCCCCTCAGCCCGGTCCCGGTAATAATCCGGCCCCTCAGCCCTGTCCCGGTAATAATCCGGCCCCTCAGCCCGGTCCCGATAATAATCCTACCCCTCAGCCCGGTAATAATCCGGCCCCTCAGCCCGGTAATAATCCGGCCCCTCAGCCCGCTCCCGGTAATCATCCGGCCCCTCAGCCCGGTCCCGGTAATAATCCAGCCCCTCAACCCGGTAATAATCCAGCCCCTCAGCCTGGTAATAATCCAGCCTTTCAACCCAGTAATAATCCAGCCCCTCAACCCGGTCCTGATAATAATCCAGCCCCTCAGCCCGGTCCCGGTTAATAATCCAGCCCCTCAACCCGGTCCCGGTTAATAATCCAGCCCCTCAACCCGGTCCCGGTTAATAATCCAGCCCCTCAACCCGGTCCTGGTAAATAATCCAGGCCCTCAACCCGGTCCCGGTTAATAATCCAGCCCCTCAACCCGGTCCTGGTTAATAATCCAGCCCCTCATCCCGGTCCCGGTAAATAATCCAGGCCCTCAGCCCGGTCCCGGTTAATAATCCAGCCCCTCAACCCGGTAATAATCCAGCCTTTCAACCCGGTAATAATCCAGCCCCTCAACCCGGTAATAATCCAGCCCCTCAGCCCGGTCCCGGTAATAATCCAGCCCCTCAGCCCGGTAATAATCCAGCCCCTCAGCCCGGTCCCGGTAATAATCCAGCCCCTCAACCCGGTAATAATCCAGCCCCTCAACCCGGTAATAATCCAGCCCCTCAACCCGGTAATAATCCAGCCCCTCAACCCGGTAATAATCCAGCCCCTCAACCCGGTCCCGGTAATAATCCAGCCCCTCAACCCGGTCCCGGTAATAATCCAGCCCCTCAACCCGGTCCCGGTAATAATCCAGCCCCTCAACCCGGTAATAATCCAGCCTCTCAACCCGGTAATAATCCAGCCCCTCAACCCGGTAATAATCCAGCCCCTCAACCCGGTAACGGTAATAATCCAGCCCCTCAGCCCGGTAATAATCCAGCCCCTCAGCCCGGTCCCGGTAATAATCCAGCCTCTCTACCCGGTAATCATCCAGCCCCTCAACCCGGTCCCAGAATTAATCCAGCCCCAGTAATAATCCAGCCCCTCAACCCGGTTCCGGTTAATAATCCAGCCCCTCAACCCGGTCCCGGTTAATAATCCAGCCCCTCAACCCGGTCCCGGTTAATAATCCAGCCCCTCAACCCGGTCCCGGTTAATAATCCAGCCCCTCAACCCGGTCCTGGTAAATAATCCAGGCCCTCAACCCGGTCCCGGTAATAATCCAGCCCTTCAACCCGGTAATAATCCAGCCCCTCAACCCGGTAATAATCCAGCCTCTCAACCCGGTAATAATCCAGCCTCTCAACCCGGTAATAATCCAGCCCCTCAACCCGGTCCCGGTAATAATCCAGCCCCTCAACCCGGTAATAATCCAGCCCCTCAACCCGGTAATAATCCAGCCCCTCAACCCGGTAATAATCCAGCCTTTCAACCCGGTAATAATCCAGCCCCTCAACCCGGTAATAATCCAGCCCCTCAACCCGGTAATAATCCAGCCCCTCAACCCGGTCCCGGTAATAATCCAGCCCCTCAACCCGGTAATAATCCAGCCCCTCAACCCGGTAATAATCCAGCCCCTCAACCCGGTAATAATCCAGCCCCTCAACCCGGTCCCGGTTAATAATCCAGCCCCTCAACCCGGTAATAATCCAGCCCCTCAACCCGGTAATAATCCAGCCCCTCAACCCGGTAATAATCCAGCCTTTCAACCCGGTAATAATCCAGCCCCTCAACCCGGTAATAATCCAGCCTTTCAACCCGGTAATAATCCAGCCCCTCAGCCTGGTAATAATCCAGCCCCTCAGCCTGGTAATAATCCAGCCCCTCAGCCTGGTAATAATCCAGCCCCTCAGCCTGGTAATAATCCAGCGCCTCAACCCAGTCCCGGTAATAATCCAGCCCCTCAGCCCGGTCCCGGTAATAATCCAGCCTCTCTACCCGGTAATCATCCAGCCCCTCAACCCGGTCCCGGTAATAATCCAGCCTTTCAACCCGGTAATAATCCAGCCCCTCAACCCGGTAATAATCCAGCCCCTCAACCCGGTAATAATCCAGCCCCTCAACCCGGTCCCGGTAATAATCCAGCCTCTCTACACGGTAATCATCCAGCCCCTCAGCCCGGTCCCGGTAATAATCCAGCCCCTCAGCCCAGTAATAATCCAGCCCCTCAGCCCGGTCATAATCCAGCCCCACAACCCGGACCCGGTAATAATCCAGCCCCTCAACCCGGTAATAATCCAGCCCCTCAGCCCGGTAATAATCCAGCCTGGTCCCGGTAATAATCCAGCCCCTCAACCCGGTAATAATCCAGCCCCTCAACCCGGTAATAATCCAGCCCCTCAACCCGGTCCCGGTTAATAATCCAGCCCCTCAACCCGGTAATAATCCAGCCCCTCAACCCGGTAATAATCCAGCCTTTCAACCCGGTAATAATCCAGCCCCTCAACCCGGTCCCGGTTAATAATCCAGCCCCTCAACCCGGTCCCGGTTAATAATCCAGCCCCTCAACCCGGTCCTGGTAAATAATCCAGGCCCTCAACCCGGTCCCGGTTAATAATCCAGTCCCTCAACCCGGTCCTGGTTAATAATCCAGCCCCTCATCCCGGTCCCGGTAAATAATCCAGGCCCTCAGCCCGGTCCCGGTTAATAATCCAGGCCCTCAGCCCGGTCCCGGTTAATAATCCAGCCCCTCAACCCGGTAATAATCCAGCCCCTCAACCCGGTAATGATCCAGCCCCTCAACCCGGTAATAATCCAGCCCCTCAACCCGGTAATAATCCAGCCCCTCAGCCCGGTAATAATCCAGCCTCTCAACCCGGTAATAATCCAGCCTCTCAACCCGGTAATAATCCAGCCTTTCAACCCGGTAATAATCCAGCCCCTCAACCTGGTAATAATCCAGCCCCTCAGCCTGGTAATAATCCAGCCCCTCAGCCTGGTAATAATCCAGCCCCTCAGCCTGGTAATAATCCAGCGCCTCAACCCAGTCCCGGTAATAATCCAGCCCCTCAACCCGGTCCCGGTAATAATCCAGCCCCTCAGCCCGGTCCCGGTAATAATCCAGCCCCTCAACCCGGTAATAATCCAGCCCCTCAGCCCGGTCCCGGTAATAATCCAGCCCCTCAACCCGGTAATAATCCAGCCCCTCAGCCCGGTCCCGGTAATAATCCAGCCCCTCAACCCGGTCCCGGTCCGTTCTCCTCCTCCGACCGGCCGCACGCTGCTGCCTTTACTCCAGTAACGACCGAGATAACGACTACTTACCGACTGAACTCCAACCACTCAGCGATCCCACCGTAAAGTGTCCCGGTCCGCCGCTCGGCCTGCGGACCGAACATCCACCTACTGAGCTCTAAAAGATGGCGGGCAAGCCACGGCTAGCTGCTAGCTTCTAGCCTACAGAGCAGCTCACCGTAGACCGGCGGCGGGTCGGTGAGTGCCAGCGGCTGTCTGGGGGGGGGGCTACAGGGAAACATCCGGACTCCGTATCGGTTCGGAACCTGTCCGGAAGCGGATTTCTTAGTCAGAACGTTGATGTTTGTGGACGTTACCGCTCGCTATTCGACGCGTTAGCCTGTTAGCTCAGCTTTGTCTGAAGGCGCCGAGCGGCCAGGAGACACCCGCTCAGCGGAACGGACCGCCAGCCCCGCCGAGCCCCGCGCCGCCGCGCGGACACACCTGCTTACTTTAGGTTCCGTTCCTCCGGTGGGTCAGCGGAGCCTCCAGGCGTCTCTCTGCGGGACTTTATTTAACAGCTAAGTAGCATAATAGATGAGTTATCAGCTGTCCACGGTGTGCGCAGGCGTAGTGTCCAGCTGCATCACGCGTGTTGTTGTAACATGATTGGATGGCCGTCCAGGAAACGCGCTCTGATTTGCTGCGGATTGTTAGCAGAGCTATGATTTGTTGCTAGGTGGTGCAAAGTGCTCTGATTGGTCAGGAAGTTGATGGCGGAGCTGTGATTGGTTATGGAGATACCTGGGGTGCTTTGATTGTCGAGAGCCAAACTACGTTTCCCATCATGCATTGTAGCGTAACCGCTGTCCTCCAACAAAAAGACATCTATTAGGTTATTTTTAGGTTATTATGCTTATTTCGGCCATTTTTAACATTTCCTTTTACAGAATCAAGACCGCACAAAGAAAACAAACTAAAACAGAAATGTATGATAAACCATGTTAAACTGCAGTCAAACGCAGGAACACTGAGAAAGTGGAAGCTGGACTGTTTACAGCCTCACTTAGTTTACATCAAAATCAGAACAACATCTCTCAAAAACAATAGATTTTTACCACCCTGCCTCACCTCGCAGTCCTCAGCTTATCTGGACCCGGGACAAGTAGGGGGTCTCACACTGCCCTGGAGAAGTCCTGGGTCCACCCGGGGCCTCCTGTCAGCAGCAGTGTTGGGAACGTTACTTTAAAAAGTAATTAGTTATAGTTACTCACTACTTATTCCAAAAAGAATCTTTTAAAAAGCAGCTGGCCCCTGTCTGACCCCCCCTCTAATTTTTTTCTAGATCCACCACTGCGTGGTTTATCAAAGAATTAGGATTTTTCTGATCAGTTTTCATGAGTAAATTTAAAAGAAACAGAAACTCCTGGACATAACGACACCTCACATACACATTCTGGACTTTTAACTCAAAGAGTCTGAAGTAGTGGATAAATCTCCACCTTGAAGATGAACAACTTTTCATCCTAATGCTCCAGACTGCCCTGCTGCATCTCCGGCGTGTGCATGGGGGCGGTGCGTTCAGAGTACAGTTAATTTCATCAGTTCATACCGTAATAGTCTGGTTATCGTTTGTTCTGAGATTATGCTGGAAGTTGAGACGCTGCTGTTTCTGCTCTGTGTGAAAACAGCGAGAGGCGCGTGAGAACAGCTGATGGGGAAACGGGATGGAGCGCGCGTGTGTGTGAGAGACGTACTGCTGCAGGTGTGACAGCAGAGAGCAGGAACCAGCTCTGTTCGGTTGTTTTTAACTGTTTTAGACGGTTTTCGGTGTCGCTCCAGCCGACAGCAGCTCCTGTTGTTCTAAATAAAGCTCCGAGGACTGAACCTACGGACGCATTGTTGGAGAGAACATTAGAAAAGCAACGCACCGCATTTCACGCTCAGTAACGGAAACGCCGTTCTCATGACGGAAACAGTAATTCGTTAGATTAGTCCGTTACCGATAAAAGAACGGAGTTACCTAACGCCGTTCCTTTAAACGCCGTTATTCCCAACACTGGTCAGCAGGACAGGCCTGAAACACCTCCCCAGGAGGCGTCCTGACCAGGTGCCTGAACCACCTCAGCTGACTCCTCTCGATGTGGAGGACTCTACTCCGAGTCTCTCCTGGATGTCCGAGCTCCTCACCCTGTCTCTAAGGCTGAGCCCGGACACCCTGCGGAGGAAACTCATGACTTCGTGATCTCGTTCTTTCGATCATTACCCAAAGCTCAGGACCAGGTGAGGACTAGGCTGACCAGGGAATCGAGAGCCTTCCTTTCTGACTCAGTTCTTTCTTCACCACAACAGACCGGTCCAACGTCCGTCACTGCAGACGCTGCCCTGATCCACTTGAGGTGAAACCTCTCCTCTGACCAAGAGGGCCACCCTTCTCCAGTCCAGAACCACGGTCTCAGGTCTGGAGGTGCTGATCCTCATCCCAGCTGTGAACCTCCCCAGGAGGAGCTGATGGAGCGAGGAGGACCACATCATCTGTAGCGGGGCGGTTCTAGGGGAGGGGCCAGTGCTCCCCTGACATCAAGCTAGGCCCCGCTGTGGCCCCCTGCTGTGCTGAGTGTTTTATGCTGCTTACAGATCAGTACCCGCTCTGCTCGGTTTGATAGTATCAGCTCGCCCCGTACGGTCGGGGTGATTCTCGACTGGCTTCTGTAGCGTTATCGAATACGCTATAACCTCTGACCTTTGACCCCTTGACCATCACACAAACAATAATCCTCTTTTTCCCAATAACTTGGATTACAATGACTCTTTGTTATGTTTGAACCTGAATCAACATTCCTCCAGGTCCAGATCGTTTTCCAGAAGCCTCCACAGGACTCTTTAGTGACAACAAACTCAGACTCCTGGTGTCTCTCTAAACGACACATGAACGTCTTAATGTGATTAATGCACTTTCTCCTACAGTGTTACCAATGTTTGATCCAGCTTCAGTATTATTTCATATTTCTACTTCATTAAGGGAATATAGCTTTAATGACTTGAGTCATGTGACTTGATAGAAACTCTCCCATTGGTCCACATCACACATGACTCCCTTTTAGCTTTTTCCACTCCGGAAGTCTTCAGTTCTCATCTAGTGATTGATGAGGCAACAGCTCGCTGTTTCAACTCGCTACACAGCTGGGCCTGCAGGAATCGGCCTCCAGGTTAGGTATCAGCCCCTAAAGCCGACATCCTTTCCTCCCCTGAGAGAAAGATAAGCCGTCTTGCTCTCCCTGACACCATGGGGATGTTAGCTACCAGCAGAGAGGGTTCTTCAGGACAAACCCGGTCGTCCCGAGGCGGCTCGGGCCCCAACAGGCTCCTGACGATCGAGAGGGGTCCCACCTTCCAGCGGTCGTCAATCCACACCAGAATTGATCCACGGAGCGCCAGCTAAGTAGAACCCACTCTGGTAAACTGAAGGCTAACCTTGATAAGCTGCCACACCAAAGTAACCCTCCACTTTCCCTTTAGTAACCAAACTAAATCCTTTAAGTAACTCCCTAGTATTTAACATCATAAGGACCAGGGGGCTCATTTATAAAACCTGCTTACGCACAAAATGGGCCTGAAAGTTGCGTAAGTCACTTTTTACTCAAACTTTGGGATTTCTAAAAGAAAACGTGACGTTAAAATGTGACAACTCTAATCAAACTCTGAACCTTGCTAAGGACCTGTTGGAGAGGTGGAGCCTGTCAGAGCAGCTGGTGAGATGGAACATGGTGACTTCATGACACAGTTAAAGACTGTAGACCCTCACACACACAGAACCAACAACCCGTCTCTAAAAAGAATCAAAATGAAAATCTGTCTCATTTATAATAATATCATTCTGTTCATCCAGTGGTCTTCAGATTATAGAACAGCTGCTCTGATTGGAGCATTAATTATGATTTCTGAGACTCAGGAATCCTGCAGGGACACTTGTGCGTAATGCGCTGGATGAGCTGCAGCTCAGCCAGTAGTCAGACTCCGGATGAATGGGAGAGAGTTTTTAGAGATTTCTAGATAATGACTGGACCATCGATCAGCTGATAGATTCATTAGAGCATCCTATGGATCAACTGGGTCCAGTATTAGATCAACAGAACCATCAGAACCAGTAAAACCCGGTGTC
>SSNR01000035.1:3571334-3583834 GCA_006937965.1 Callopanchax toddi
AGGGTTTAAGGATTTGAATTTAGGGTTCAGGGTTTTGAGTTTAGGGTTCAGGGTTTAAGGTTTTGAGTTTAGGGTTCAGGGTTTAAGGTTTTGAGTTTAGGGTTCAGGGTTTAAGGTTTTGAGTTTAGGGTTCAGGGTTTAAGATTTTGAGTTTAGGGTTCAGGGTTTAAGGTTTTGAGTTTAGGGTTCAGGGTTTAAGGTTTTGAGTTTAGGGTTCAGGGTTTTGAATTTAGGGTTCAGGGTTTTGAGTTTAGGGTTCAGGGTTTAAGGTTTTGAGTTTAGGGTTCAGGGTTTAAGGTTTTGAGTTTAGGGTTCAGGGTTTAAGTTTAGGGTTTAGGGTTTAAGGTTTTGAGTTTAGGGTTCAGGGTTTAAAATTTTGAGTTTAGGGTTCAGGGTTTAAGGTTTTGAATTTAGGGTTCAGGGTTTAAGGTTTTGAGTTCAGGGTTTAGGGTTCAGGGTTTAGTTAGTAAATAAGGTTTATATATCGTCATGTTAGACAAACAGAGAACCGAGCATAGACATAAGCAGTCAGTAACTGATGAACAGGGTTAGGGTTAGTCCACTGGTCTCAGGCTCAGGGGGACAGACGTCCAGAGTCTGGGGCCACAGCAGCAGATGCTCTATCCCCTTCAGGGTTTCGACTGTGACCATCTCCTTTGTCTTAGCGATGTTTGATGAGGTCGTTCCCGATGCTCCACATTGAGAGCTGCTCAAAGTCGTCCCAGTACCCCAAGCCCCACCACAGTGGTGTCAGCAGACAACTTTATGATGTGGGTGCTGGAGTGTGTGAGGGTGCAGTCCTGTGTATAGAGGTGAAGAGTAGTGAACAGCCCTGTGGAGAGCCAGTGCTAGCTGAAGACAGGTGGGGATCTACTCTGACCCTCTGCAGACCATCTCTCAGGAAGACCTGACAGTTTATCACCAGTCTGCCCAGTAGGATGGGATTAAACTCTGAGCTAAAGTCCATGAAGAGCAGCTGAGCGTAGTTCCTGTTGAGCAGAGGGCCTATGCTCTGTACACAAGACTGGGGGGGACTACTGGAAGCATGTGGGCAGTGGCCACAGACCAACTTCTCAAACCACTTCATGACAACCAGTGTGTTACTGGCTGGTATTCACTCAGCCCACTGCTGGTATTCTTTATAGTGGAACAATGATAGAGGACTTCAGGCAATAAGGGACTGCCGTCTGACTCAGGGACTGGTTCAGCCAGACCTCTAGTCCCGGTCTAGAGACAGCATCGAGTCCTCCAGCATGACAACATGTGGTTGTTGTGCCTCCAAGCGAGTGAAGAATCTTTTCAGGTGATGTCTTCCTGTTGTCAGCTGACTAGGGGTCGGCCGTATCATATTCCTGATGATACCTTTAAAGATTTGTATACCATGATATGGTAATTTCATGATGTAACTATACGTCACCCTACTACTCCCCAGCTCCAGCTGGGTTACCTTGTTGTGTCCTTGGAGACACTTCACCCAGCTGGTGCTGGTGAGGAGGCCCAGCGGTGACTCCAGCCTCTGACAGTCTGCTCCAGGGCAGCTGAGGCTACAGTGAAGCTAACTGCTATCAGCGTGTGAATGTGTCTATGTAGTGTGAAGCGCTTTGGGAGTTCTAGGACTTAGAAAGCGCTGTACAAGTACACACATTTACCATTTTACTACAGAGCTGGATTCTGCAGCGCAGAGTTCTCAAAACGATGGAGTGCAGGAAACCTGGAATATCTACAGGAGGAAACTTATTTCACCATGTCAAGCCTCAGAACCCATGGGCGTAGATTTGGAGACGTGTACCCACCAATACTTAGATCTGAGGATGCAGGAGGAGTGCTGTGATCCAGACGTCCTGGTCTCTGCAACAGAAGAACTACAGGACCTGGTCTGCCAGAGCGCACCAGGAGTCAGACCTGATCCCTGCCCCAACGCGATCCGGTGCTTTCACGGTCCAGATGGCTCAGCCCGCGGTCAGACTCCACTTCCTGTCCTAGTGCGCTCTGAAGGAGCTCTCAGAGTAGCGTTCTGTGGAGACCTGTTACACACATAGAACTGGTCTCCAGACCCACAAGGAGGTCCGCATTCAGCATCAGGTGAGCGTCTCAGTGATAAATATGTGAACCCCTCACCTCTCTCCTGATCAACGTTAAGATTATAGCCAGTGTTCCTCGGAGCTGAACCTCTCCTGCTTCCTGCAGCTCTGACCTGAGCCGACTATCAGACAAAACCATCTGTTGGACCCAGAGGTGCATAGAAGTCTGCCCCCCCACCCCCACCCCGGAGCAAGAGCTTAATGACCAGAGGGAGGGTAAATCCCTCCCATCCCCCTCAACAAATTGCACTATGGGAAGGAGGCGTACGTACACATCTGGATCGACCGGCGTGGACCTGGTTTCCCACAATGCTAGTTGTTTCCATTCACTTACATGGTTTTCTGCTAAGCTAAAGCTAAAGGAGTAGTGCCGGATCAGGATAAGGACTGGGCTGGTTACTAATGGTTTTTGTCCACTAGTATCTTAAGGGGTGAGCCTCTGCTGCCCCCTGGTGTTGCGGCTGCCCCTGTGGTGGTTCTCCTGGAATTCCCGTGGTCTGGGGGGCCTCCGGGCGTCTGGAGTTCGGATCTCCTCCGTGTCTTCCATGGTTCTTGGGGGGCGGGTCTGCGGCTCTCCAAACTTATTATTGAATACTACGGAACAATCTTATAGACACAAGCGCACATACACACACACACAGGTGCTCACAACGTGTTCACACAAGTCTGGATCAGGTGTTCCCTACACACTGGCCTGGGCTGTGGTTGGCACACCCTCTGATGGACTCGTTAGTCCTCAGACCTCCAGTAAAACACAAGTCAGCAGGAAGTTCAGCAACAGGATTTATTCACAAACTCGAGTGAAATAATTAATCAGAAAAATACTCTAGAGACTCGGGTCTGGGGTCAGAGACTCGGGTCTGGAGTCAGAGACTCGGGTCTGGGGTCAGAGACTCGGGTCTGGGGTCAGAGACTCGAGTCCGGGGTCAGAGACTCGAGTCTGGGGTCCAAGACTCGAGTCAGAGACTCAGGTCTGGGGTCAGAGTATTAGGTCCGGGGTCAGAGACTCGGGACTGGGGTTAAAGACTCGAGTCTGGAGTCAGAGACTCGGGTCTGGGGTCAGAGACTCGGGTCTGGGGTCAGAGACTCGAGTCCGGGGTCAGAGACTCGAGTCTGGGGTCCAAGACTCGAGTCAGAGACTCAGGTCTGGGGTCAGAGTATTAGGTCCGGGGTCAGAGACTCGGGACTGGGGTTAAAGACTCGAGTCTGGGGTCAGAGACTCGGGTCTGGGGTCAGAGACTCAAGTCTGGGGTCAGAGACTCGGGTCTGGAGTCAGAGACTCGGGTCTGGGGTCAGAGACTCGAGTCCGGGGTCAGAGACTCGAGTCCGGGGTCAGAGACTCGAGTCTGGGGTCAGAGACTCGGGTCTGGAGTCAGAAACTCGGGTCTGGGGTCAGAGACTCGAGTCCGGGGTCCGAGACTCGAGTCAGAGACTCAGGTCTGGGGTCAGAGTATTAGGTCCGGGGTCAGAGACTCGGGTCTGGGGTTAGAGACTCGAGTCTGGGGTCAGAGACTCGGGTCTGGAGTCAGAGACTCGGGTCTGGGGTCAGAGACTCGAGTCTGGGGTCCGAGACTCGAGTCAGAGACTCAGGTCTGGGGTCAGAGTATTAGGTCCGGGGTCAGAGACTCGGGTCTGGGGTTAGAGACTCGAGTCTGGGGTCAGAGACTCGAGTCAGAGACTCGGGTCTGGGGTCAGAGACTCGGGTCTGGGGTTAGAGTCTCGGGTCTGGGGTCAGAGGGACCAGATCTGAAGAATGTTTAATATTAAGAGACCCCCAGGTGGCGCCACCACCTGAAGGTCGGTCCATCACCTTGTCCTCAGCAGGGACAGGAGACACACCCAGGGGGCAGGGCCTAAGCAGACAGGTGAGTCCACTTCCAGCAGGTTGCACATTTGGCATGAAGTGACTCTGGTCCAGTTCAGACTTCTACCCCCAGTTTAGGAGGTCTAGTCCAGCAGGTCTAGTCCAGCAGGTCTAGTCAACCAGGTCTGGTCCAGGAGGCCTAGTCCACCAGGTCTGGTCCAGCAGGTCTAGTCCAGCAGGTCTAGTCCACCAGGTCTAGTCAACCAGGTCTGGTCCAGGAGGCCTAGTCAACCAGGTCTGGTCCAGGAGGCCTAGTCCAGCAGGTCTAGTCCACCAGGTCTAGTCAACCAGGTCTGGTCCAGGAGGCCTAGTCAACCAGGTCTGGTCCAGCAGGCCTAGTCCAGCAGGTCTAGTCCACCAGGTCTAGTCAACCAGGTCTAGTCCAGCAGGTCTAGTCCACCAGGTCTAGTCAACCAGGTCTGGTCCAGGAGGCCTAGTCCACCAGGTCTGGTCCAGCAGGTCTGGTCCAGCAGGTCTAGTCCAGGAGGCCTAGTCCACCAGGTCTGGTCCACCAGGTCTGGTCCAGATCTGAGTTAAATATAAAAATAAATAAATACAGAAACCAGTCTTGACGTCCGAGTCAGTAAACGGGTCAAACCTGGATGGACCCAGATGGACCCGGGTCACACATGGAGGCGGGAATGAGGCGGTTTCCTCCTCCTGGACCGGACTTTGAAGAAGAAGAAGAGGAGCATGAGGAAGAGGCAGGAGGAGACGTAGAGAACCAAACACAGGCTCAAGTCCACGCTGGTGAAACCCAGAACCCAAATGCCCCGCCTTCGATCCAGAACCTCCTCCATCTTCAGAGCGGGTCTAGGCTCCTCCCCCTCCCTCTTAACTCCTCCTTCTGGTGCTCCTTGGTGCTCCTCCTGAGGCTGGCTAGTAATAATAATAATAATAATGCATCAGTTTTATATAGCGCTTTCAGGTCACTCAGAGACGCTTTACAGAGTTACATCATTCATTCACACAGTCATTCTCACCGGTGGTGGTAAACTACGACAGACGTCTGTAGCCACAGCTGCCCTGGGGCAGACTGACAGAAGAGAGGCTGCCATTCTGACCATCGGCCCTTCTGACCACCACCAACATTCACACACAGTCACACTCACATTCACACAGTAAGGTGGGTGAAGTGTCTTGCCCAAGGACACAACGACAATCTAACCCAGCCAGAGCTGGGGATCGAACCGGTGACCCTCCGGTTACCAGACCGGCCACTCTCCCAACTGAGCTAGTGCCGCCCCACTGGAGTAGTAGTCCAGACCAGGACTAGTCTGGACCAGGTGAGGCGCGGGGGTCAGGGAGTACCTGGGGGACAGGTTGGAGGTGCCGTAGTGATGCCGGAGGAAAGCCAGGACCCGGTCCTGATTCCAGACGTGGACACCGTTCTTCTCCTCGTGGCAGGAGGCGCAGAGGGCGGGGCTTGGCCAGGGCGCTTTGGGGAAGAGGGGGTCCTCGCTGAGGGCTCCTGGAAGGGGGCAGCTTGGTGTTAGCAGAGGACTTCCTGAGTGCTCTGAACTGGTCCTAGAACAGCAGCGGAGTACCTGCCAGCCTGGCGTTGACCTGGTTGTGCTGGTTCCAGAGCCAGAGGACCTGCTGGGCCCGGGTCTTCACCTGGTCCAGGCTGGAGGCCGCCGCCCGCTCAAAGCGTCGCCCGCAGTCCTCACAGCCGAAGAACGTACGCAGGTAGCGGCGCATCACCTGGAGCACCGGAGCCACCTCGCCCTCCAGACCTACCACACACACACACACACACACACTTTCATCTCTCCATGTGAAGATCCACAGACCTACTGGAGCTCTGTGGATCTTCAGTCCTTCACCCAGACAGGACGGACCACAGGACCTCCAGGTCCACTCTGACCCAGGCTGGGGAACCTTTACTTGCTAAGGGGCCAACTAGTCTTAGAAAGTCCTCTGAGGTGGGGGGTCTGGGCCTGTTAGCAGGAAGTGGACATTACAAGGTTATGGAAAAAGTAATTAGTTACCAATTACTTCTCCAGTAAAGTAATCCAGTTACTTTACTGATTACTCATAAGTCGTTAGCTCCTTTTCTAAAAGTCTGAGACCTGGTTCTGTTCTCTCTGCATCCATCACATCAAACGTCTCTTTAACTCGTTTTATTAGTTCTAGTCTCTAACTTTGATTACATTCTAGTCTCTGACTTGAAGGAACTAGTTAACCTGTTTTCTACACATTCAACCAGATCTGGTGAAGTCTTTGTCCTGTTGACCTGTAGAGAGGACACAACATTCTTTATGTCTCAAGCGAGGAGGACATTTAGACTTAAAAAGCAGGAGGGACACGAGTGTCTTGAGTCCGGGGGTGGGGGGTGGGGGGTGGGTGGAGGTCTGGAGGTGGTGAAGAGGGTCTGAACTCTTTAAACAGAGCCGTGATATCAAGCCTCCTCCTAAAAACAACAGACAGTGTCCATTTCATATAGTGGAACTTTGTTTTGGACAGGAAAACTGCAGGACTCTAACTGTCCTCACTCCTGTGGACTTGGGCCCTCTGGCAGTAACTGACCTGGGACTTAAAATGGACGGTCAGATCAGTTAGCTAAGGTGAACAACATCTAGTCTACAGAGGTCATCCATGCTTTTATTACAACTGGACTGGATTACTGGAAGGTGAGGGTCAGCCAGTCCTTCAGCTGGAGGTCCTCACGGGACTGGCTGCCTGTCCATCTTAGACTTCATTTTAAACTTCTTCTATACGTTTTTAAGTCTTTAAAAGCTACTGCCCTGCAGAGGTACAGAGGACACAGCGTTAGTCTCAGGTCATGTGACCAGTTGGTCCTAGACGTACAGAGGACACAGCGTTAGTCTCAGGTCATGTGACCTGTTGGTCCTAGACGTACAGAGGACACAGCGTTAGTCTCAGGTCATGTGACCAGTTGGTCCTGGACGTACAGAGGACACAGCGTTAGTCTCAGGTCATGTGACCAGTTGGTCCTAGACGTACAGAGGACACAGAGTTAGTCTCAGGTCATGTGACCAGTTGGTCCTAGACGTACAGAGGACACAGCGTTAGTCTCAGGTCATGTGACCAGTTGGTCCTAGGTGTACAGAGGACACAGCGTTAGTCTCAGGTCAGGTGACCAGTTGGTCCTAGACGTACAGAGGACACAGCGTTAGTCTCAGGTCATGTGACCTGTTGGTCCTAGACGTACAGAGGACACAGCGTTAGTCTCAGGTCATGTGACCAGTTGGTCCTGGACGTACAGAGGACACAGCGTTAGTCTCAGGTCAGGTGACCTGTTGGTCCTAGACGTACAGAGGACACAGCGTTAGTCTCAGGTCATATGACCAGTTGGTCCTGGACGTACCGAGGACACAGCGTTAGTCTCAGGTCATGTGACCAGTTGGTCCTGGACGTACAGAGGACACAGCGTTAGTCTCAGGTCAGGTGACCAGTTGGTCCTAGACGTACAGAGGACACTGCGTTAGTCTCAGGTCAGGTGACAGGTTGGTCCTAGACGTACAGAGGACACAGCGTTAGTCTCAGGTCATGTGACCAGTTGGTCCTGGACGTACAGAGGACACAGCGTTAGTCTCAGGTCAGGTGACCAGTTGGTCCTAGACGTACAGAGGACACAGCGTTAGTCTCAGGTCATGTGACCAGTTGGCCCTAGACGTACAGAGGACACAGCGTTAGTCTCAGGTCAGGTGACCAGTTGGTCCTAGACGTACAGAGGACACAGCGTTAGTCTCAGGTCAGGTGACCAGTTGGTCCTAGACGTACAGAGGACACAGCGTTAGTCTCAGGTCATGTGACCAGTTGGTCCTAGACGTACAGAGGACACAGCGTTAGTCTCAGGTCATGTGACCAGTTGGTCCTAGACGTACAGAGGACACAGCGTTAGTCTCAGGTCATGTGACCAGTTGGTCCTAGACGTACAGAGGACACAGCGTTAGTCTCAGGTCATGTGACCAGTTGGTCCTGGACGTACAGAGGACACAGCGTTAGTCTCAGGTCATGTGACCAGTTGGTCCTGGACGTACAGAGGACACAGCGTTAGTCTCAGGTCAGGTGACCAGTTGGTCCTGGACGTACAGAGGACACAGCGTTAGTCTCAGGTCAGGTGACCAGTTGGTCCTAGACGTACAGAGGACACAGCGTTAGTCTCAGGTCATGTGACCAGTTGGTCCTGGACGTACAGAGGACACAGCGTTAGTCTCAGGTCATGTGACCAGTTGGTCCTGGACGTACAGAGGACACAGCGTTAGTCTCAGGTCAGGTGACCAGCTGGCCTTCGCTGTCTCTGCTCCTAAGCTGTGGGACTTGTTTCCAGCACAGATCAGGACGACCTCCTGACTGGAAACAAGCTGATCTAGGACCAGCTCCCCTGTCTGCTGGGGGAGGAGGAGCTTCTGGTGAAACTGAAATCCTGAGGGATCAAAGAACGTCCGTCCACCCGTCCCTTTACCTGTGTTGTCCAGTGAGGTGGGCGTGGCGTCGTGCTGGACCGTGAGAACATGAAACAGAGTCCAGAGGGAACACGGGTAACCGCGAAGACCTGGTCTGCTGCCCTGGCAACCAACCCAGTTAAGCCCCGCCCCTAGGAACACACCTGAGATCTGCAGAGGAAACAGGAAGTCAGCTGTTGTGTGTGTGTGTGTGTGTGTGTGTGTGTGCGTGTGTGTGTGTGCGTGTGTGTGTGTTGTACCCTCATCTTGTTGTTCACCAGGTCCAGGACAGCCTGGTAAGGGATCTGCTGAAGCGGCAGACTGAGCAGCCAATCAGAGAGCGTTTCCATCAGCTTCACCACGGAGCCCCCACCTGGATACAGCTGCACAGGTAGAACAGCTGATTGGTCAGCTGGTGCTCTGAGAGGGAAGGAGGAGTGAACCGCTGGTTACCTTGGAGACCAGAGTGACGAAGTCCCTAAAGACCTTTAGCTCCTCCCCCTGCAGCGTGCTGTGGGTGGCGAGCTCCACCCTCAGCAGGTAGTGAAGCGCTGACTCCAGGTCAGCCGTGTACACCTTTGACCTGTCGAAGTCCTTCCAGGGTTCTGAGGTCCGTTTGTCCTGCAGCGCCACCATCTGGGCGGCTCCAGAACCGCCGTGGCGCCAAACCCCCGGCAGCGTCCTCAGCAAGGACGAGAAGAAGAACCGCAGCTTCTTCTGACTGCAGGGACAGCAGCAGGTCCTGGTTAGTTCTGGTTCTGACTCACAGTCATACCTGTCTGACAGGGAGTCACCTGTGCAGCTGTGTGTGTGTTCCATTGGGGTGCAGAAGGTACACAGACGGAAACACGGAGACGTTCACGACGTCCAGCAGAGGGCGATCTGAGCTCAGAGCTCTTCTCACCTGAACGCCTGAGAACTGGAGTAGGTCCAGGATCACCTGACACACACACACACACACACACAGAGGGGTGTTCTACGTTAGTGAGGACCCTGAACCAATCACCTCCCAGCAGCTGGTTCTGAGACCCGGGTCTGGTGCTACTCTGCCAACAGGAGTCAGAACCATGTGGACTCCTTTAAAAGGTCTGAAACAAAACCTGACCTGGATCAAGTCTACAGGACAGAACCAGGAGTTCTCACCTCCCGACCGACGTACGAGTCCTGGTCCTCCACAATGATGGCGGTGTAGTGGTCTGACCTTTGACCCAGTAGAGGAAGGAGCTCTGCAGCTCTGCACACACAGAAAAACACAAGTTACCATGGCAACAGGGCTCTGACCAGGTTCTGGTTGTGGTACCTGTATGGGTCCAGAGGAGGGCAGCGCTGAGGCCGGTCCAGCTCGGTGTGGTTCTGGAGGATGTTGATCATCAGCTGGCGGACGGACTGGACCTCCCTGTCTGCTCCTGAACAAACATTATTCAGATTAACCAATCAGAATCAAGGTCAACGCAGGGGTCAACAGGTGAAGGTGGAGCTCACCTTTGTAGACGGTTCCTCTGTCTGATGGAGAACTGTGAGCCTGGAAAAACTGCAGAGAGAGCGAATCAGGAGGTCTGTTTCAGATCAGAAACGTTTTAGTCCTGCAGAGTTTCTCCAGAGTCTCTCCAGAGTTTCTCCAGAGTCTCTCCAGAGTCTCTCCAGAGTCTCTCCAGAGTTTCTCCAGAGTCTCTCCATAGTCTCTCCAGAGTCTCTCCAGAGTCTCTCCAGAGTTTCTCCAGAGTTTCTCCAGAGTTTCTCCAGAGTCTCTCCAGAGTCTCTCCAGAGTCTCTCCAGAGTCTCTCCAGAGTTTCTCCAGAGTCTCTCCAGAGTTTCTCCATAGTCTCTCCAGAGTTTCTCCAGAGTCTCTCCAGAGTCTCTCCAGAGTCCCTCCAGAGTTTCTCCAGAGTTTCTCCAGAGTCTCTCCAGAGTTTCTCCAGAGTCCCTCCAGAGTTTCTCCAGAGTCTCTCCAGAGTTTCTCCAGAGTCCCTCCAGAGTTTCTCCAGAGTCTCTCCAGAGTTTCTCCAGAGTCTCTCCAGAGTCTCTCCAGAGTCTCTCCAGAGTTTCTCCAGAGTCTCTCCAGAGTCTCTCCAGAGTCTCTCCAGAGTTTCTCCAGAGTCCCTCCAGAGTTTCTCCAGAGTTTCTCCAGAGTCTCTCCAGAGTTTCTCCAGAGTCTCTCCAGAGTCTCTCCAGTCCTCCCAGACCCCTCCAGTCTGCTCTGTGAATCTGTCCCGTCAGTAGAAATGTTCTCAGCTGTCTCTGGACCAGACCCCGCCTCCTACACGCCCACATTCTACCATATATGGTCAGGAGCTGCTCTATGACCTGAACCCTGACACGAAACATGTTCTCAGTCAGACTGAGAGACGGGGTGTGTGTGTGTCCACAGTCTGAAGACGTGTCTGAACCGTCACAGCTCCACCAGGTTTCTCGTCCCCTAAACGTTTCTAACACAAAGTTCAGTTTGATTATTTGACACATTTTTACGTTTTTAAAATAAATCCCAAAGTTTGCGTAGAAAGTGACTAACAACTCTCAGAGCCAGTTCTATAAACGAGGCCCCAGCCAGGTGAGTACACAGCAGCTCCTATAGGCCACGCCCACCTGACTGCACAGGTGAGAGCAGGTGAGAGGTGGTACCTTGAAGGTGGGGTAGAACTTGATGTTGAAGTCTTTACAGGTGTCGAAGTTTTCCTCCTGAGCGCAGTCCAACACAGCGACGCCGACGGCTTCCCGCCAGTCTGACAACGGACCAATCAGATCACAGCTCAGTGACAGGCCTGATCAAAGTTAGACCTCTTAAAATAACATGTCTCCATGGTCAGACCTGAACCAGATGAGATGACCTGTTAGATGACCTGCTAGCTGACCTGCTGGATGACCTGTTAAATGACCTGCTAGGTGACCTGCCGGATGACCTGCTAGCTGACCTGTTAGATGACCTGTTAAATAACCTGCTAGATGACCTGTTAAATAACCTGCCAGATGACCTGCTGGATGACCTGATAGCTGACCTGTTGGATGACCTGATAGCTGACCTGCTAGCTGACCTGTTAGATGACCTGCTAGCTGACTTGTTTGATGATGTGCTAGCTGACCTGTTAAATGACCTGCTAGCTGACCTGTTATATGACCTGCTAGCTGACCTGTAGATGACCTGCTAGCTGACTTGTTAGCTGACCTGTAAATGACCTGCTAGCTGACCTGTTAGATGACCTGCTAGCTGACCTGTTACCTGCTAGCTGACCTGTAGATGACCTGCTAGCTGACCTGTTAGATGACCTGCTAGCTGACCTGTTAGATGACCTGCTAGCTGACCTGTTACCTGCTAGCTGACCTGTAGATGACCTGCTAGCTGACCTGTTAGATGACCTGCTAGCTGACCTGTTACCTGCTAGCTGACCTGTAGATGACCTGCTAGCTGACCTGTTAGATGACCTGCTAGCTGACCTGCTAGCTGACCTGTAGATGACCTGCTAGCTGACCTGTTAGATGACCTGCTAGCTGACCTGTTACCTGCTAGCTGACCTGCTAGATGACCTGCTAGCTGACCTGTTAGATGACCTGCTAGATGACCTGCTAGCTGACCTGCTAGCTGACCTGCTAGCTGACCTGCTAGCTGACCTGCTAGATGACCTGTAGATGACCTGCTAGCTGACCTGTTAGATGACCTGCTAGCTGACCTGTAGATGACCTGCTAGCTGACCTGTTAGATGACCTGCTAGCTGACCTGTTACCTGCTAGCTGACCTGCTAGATGACCTGCTAGCTGACCTGTAGATGACCTGCTAGCTGACCTGTAGATGACCTGCTAGCTGACCTGTTACCTGCTAGCTGACCTGCTAGATGACCTGCTACTAGCAGTGGAACGGACTACGTGTTGATCCACCACCAAAACAATCCAGTTCACAAAGAGAAGCTGCGGTTTGAGGTAAAATGCGGAGCAGGATTCAGATTCTCTTAACGGTGAACCGACCGGAGGCTCGGTCCCAGCCAGCAGTTCTACCGAACCGGACGTTCGGACGGGTCGTAGCTTCACCTGCCGACAGTGAACTAGCAGCTAACCTGAGTGGAGTCCGGTAATCCCGTTAACAACACGCACTAGAGTCGAACCGAACCGGGTACCTTTCACGTCCTGCGCCAGAGCCTTCCAGGTGCTGGAGTA
>SSNR01000035.1:3588834-3596713 GCA_006937965.1 Callopanchax toddi
CCAGAGGCAGCAGACAGGTACCAGAGGGCCAAGCGAAGTGCAGCAGTGGCAGTTTCCGAGGCAAAATCTCGGGCGTGGGAGGAGTTCGGCGAGGCCATGGAAAAAGACTATCGGTTGGCTCCAAAAAGGTTCTGGCAAACCATCCGACGCCTCAGGGGAGGAAGGCAGCAACTCGCTCACACTGTTTACAGTGGGGACGGGGAGCTGCTGACGTCAACTGGGGCTATAGTCGGACGGTGGAAGGAATACTTTGAGGAGCTCCTCAATCCCACCGACACGCATTCCTATGAGGAACCAGAGCTGGGAGACCTGGGGACGGACTGTCCAATCTCTGGGGCAGAAGTCGCTGAGGTAGTCAAACAACTACGCAGCGGCGGAGCCCCGGGGGTGGATGAGATCCGACCTGGGTACCTCAAGGCGATGGATGTTGTAGGTCTGTCGTGGCTGACACGTCTCTGCAACATTGCGTGGTCATCGGGGGCAGTTCCTGTGAAGTGGCAGACCGGGGTGGTGGTTTCCATTTTTAAGAAGGGGGACCAGAGGGTGTGTTCCAACTATAGGGGGATCACACTCCTCAGCCTCCCTGGGAAGGTCTACTCCAGGGTCCTGGAGAGGAGGGTCCGGTCGATGGTTGAATCTCGGATTGAAGAGGAGCAATGTGGTTTTGGTCCTGGTCCTGGAACTGTGGACCAGCTCTTTACCCTCACTAGGGTGATGGAGGGGTCATGGGAGTTTGCCCAACCAATCCACATGTGTTTAGTGGATTTGGAGAAGGCTTATGACTGTGTCCCCAGGGACACCCTGTGGGGGGCGCTCCAGGAGTACGGGGTTGATGGTCTTTTGTTAAGGGCCATTCAGTCCCTGTACCAGAGGAGTGAGTCTGGTCCTCATAGCCGGCAGTAAGTCGGACCTGTTCCCAGTGAGGGTTGGACTCCGCCAGGGCTGCCCTTTGTCACCGGTCCTGTTCATAACCTTTATGGACAGGATTTCTAGGAGCAGCCGTGGTGTGGAGGGGGTGGAGTTTGGTGACAGGAGAATCTCGTCTCTGCTTTTTGCGGATGATGTGGTCCTCCTAGCTTCATCAGGCTCTGACCTTCAGCTCTTGCTGGGGAGGTTCGCAGCCGAGTGTGAAGCGGCTGGGATGAGGATCAGCACCTCCAAGTCTGAGGCCATGGTTCTCGACCGGAAAAAGGTGGATTGCCATCTCCAGGTCGGGAGAGAGATCCTGCCTCAAGTGGAGGAGTTCAAGTATCTCGGGGTCTTGTTCTCTAGTGAGGGAAGGAGGGAGCGGGAGATCGACAGGCGGATTGGGGCAGCGTCTGCAGTGATGGACGCTGAACCGGTCTGTTGTGGTGAAGAAGGAGCTGAGCCAGAAAGCAAGGCTCTGGATTTACCGGTCGGTCTACGTCCCAATCCTCACCTGGTCATGAGCTTTGGGTAATGACCGAAAGAACGAGATCGCGGATACAAGCGGCCGAAATGAGTTTCCTGCTCAGGGTGGCCGGGCTCAGCCGTAGGGATAGGGTGAGGAGCTCGGACATCCAGGAGAGACTCGGAGTAGAGTCGCTGCTCCTCCATGTAGAAAGGAGCCAGTTGAGGTGGTTCGGGCATCTTGTTAGGATGCCTCCTGGACGCCTCCCTCGGGAGGTGTTCTGGGCATGTCCTGCCGGCAGGAGGCCCCCAGGTCGACCCAGGACAAGCTGGAGGAAATACATCTTCAGTTTGGCCTGGGAACGCCTGGGCGTCCCAGCTGAGGAGCTGGTGGACTTGGCCGGGGAGAAGGTGGCCTGGGCTGCCCGACTTGGAATGCTGCCCCCGCGACCCGGACCCGGATAAGCGGAAGAAGGCGAGGCGAGGTGTGTGTGTATACACACACATACATGTATATATGTACTACATATATATATATATATATGTATATATATTGGGAATGTGTTTGAATGTCTTTTCCTGCCATATTTCTCAGAAAAATCATTTAATAATATTAATATTCAATGCATTTTCTTCATGATAGGGTTAATTAATATTGATAATTTAATCTTTAAACAATGATTGGTTACATACATCATAAATATGTCTATTTGATGAATTAATAAGGTTTACTTTATTAATATGTTTCTTTACAGAAAAGTCATGAATGTCATGTTATATGTTTTAATATTTGTGTAATAATGACAGCATATTGAATTTAATCCATTTAATCCTGTTCATGATTTTACAATAAAATGAAGTCTGTCTCTTGGTAAACTCCCATTTCACCATTCCTAAATCCTGATTGGGTAACTTTGTTTCCTCAAGTGTTTTACTTCCTCAAACTTCAGAAGCTGTCCTGAGAGAGAGAGAGAGATAGCCGTCGTTTTCCCTAAACGTTCCTGCTGGTTATCCTGCTTCTATCTGCAAAAAGGAGACGAGTCCTTTTGAACCAAACAGACATTTTGGCTGATGCATCAGACGCCTCCAACATGTGGCCTCCAGCTGTTCATCTGAGCTGTATTCAGGAGTACCCAGGACTGTCAGCTGTCCAAAGGCGACGGCGTCTCCCTACGGACCGAGAACCTCGAGCCTGGGGAGGATCTCCACCCAGACCGTTGAGATAAACCTGCTAACGCTGCCAGATCCATCGGGACTTCAAAGAAAACCAGTAAGGCCTCACCCTGATGATAAGACAGGCTCACTGTTAACTAAACTAAATTATATCTAAATTAAAAGTTAAATCCAGCCATATTAGTCTTATAAAATCCAGATTTCCATTTTTCCTAAAATCATAAATAATACACCTTATGACATTCATCGTTATGGTTTAAGTCTTATTGTTTTAGTGAACTTTATCTTTAAATCAGAATGGATCCATTTTCCTGTCTCATCTTTAGACATTTATCAAAATAAATTGATTTTATCAACTCTATTCTCGTCTCTGCTTCAGGTTATTGAAGGTATTCATTCCCTGTTCAACCAAAAAGATCCTAGTTTTTATACTTTAATAAATATTATCCATCTAAAAAGGTTCATGTCTAAAATTCCTGCCTGACCACAACATTTTAAATGAATTGAATATTTTATTGAAAGGGTGTAGATTTTGTAATTCTATAATTAATGTGTCAACCTTGAAAAGCTGTAAAAACCATTCTGACGTGTATGTTTCCCATCAGACACTGAGTGACGCCCACAGGAGAAGGGGGTCCAATACCCGGTCAGAACTGTTAGGGACCAGGCCCACATGCACTAAACACTCCCATCAGAAAAAACTAAGTCCAGGACCGGATTTTGGCCGACCCCTGATATAAACCACATCATGTCAGATACTGATCTGTTCTGTGGGGTACCCCAAGGCTCAGTTTTGGGTCCATTCCTGTTTTAACTCTATATCCATCCTCTAGGACAGAGAAGTAGTCACCAGGTTTTCCTGCTGATGTTTCATGATGATTCCTAGCAGAGTGAAGGTCAGTCTCACGACTTGTCGTCTACAGACCCGCCCACACACAACCTGTACCTGTACCAAGCTGTACCCACCCCCATCAGGAGGACTTCAAACTGTTTTGGGACAAACCCCTGAAACTGAACCCAGAGCAGCTGTAATTCTGGATCAGGTCCAGCTGGATCTGAACCCAACCTGCATTCGTTCTGAATGTTCGGTTTTTAGTTTTTATAATTTTCAGTCAGAAACTAAATTGGTCTCTTGGTTTTTATTGTTTAAAAAATCATTTCTGATGGTTCTGTTTCAGGATGGTTTCTGAAGACCTGGTAGGACCTGGTCCCACCCATTAGTCCACGTGAGTATTGATGATAGGAATTCTTTGCTTTAGTCTCCTTGAATCAGGTTCTACTGACTGAATCAGTCGCTCATCCAGTTCTACAGAACACAAACATCTAAACCCACAGAGCCAGAACCAAAACCAGGCCCTTGTTAGGAGAGGACAGCCAGAGGACTCTGATGAACCGGTGGACTTGGTCTACTTCAGGGGGATCAGAATAAAATATCTTAATAAACAGAGTCCTGAAAGCTGAAACTTTATTCCTGACGTGTGATTGGACAGAAAGACTGATGCTTCCAGAATCAAACACTGAAGACGTTCATGTTTCCCTCTCAGCTCAAGCAGAACCGATCCAGTCTGAGAAACAACCTGAAAACTCCTCTTCCTCCAGTTAAACAGGAAGTCCACAAGCATCATCACTCCTCCTCCTCTTCCTTCTTTTCTTCATCGTAACATCTCGTCCCTCCAACCCACTGGAGAACTCAGACCGGAGCAGACCGGCCTCCCTCCGACCTGAAACATTTCTGAAAAAGGAATACATGAGTATAGGGGGCATAAAGGGGTATAGGAGGTATACGAGGGTATAAGGAGATATACGAGGGTATAAGGAGGTATACGAGGGTATAAGGAGGTATTACGAGGGTATAAGGAGATATACGAGGGTATAAGGAGGTATACGAGGGTATAAGGAGGTATACGAGGGTATAAGGAGGTATACGAGGGTATAAGGAGGTATACGAGGGTATAAGGAGGTATTACGAGGGTATAAGGAGGTATTCGAGGGTATAAGGAGGTATACGAGGGTATAAGGAGATATACGAGGGTATAAGGAGGTATACGAGGGTATAAGGAGGTATACGAGGGTATAAGGAGGTATTCGAGGGTATAAGGAGATATACGAGGGTATAAGGAGGTATACGAGGGTATAAGGAGATATACGAGGGTATGGGGGGTATACGAGGGTATATGGGGGGTATACGAGGGTATATGGGGGGTATACGAGGGTATATGGGGGGTATTCGAGGGTATAAGGAGGTATACGAGGGTATAAGGAGGTATACGAGGGTATAAGGAGGTATACGAGGGTATAAGGAGGTATTCGAGGGTATAAGGAGGTATACGAGGGTATAAGGAGGTATACGAGGGTATAAGGAGGTATTCGAGGGTATAAGGAGGTATACGAGGGTATAAGGAGGTATACGAGGGTATAAGGAGGTATACGAGGGTATAAGGAGGTATTCGAGGGTATAAGGAGATATACGAGGGTATAAGGAGGTATACGAGGGTATAAGGAGGTATACGAGGGTATGGGGGGTATACGAGGGTATATGGGGGGTATACGAGGGTATATGGGGGGTATACGAGGGTATATGGGGGGTATTCGAGGGTATAAGGAGGTATACGAGGGTATAAGGAGGTATACGAGGGTATAAGGAGGTATACGAGGGTATAAGGAGGTATACGAGGGTATAAGGAGGTATACGAGGGTATGGGGGGTATACGAGGGTATATGGGGGGTATACGAGGGTATATGGGGGGTATACGAGGGTATATGGGGGTTATACGAGGGTATAAGGAGGTATACGAGGGTATAAGGAGGTATACGAGGGTATAAGGAGGTATTCGAGGGTATAAGGAGGTATACGAGGGTATAAGGAGGTATACGAGGGAGGGGGGTATACGAGGGTATATGGGGGGTATACGAGGGTATATGGGGGGTATATGAGGGTATGGGGGTATATGAGGGTAAACAGCAGAACTGTCTTTGATCTGAACACACTGGATTTCTTGTGATGACCTCACCTCTTCTTTCCAGTCATCTTGTTCTTGTTTCTATTCTGGTTCTTGACTGGACTCCTGACGTCCCCCCGGGCTTGAATCTTGGTGTGGCCCTTGAAGCCCTTGGGGCTTGTGGCGCCCAGGGCCCGTGGAGCATCTCTGAGGCCAAAGCTCTTGGCGGCATGGCCCAGATGGAGGGAGCGGATGTGGAAGATGTGTTTAAGGTGCGTAGGATAGGTAGCGTATGCCCTCAGAAAGGACTGCAGCGCTGTGACATCACAGACAGGTCAGCCAATCAAACAGTAGCACAATCATTTGACGGGGGTCACATGACAAATGTACCTTTCTTGGCGGCCTGCAGCGACTGAGGGTCTGAGTGAACGAAGTCCTCAAACTCGGTCTGAAGGACAGTGGCGCGCTCGCGGACATCCTGCTCCAGAGCTTTAGACGAACTCTAATGAGACACACATCATCCTCAGGTTACAGCCGGCTGCATTCCATTTCAAACACCAGATACACTGAGATCCTTATTGAAACAAGCAGGAGGAGTTCATTAAACTCCCGTCTGACACCAACAGAAGAGTCCCAGGAGATCAAACATCAACCCTGACTTAGTCCGACGTCTCCTGGAACAATCAACAGCTGTGTTCATCCTTTACAGGCCGGAGACGTTTGTGACTCATCATCATGTCAGCTGAGCTCACCGACACCAGGGGACCCTGAACGCCTCACCTCCCCTTCCCTCTGTTCAACAGATGTTTAAATAAAGGTTGATTCAAATCACGCATCAATTCATCGGATCAGCAGACGGTAAACATCAGAACCGGAACCAGCAGGAGCCACATTGAGTCACTGATCAGGGATCAGAACTGATCCGTCATGAACGTGTCGCCTGAGGCAATTTAAGTCCTCACAGCAAGTGTTTCAGTCAGGCTGGACCAGAACCGAACCGTCCACAGTCCTACAGTCCCCAGTCATGAGGCGTGTATCTCAGTAGGTAGAGCCAGTCTGTCAACCAGAGGGTCTCCGGTTCAACCCCAGATCCAGCTGGGTTACTTTGACATCCTGTCCTTGGAGACACTTCACCCACATTGGTGGTAATGGTGGAGGTCAGAGGGACCTGGTGGAGGTCAGAGGGACCTGGTGGAGGTCAGAGGGACCTGGTGGAGGTCAGAGGGACCTGGTGGAGGTCAGAGGGACCTGGTGGAGGTCTGAGGGACCTGGTGTAGTATTTGCCCCGCCCCTTGTACCTGGCTGTGGTATTTGCCCCGCCCCTTGTAGGTGTCATCCATCATCAGACAGGACAGAACGTCCTGCAGCTTCACCTCTGATAGGCTGAAATGACACACCAAGCAGTCTGTCAGAAACAAGAACTATTGGGAGTTTCTACAACACGTCAGCTGTCCGTCAACAGACCTGACGTTATGATTGGCCAGCTCAGAAATGAAGGCGGTCTCAGTGGGGGTGAGGAAGAGGAGGCTGCTTCCTGTTCCTCCTATCCGCGCCGTCCGACCCGCTCGGTGGACATACTCAGCCGCTGACGTTGGTGGAGTGAACTGGAAAAAAAAAGATTACTGCCGTCTGATTGGATGATTGCTTTATCATCTCAGCCCTGATTGGACCATTGTTCAATATACTTATTACAGCAATCAAAAAATAAACCGCTTTACCTGAATGATCCAGGTGACCTGAGGAAGGTCCAGTCCTCTGGCTGCTACGTCCTGAAGACCAGAGTATTCAGAGTAGTCAGAGTAATCAGAGTACTCCCAGAGACTCTCAGTCATCAGTTTGTTTAATAGAAACCCAGTGAAGCTCTCTACTGACCGTACACAGCAGGACTCCAGACCCAGACACCGAAAACTCCTCAAACACCTCAGAACGCTCCTGGTGGAGAAAACAAACACATCCTGAAACACCTCAGAACGCTCCTGGTGGAGAAAACAAACACAACCTCACACACCTCAGAACGCTCCTGGTGGAGAAAACAAACATCCTGAAACACCTCAGAACGCTCCTGGTGGAGAAAACAAACACATCCTCAAACACCTCAGAACGCTCCTGGTGGAGAAAACAAACACATCCTCAAACACCTCAGAACGCTCCTGGTGGGGAAAACAAACACATCCTGAAACACCTCAGAACACTCCTGGTGGAGAAAACAAACACATCCTCAAACACCTCAGAACGCTCCTGGTGGGGAAAACAAACACATCCTCAAACACCTCAGAACGCTCCTGGTGGGGAAAACAAACACATCCTCAAACACCTCAGAACGCTCCTGGTGGAGAAAACAAACACATCCACAAACACATCCTCAAACACCTCAGGACGCTCCTGGTGGCTGTCTC
>SSNR01000035.1:3623001-3649560 GCA_006937965.1 Callopanchax toddi
CCACCAGGTCCCTCAGACCTCCACCAGGTCCCTCTGACCTCCACCAGGTCCCTCAGACCTCCACCAGGTCCCTCTGACCTCCACCAGGTCCCTCTGACCACCACCAGGTCCCTCAGACCTCCACCAGGTCCCTCTGACCTCCACCAGGTCCCTCAGACCTCCACCAGGTCCCTCAGACCTCCACCAGGTCCCTCTGACCTCCATCAGGTCCCTCTGACCTCCATCAGGTCCCTCTGACCTCCACCAGGTCCCTCTGACCTCCACCAGGTCCTAGAGACCAGTGGAGAGTGACGGCTGAGTGTTGTTAGGGCAGAGCAGGAAGCCACTTTGTAGATGATGTCATCGTAGTCCAGAGTTGGTAGTATAGTTGTTGAGTATAGTGAGTAGCAACGTGACCTACGTGATGACATCACACCTGAAACAGTTTACTTTGATTTGAGCATGTGCAATAGAAGGGGGGGGGGGGAGTGACCTGATGTGACCTGGAGCTTAGGGAGGAACTGGATGAAGTCATTGTGCTGTAGTGTGTGTGTGTGTGCGCGCACTCACTAAGGCCCATCTATGCTGAGCTGAGGGCCGCTTCCTGCTGTTAGATGATGATGATGAAGACAGGCTGCTACAGATGTTTAGACACAGCTGTTCGTCTGAAGGTGACGTCATGCCTGTTTGTGTCCTCGTGCGACACACACACACACACACACACACACACACACACACACACACACACACTCTCCTCTGCCTGAGCTCTAATGACTCAAACTGCAGAGGTCTCAGGTCCGAGCCGAAGAAACACGAACACCCGGCCAGGTGTTCGGGAACCGACCCGGATGTTTATACACGAGCCTCGGTCGCGTGGACGGGAAACGTGAAAACACGAGATTTGTGAACGGAGTTCGGCTGCGGCTCGTTTCTTCCAGGAATCACAGGAAAGTCATGTACACGCGCACAGACACGCGCCTGAAAGCTACAGCGACTGTTTCCGGTCTGTGGACACCTTTCAGAATAAAACCGCGCGTCGATAAAACATTTAAACAATAAAACCGCGACACTGTCCACAACACGTGAAACACTTCCTGCTGCGTCACTCAAGCTCCGCCTCCAGCGGATGTTGCGGACATGCGCAGTAGCTTGGCTTGGCTCACATACATTTTTTGAAAAACTTTATTTAACATTACATATACAAACAAATATGGCGTCGTTATATTTAAACAGGAGTGTCAAGTTTGCAATAGAATCTGGCTGTGGCCGCTGTGGAGCTCCACAGTAACCGGAAACACGTGACCTCCACACTAACCGGAAACACGAAACTTCAATTAAATAGACTTTTACACAACCTCCGTATACCGTACCGGAATTGGTTAGGGTTAGGGGGAGGGTTGTTGACCCAGGTGCCTCTCTTCTGGCTACTGTGGAGGTCACGTGTTTTCGGTTAGTGTGGAGGTGACGTGTATCCGGTTACTGTGGAGCTCCACAGCGGCCGCAGCCAGACCCTTCGGGTTTTTTTTATTTTTATAAACTTTATTGCAATTACAACACAAGTCAGGAACATTATAACATTTTCCAATACAGAAAAGATGAATTGAGTCTTTTAAACAAACAAAAGTAAACAAAAAGCATTGTGCAAGGTAACATCAAAAAAGTAAGGATTTTTTAATCTTTTGGTAAATCGTGGCACTTTTTTTTTGTTCATTTTAGATATGAATTTAAGAGACTTAAAATATTGCGTGAAGTAGTTAATAAAGAAGGAAAAACAAGGAGTAGTGTTCTTCCATTTGCAAGTGTGAACAAAGTATTTACATAAAATAATGACAAGGTTTATAACATCAGAAATATCAGAGTCCAGATTGTCCATGTAGTATAGAACATCTGTAGTATAGAACATCATGGCTGAAAAGTAAGGTAAATTAAAGATCTTAATTGAGATCCATCCATGTATATCAGACCATAAATCCATAACATAGCGACAATCGTAAAATAAATGCTCTAATGTTTCAGCTTCTGATAAGCAAAAAGTGCAAGGTTCAGATTCAAACTTAAATCTCTTACTTAGAAATTCTCCAACAGGGTAGACTCTAGAAATTATTTTATAATGTGTTTCTTTTATTTTGGGAGCTAGCGGATATTTTACATAGATGGAAAAAGTTTTCTTTTTTAAATGAGTAGTCAGATCTTGTCTAGTATTAACATTAAAATTATAAAACATTTTTTGTTTAAAGGCTAAAGTAATTAACTTATTATTACATTTCACATCAAGAAATGAAATGTTATCTATTGTTAGTGAGGGCAAGTGAGTTTGGATTGTTGAATATGGTAAAATGTTCTGTACAAGATTTAAAAATGGTAATGGGATTGCTTTACAAACTTTAGTATAAACAGTACATGAAATCTGTATCTTGTGTTTCTTTATAAAATCTTCATAAGACAACAGCATTCCATTAGTATTTAACAAGTCATAAATAAAACACACTCCGTTGTCATACCAATCAGATTTGAATAAAGACTTCCTGTTGACAGTTATAATCCTATTGTTCCACAATACTGAGTTGTGAGGGGAAAAGTTATGGGTAAAGAGCAACTTTCCAAAACTCAAAGCTTGCTTGTAAAAGCTTGACAATTTTAAAGGGATCTTAGATATTTCAAAATCACATTTGAGCAAAAATTCCAGCCCTCCAATTTTATTGAAAAGATTATTTGGAATATGATACCACATAGACTGCGGATGGGAAATACAGTCTTTTAGCCATTTGATTCTAAATGTTGCTATAATGGATTCAAAGTCCAATGCTTTTAAACCTCCATTTTCATATTCTTTTACCAACTGTGATTTACGTATATAATGCGTTTTATTTTTCCAGATAAAATTGAATATAATGGAATTAGATGATTTGATCACTTTTGAGGGGACAAAGGTTGAATGACACGGGTAAATGAGTCTTGAGAGACCTTCTGCTTTGGATAGCAATATACGGCCAAATATAGATAGATCACGTGTTAGCCAGTGGTTAAATATCTTTTGAACTGCATTTAATTTGGGAGTTAAATTAGCATTTTCTCTATCCTTATCATTTTTAGTTATTATCAGACCAAGATATTTTACCTTATCTTTTACTGGAATATTTTCAATATGACTTAGGTTACAGCTGTGTATCGCTAAAATTTCACATTTCTTAAGATTCAATGTTAGCCCAGAAGCCCTTGAGAAGGAAAGGATTTTATTTATACCAACAGAAACCATTTTTGTATTTTTTAAGAAAAGAGCTGTGTCGTCCGCAAACTGGCTAATTTTGAATTCCCTATCAAAAATGCGCAAACCCTCTAGGTCTGAAGAATTTTTAATGAAAATAGCTAATAATTCTATTGCAATAATAAATAATAATGGGCTAATTGGGCACCCCTGACGAATACCGCGATTTATAATAAACCTATTTGAAAATCCCTGGTTTAGTGCAACACTGCTTGTTATGTCTCTGTGCAACATTCTTATTATGTTGCAGAATCTATATCCAAAACCAAAGGTTTCCAGAGCCTTAAATAAAAAAGGGTGTTCTAAAGAGTCAAACGCCTTAAAAAATCAAGGAGAAGAATAAGACTGTCATTTGGGATAAAAGCATTATAATCTAAAAAATCTAGAATTAAGCGGGTATGATGGTGAATATAACGCCCTTTTATAAAAGCAGATTGAGTTTCATCAATTATTTTACTTATTCCAGATTTTAGTCTGTTGGCATATACATGAGCTAACAATTTGTAATCACAACAAAGTAGTGTGATTGGCCTCCAGTTATCAAGGAGTAAGGTATCCTTATCTGGTTTGGGTATTAGTGAAATTATTCCTCGTTTCATTGTTGGAGACAGCATCTGTTTATCAATGCATTCATTATATACTTCTAGTAGCAATTCTCTAATGTCATTCCAAAAAAATCTGTAAAACTCCACTGTAATCCCATCAGGACCAGGTGATTTACCACAAGCCATCTTAGAAACCGCATTGTCTAGTTCAGTCAGAGTAATTTGAGAGTCCATGAAATCTTTAAAATCTTCGTCTATTTTAGGAATTTTTTCCTGGATAGTGCTGAAAAAGGATGAGGTTTCCTGGTTGGAATAATTGGTATCGTAAAGAGCTGTATAAAAATTTGTAATAAAAGTGTTTATCTTATCTTGGTCTTCAACTACAATATTATCAATACATAACTTTTTTATAGTCTTTTTCATTTGTCTGCTTTTTTCCAAATTAAAGAAGTAAGTAGAATTTTTTTCCCCATCCTCAATCCATTTAGCCCTAGAGCGAATAAAAGCCCCCTTTGCTCTCTCTGTATACAATTCATCTAATTTATGTTGCAGTTGGTTTAATTCTAGGGACATTTCTTCTGATAGTTGTGTTACACTACATAATGAGTTTATTTGGAGAATTATTTCAGTTTGTTCCCGTCTCCTTTCACTGGCCTTCGACTTCCCTTCTTCAATAGCAATCTTTCTAACATTAAATTTTAACCATTCCCATTTACTAGTGGAAGATAAGTCATTTATGTTTTTTATTTCAATTATAAATTGTTCAATTCTTTTACAGAAATCTGTATTTTTCAAAAGATTATTGTTAAATTTCCAGTGAAGGTTTCTTGATTCAGGTATTTTGTTATTAGGAGAAACTGAGAGCGTTATAGCGCAGTGATCAGTGAGAGGAGAGTGAAAAATATTACAACTGGAAGCTAAAGACTGTAAATGACTAGACAATAGCCAGTAGTCTATTCTTGAACAATGAGAGCGTTCCGAGTTACTCCAGGTATAGGAGAGTTTTTCTGAGTTAAGTTTACGCCATATATCAACAAGGTCAAGAGAATTAGAAAATTCTGATATTATTGGGTTAAGATGATGTGAGTTAAATTTAGTTGGGAATCTGTCCTGTTTTTCATCTGGTACCATATTAAAGTCACCTGCAACAATCACTTTGTCAGTACAGTAAACCTTCTTCCAATTCTCTAACATGCATTTCAGGTTAAAAAATAATCTCTGATTTTTTGTTCTGTTATTAAACCCATAAACATTCACCAAAATATATTTAGTGTCATCTGCCTCAATGGTTACCATTAACCAGTGGCCTTCATTATCACTTTTATGATCAATAACTCTACCATTAAACCGATTCATGAAAAAAGCTACACCTGCTGAATGAGAAGTACCATGTGAAAGAAAAATGTCTCCACTACCCCACTGTGTTTTCCAAAATCTGCCATCCTCATTATTACTATGCGTCTCTTGAAAAAAAAAAAACAGTTAACATTTTGCTGTTCCTTACAAAAAAGAAAAACTGCCTTGCGTTTTATGTCATTTTTAAAACCTCGAACATTTAAAGATAATAAAGAAAGAACCATAAATTGTAACTTGTGAGTGGTAGTTAACTTATGCGGGGCAAAAAAAAAACATTTACCTCCAAAAACTGTACAATAAATTTTCTCCTAGTCAAAAATACTAGAACAATGGATACGTTTTTGCATCTTTTTAAATCTATAATACTGCAGAGTAGTTATACCTCTTGTATAAGTGGTTGTCGGAGGAATGAGAAGGAGCTTTCATCCCGTAACTTGTCTACCATCAATGACTGCGTAGCCATCCTTCAGAAAAGCCTTGAGTCCTTTCTTTCTTGCCTCTTCAACTCTCGGCCAAAGACGCTGTCGGGCCTCTCTATCTTCCTTGCAAAAGTCCTCTCTAAATCGAATCTTCATCTCTTTACAGATCTTGGCGTCTTTGGACATCTTCCATACCTGGTCCCGAGTGGTTCTCATAGCAAATTGAATGATGATCTGTCTGGGTCTGTCACCAGCTTTCCCTTTTTGGCCCAGTCGATGCACTGCATCTACCACAGTGCGCAGATGGTCATCACCAGCAGGAATTATTTTCGCCAAAATTTGGATGGTTGCCTCCCTTGTGTTTTCACCTTCTCTTTCTGGGACACCATTCAATCTCAGGGCCCATCTCCGTTTGTATCTTGCATGTTCCAGACACATATCATGAAGGGCCTCGTTCTCCTTTTTAAGCGTGGTCACCTGTATTTTCAGGCGGTTGACGTCTTCCATCACACTTTTGACAGCTGCCGTATTCGCATCGACTGACTCCTTAACTTTTTTCACAGCATCAGTATTTTCCTGTAGTTGAAATTCGTATCCCCTTAGGTACTCACTTTGGGTGTCGAATTTGCTTGTAAGTTGTTGAATTGCATTAAAGAGAACCGCATTTGAAACTTCCTTTTGTTTTTGTGGCGTATTAGCGTTCATTTTTTTGGGGTTTGGGCCTTTGATAGGTGTATGTTCTCTATCACCTTTTTCCTGGTCCCGCTGGGAATCTTGTTGCTGCTCTAACCATTCAATATCTTCATCGTAGCATGCCTGTTGTAGGGCCTCAAGGTGGTAGTCATGGTCCATGCTAATGTTAGCCATTGCTCCGGTGAGTTGAAAAATGTTCAAAAACACGATGAAAAAACACAAAAGAAGGGGTTCACGTACCGTCGGATGTAAAAGACGGAATGCTCGTCTATGTACCTAGTAACTTTGACCAAAAGTTATTCACTTTGGGAGGTATTTTACCAGGTTAATATCAGAACCCACAAAAGTTAAACTGCTCACTCCGCCATCTTGCTCCGCCCCGGGTCAAGTTTGAGTTCAAACAGGAGCATTCACATGGAAACTGAGTAAACATAAAAAAGTAATGAACAAAATGAATAGTAAAAAAAAAAAAAGGAGAGAGAGAAAACATTCCAGTTAGGATCAAGTTACATTTGAGGGAAATTCAGTGAACACGTCCTACAGGTCTTCATCACTCGTTTCAATATATTTTAGGGATTTCAAATATGAATGGAGTTCATTTAGGAACACAGCAAAGACAGGGTCAGATTTCACCACTCTGCTTATGGATAAAGAATTGGGCTGAAGGATGAAGTTACAGCAGAGTTCATTTCTTTTGTTGTTCAGTAAAATTCCAAATATGATCATGTGATCGATTCTAGAAGGGTCATTTTCTGTTTCGCTCACATACATTTAGTCCATACAGCGATATGAATTCCTTGTTATAGAGCTTGTAACTACATTCATCCTGATTCTAACCTCTCAGTCCAAACTGGGCTGTCTGAAGACATCATCTCTAGATTTACACCTTTCTGTTACAAACCACTCTGTTCTGTACTGGTACCACTTATTGCTAAAGAGCTAATGAAGCTGCTTTCTCTCTATTTTGTTTACATGTGGCACCCCGAATGAAGGGATTACCACATTTAAGCGTAAAGTTGAAATTATCAACATTATAATCCTTTTTGGTTGAAGGTAAACACTTTATTTGTTTATGGGCACATTGTCAGGGCGGAACTATTGTTGTGTATTTATTGTTCCTTCTGGGCAGGGGAGGGTTAAGGTGCACTGGGGCCCCTAGTCTGTGACCCGAAACTTTGACCACTACCGATTGTTCCAGTCGGTTGTGTGTGTGTGTGTATATATATATATATATATATATATATATATACACACACACACACACAGTGGAGGAAATAATGATTTGACCCCTTGCTGATTTTGTAAGTTTGTCCAATGACAAAGAAATGAAAAGTCTCAGAACAGAATCATTTTAATGGTAGGTTTATTTTAACAGTGGCAGATAGCACATCAAAAGGAAAATGGAAAAAATCACTTTAAATAAAAGATAGAAACTCATTTGCATTTCATTGAGTGAAATAAGTATGTGAACCCTCTAACAAAAATACTTCATACTTAGTGAAAAACCCTTGTTTTCAGCACAGAGGTCAAACGTTTCTTGTAATTGATGACCAAGTCTGCTCACATGTTAGGAGGAATTTTGGTCCACTCCTCTTTCAGATCATCTCCAAATCCTTAAGGTTTGGAGGCTGTCTCTGTGCACTCTGACCTTCAGCTCCTCCATAGGTTTTCTATAGGATGAAGGTCCGGAGACTGACTAGGCCACTCCGTGACCTTAATGTGCTTCTTCTTGAGCCACGCCTTTGCTGCCTTTGCTGTATGTTTTGGGTCATTGTCGTGCTGGAACACCCATCCACGACCCATTTTCAGTTTCCTGGCAGAGGGAAGGAGGTTGTCGCTCAGGATTTGACGATACGTGGCTCCGCCCATTTTCCCGTTAATGCGGTGAAGTTGTCCTGTGCCCTTAGCAGAAAAACACCCCAAAGCAAAATGTTTCCACCTCCATGCTTGACGGTGGGGACGGTGTTTTGGGGGTCATAGCAGCATTTTTCTTCCTCCAAACACAGCCAGTTGAGTTAATACCAAAGAGCTCCATGTTGGTCTCCTCAGACCACAGCACCTTCTCCCAGTCACGCTCTGAATCATTCAGGTGTTCATTGGTAAACTTCAGACGGGCCTGCACATGTGCCTTCTGAAGCAGGGGGACCTTGGAGCTCTGCAGGATTTTAATCCATTGCGGTGTAATGTGTTTTCAATGGTTTTCTTGGTGACTGTGGTCCCAGCTGATTTGAGGTCATTAACTAACTCCTCCCGTGTCGTTCTAGGATGATTTCTCACCTTTCTCAGAATCACTGACACCCCACGAGGTCAGATCTTGCGTGGAGCCCCAGACCGAGGTCGATCGATGGTCATTTTGTGCTCCTTCCATTTTCCAACAGTTGCAGCAACAGTTGTCCCCTTCTCTCCCAGCTTCTTGCTAATGGTTTTGTAGCCCATTCCAGCCTTGTGCAGGTCTACAATGTTGTCTCTGACATCCTTGGACAGCTCTTTGGTCTTTCCCATGTTGGAGAGTTTGGAGTCTGCTTGATTGATTGATTCTGTGGACAGGTGTCCTTTATACAGGTGACTAGTTAAGACAGGTGTCTTTAATGAGGGTGACTAATTGAGTAGAAGTGTCTAACCACTCTGTGGGAGCCAGAACTGTTCATGGTTGGTAGGGGTTCACATACTTATTTCACTCAATGAAATGCAAATGAGTTACTATCTTTTATTTAAAGTTATGTTTTCCATTTTCCTTTTGATGTGCTATCTGCCACTGTTAAAATAAACCTACCATTAAAATGATACTGTTCTGAGACTTTTCATTTCTTTGTCATTGGACAAACTTACAAAATCAGCAAGGGCTCAAATCATTATTTCCTCCACTGTATATATATATATACATATATATATATATGTGTATATATATATATATATATATATATATATATATATGCGCATTTACGCAGGAGGAGTCCCTCTGACAGGCTGCAGCCACTCGCCAATACAGCGCGGTCTGATGGCGCGCACACACACACACACACACACAGGTGTGTGATTTTAATCCGTCAAATGACCGAAAATGACAAAAAACGATCAGCTAGCGTCGCAAAAACCAGGTGGACCCGCTCCGTCGGTACCATCAGTTCTTTATAATCCTGAACCGTAACATTTGTTTTAGTACCGACTTGGTACAGAAGAACTGGGTTTTTGACAACACTACTGGATACAAAAAACCCAAAACAATATTTACCTGTTTGCTGCAACTGCGTAACGTCCACAACAGCTGCGGGCAGAGTGAAATCAGCTGGAGGCGGCCGCTATGCAAATTTGAAAAACCCTGCTGACCAATGGGGGCCCCCAGACACACGGGGCCCCTAGGCTTCAGCCATACCCAGCCTGTGCATTAATCCGGGTCTGCTTCCGGGGACCCATAAAGAGACGCAAACTGGAGAGAAACGAGATGCATCCTGTTGTCATTGGTCCACTTTCACCTGCTTACAGGTCAGGAAACGTGAATAAGCCTTTCTGCTGCTGTATCATTGTTGTTAAGCTAGGACCAAAGGTCGCTGTGTTCTGAGGTAAAATGGTTAGAGCCAAATAGTTTACCGCGGCGGCCATTTTGTGTCAAATCGCGCCAGTTTCACTGAAACACACTACTGTGTTTGAGTGAGTGAGGAAATATTTCAATTTTACAGCAATTTGTTTAAGTCACAATATTCGGAGGAGAACAGCTCTGCTTTTTTTGGGAAAATTAAAGGTTACATTAAACAACTGAAGAAGGATTTGTTGGATTTTACTGAAAGTGACCTTAAGATCGAAGAGTTGGATGATGCAATTAAAAGGATCCTAAGGGCAAATCGCCAGGAATTGATGGGCTAACTGTGGAATGTTACTCTTATTTCTGGAAGGACATTAGGGTAATGCTATACAATGCATACTTAGACTGTATTAGTTCAACTAATCTCTCCCCTACAATGAAACACAGTATTATTACATTAATCCCAAAACCCAACAAAGATAAATGATGTTTGGATAATTGGAGACCAATAACACTTTTGTGCAAAGACTATAAATTACTAGCTGAGGTTTATGCTAACCGGTTAAATAAATGTTTATCTCATTTAGTCGATGAGTGTCAGTCAGCCTTTATGAAAGGAAGAAATATTCATAATCATATTCGATTTATTCTCGATCTGCTCGACTACAATGAGTTAATCGATACAGACAGCTTGGTTTTATTTTTAGACTTTTACAAAGCCTTTGATGCTGTTGAGCACCCGTTTTTGATAGAAACTTTGAATCATCTGGGTTTTGGGGCCAACTTTTGCAATATAATCAAAATGTTTTTTTTAAATATATATAGTTGTGTCTCCCTTAATCCTGGAATGACTAATAGGATCGAGGTGAAGAGAGGTATTCGACAGGGTTGCCCAATTTCCCCAAAGCTGTTTATATTGACCACCCAACTACTGGCGATAATTGTTCAAAGAGATCCAATTTTACAAGGCATTACTATTTTTAACAAAGAATTTAAAATCAGCCAATTTGCTGACGATACAGCCTTGTTTCTAAAGGACAAATCTACGGTCAGCAAAGCCCTCAGTACCATATCTTCATTCTCCCAGGCTTCAGGACTGTGTCTTAATATAAACAAATGTGAAATATTACCCATTCATCATATTCCGGATTCTGTTATAGCATCAGTAAAGGTAAAAACAGAAGTGAAATATCTAGGTGTTGTATTAACGAAAAACATAAATAAAAGAGAGGATTCCAACATCTCTGGCTGTGTTACAAACATGAAGAGTTCTTTGAGTTGATGGTTAATTAGAGACATCACTATATTTGGTAGGGTCATTCTCTCTAAAGCGGAAGGTATTTATAAATTAATCTATCTGTGCCATTCTCTATAGATTTCTCCCAATAACATCAAAAAGGCTAACTCTGTCATTTTTCAGTTTCTCTGGAAAAACAAAACCCATTATATTAAACGATCGCAATTAGTCAAAGAATATAATAAAGGTGGAGTTACAGCCCTGGATTTTGAATCAGTAGGAACTTTTAAGATAAACTGGCTGAAGATTGCTGAACTCATTCTGATTCCATGTGGTTTCATATACCACATTCCATATTTAAGAAATTAGGGGGGATTGATTTTGTATTAAGATGTGATTTTGAAATCAGTAAAATTCCTGTTAAGTTATCTATGTTCCACAAACAGGTTCTATCCTTTTGGAAAATGTTGTTCACTCATAACTTCTCTCCCCGTTTGTCAACTCTATGGAATAATAGAGTAATAACTGTAAATAGAAAGTCATTATTTATTAGTAGTTGGTTTGAGCGTGGTATCATATTTGTAACTGACTTGATGGATTTGAATGCTAATCTGTTGGATTTTGAGTCTTTCAAACAGAAATATGATCTAGCTTAGAGCACCAGCGGGTGTGTTTCCTTTGGCTTTAATACAGCTACTCTATAACACCATGTTATCCTCAGTAGTTAGACCACTACTGCCCGCCCTAAAAGTAGGTGATCTTCATCTTTTAGACAAGAAACTTGTTAACACGGTTATCAACTCACATTTTAAATCCACTCTCTTTCATGGTCATAATACAGAAAGATATATGCAAACTATCAATACAAACCAATCTTTCATGGAAAAGGCATTCTCTAAATTTGTGAAATGGCCATTATCACCAAAAATTAAAGAAACACATTTTAAAATAATCAACGATATATACCCAGGAGCAGAGTTTCTAAGGAAGGATGAGGTAGATCTGTGTGCTTTCTGTGACTCAGCCTGTGAAACATTGCATCATCTGTTCTTTTCTTGTTCTGTCTCAACTCATGTCTGGACACAGATACATAACTGGTTCTCATTAAGAACTGAGAACATCCCACATTTTGATTTAGATCATATTTTATACTACATGGACAGCCTGCCTCATACTAATAGCATCAACATTGTTATTCTTATAGGCGAATACCATATTCATTGTAGTAAGTGGAGGAATGTTTTTCCATCTTTTACAGGTTTATCAATGAGTTTAAACAATACTTCCTGTCACTCAAATGTCAAAAATCTAACATATCTGTTATAATTCATAAGGACATTTCTCGTTTGCTGCTTTTATGAATGGATGACCAAAATGTTCTCTGCTCCCGTTTCTATTTGTACATTTATTTATCCTTGCTATGTGATTTTTATTTGGCTCCTTTTCTTTTATCTAATTCCTTTGTATTATATTTTCCTCTACGAGAAATTGTAATTGTAAAATTTTTGTTACTAATAAAAAAAAAAAAAAAAAAAAACTACTGTGTTTGAGTAGAAACCTACGGAGCCCCGGAAGGGTCAGGTAGGGAAATAGAATCCGTTCCCTCGGTTTTGCATCACGACTCCAGCAGCTGTCGCCGTCACTGCCTCCCAGGGCGCGGTGTGACGTTCTCTAAACGCTGCATGTTCACACCACAGGTTCTTGGTTTGTCCACTGATCACTAAGTTCTCTTTCTGTAATTATACTGTTTATTATAGGCACATTATTAAAGGATAATGTCATACTTGTCCATTCCTGTGATGAGTCCAGTTTGGGTTTTCTTCCTTTAAGAGGTGTTTCAAATGAAGGTATAAATGACATATTTTGATCAAAATCATGACAGTAAATCCTGAGTGATTTGTATAGCTGCCTATTGTGAAATAACTGACAAACGCAGTAATTTATTATTGCATTTTATTTTTAATAAGAACAAGCAACAGGCCAATAACAAAATAACATTTACAAACTGTTGTGAGAAGAGAACTCTGGTAGCCAACTGAAATCAGTTCCTTTGCTCTTCATATTTTTGCATGAATGAGATCTTTGAAATAGTCTCAAATTAAATGTCAGTCATCAAATGTTGCAGTTGTTTACAGCTTCATAGGAATACTGTTTATTTATTAAGAATTGTGGCATCTGAAAAAAGTTTCTGAAACAAATACATCAATAAAACAGCTTGTAGGTGTTCTTCACAGCTGACTTCTGAGGAAATGTTACTGTTTTATTGTACATAACTAGGTAAAACTGTATTTTTAAAACAATAAATAAAAATAAAACAAAGCTAGAAAGCCAAATGTAAAATAAATATCAGCAAACATAAAAGATTATAGAAGTTCAGGTTATTTGTTGCCTTTACATGTGAACGTATGCAGGAACAACATTGCAAATACCCTATATTTGATACATTTTCTGTTAATACTATATCATTTTTAAAACTCCTTAGAAGATGACAAATGAACTCCAAATACAAAACTATTGGTAAATATATTTCAGGAAATGTAAGCTAAATATTAGCCTAACACAAAGTATTATCTATGTCTTTAAACAAACTACAGCAGATCAATAGAAGTGCATTTAGCTATTTTGGGAAAAATCAAATGGAGTACATTTTATAAAACCACCACATATTTTATATAATAACATCCAATATATAAAATAACAACATCCACATTACTGGAAAAGTTTGTATCAGAAATACTGGTAAGTACTTTTGAATCAACCAATAGAGAAGGAAACCTTTGTGATTGACACCCCTGGTCTGGAGGCAGAGGGCTGAGCTGACATCAACACAACAGAGATGACTCATCGATCTGTGAACTCAGACGGCCATTCATGACATCTCACCTCTTTAACAAGATTTATCCTTCAGTTTCAGTCAAAGTGGCACTTCTATGATAAACATCTGTTTGAACCAAACAAAGAAAACTTCATGACAGTTTTACAACAGCTGCCATTTAACTTACCACTGAATAGACTGGAATGAACAACTGACTATTTGTTGACTAAATGAATGTGTTGAAGATGTTTTTCTCTACGCTTTGAGGTTTGTGATGACATTTGCAACCATTTTAATTGGTGCTTACTTAAAACTTTGAGCTGTACATTATATTATGTATGTCCATCACCCACATGTTGGCATCCAGATATTAGAGAACTCCTCAGGGTAGGAGATGTACAGTAGTGGTTTGGAACCTCCAACACAGCCACAAGCGTAGGACGCTGGTCTTCTTTCAGTTTGTGTCGATAAATCAGACGTGACTCTTCTGGGAGACGAGGAGGTCTGCACCTGTTTAAAACAAGAGAAAATCATATTTTACTTCAGACCAAAATACGAGGTTTTGATGTTATGCTGTAGTAACTACAGTAAAATCTATATTTTATAATAACATATTCAAAGGGAGAAGATGTCCCTAAATCATAGAGGACTGTACTGATGCGGTCTGGCTGACAGTGTGTGCTTCGTGATTCATCTGATCTGTGTCTTTACAGATGAAAATAAAACACAGTGACTGCTTTTCTTTACTGTAGATCAGCTGACCCAGCGCCATGGATACTCGGAGTTGACCAACATGCTGTGTCCTAAATAGGCCACCATACTGGAAGTAAACATCCCGGTTGCTATGGAAACACGTCGCACGTTGCGTAAGAGGTTTTCCTGTTCCCCGCGGAATGGGTTACTGAAGAAGCAGTTATTTTAGTTCAACCAGAGTTCTGGTGTGCTAAGCTAACATGGTTCGTTAGCATGACGAGCAGAAATGATGTCAAAGCCTCAAAACAGATCTATAGACAGGACACCAAGTGGCTAACGGAGTAGCATGCTAGCTGTGTTTGAGTGAACCAACATCTAACACAGTTCATGTGCCGCTAAGCGCCCACGATAATACAGCTTCATGCACACACTCGGACTTTAACAAAGCGAAACGGGACTCACCTTGGAGCATTTAGAGAACATCACACAGCGCCCTGGGAAGCAGAGACGCTGAGCACTAAGCTGCTGGAGTCGTGATGCGACCCGTTCCCACGGTTTGGTAAACCGAGGGAACGGATTCCTCCGACCTGAAACGTTTTTCCCTACCTGACCCTTCCGGGGCTCCGTAGGCCCCTGTGATCTGTGAGAACGTTAAAGAACGTTAGTGTTTGATATGAAACGAAGCTACTAGCTAAGAGTCTTGTTTAAAAGAATGTTTTAAATGGGAAGTTTGAATGTTTAGTCCCATTAATGTCTTGTTTTGATAGTTATTAAGATTTAGCACGAGGACATTCTGGTAATTCATTTCAGTAAACTGTCTTTTACAGAGTATTGGACCACAGTTTGTGGTGGTACTAGTGGATTAATACTGTGGTAAAATCACGCTGAATGTGGAGGGTTTAAAACAGTTGTACACTGTGAAAAAGGGAAATATGAATTATTTACACAAAATATGTAATTTAGGGAATTATTGGTAGAAATGTGTTGATCACGGATTAAATACGCTTGATAAGACTGACAGTAAGTTTAAGGGATTTTTTGAGGACATTAGAACAATTTGAAGGAACCTGAGGTGAAGGAAGCAGAAATGAATTGTGTAGTTATAATTTTATGAGTTTGTAAATAAACGAGACGCATCCTGTTCTCATTGGTCCACTTCCACCTGCCTCATACAGGTAACATACTGGTCTGGGACCCGTTACATATTCTATTCAATTCAAGCTTTATTATCCCCTCGGGGGCAGTTGGTTTTATTAGTTTATTATTATTATTATTGAGTTGGAGCCCTGGAGTGGATTGACTTTATGACACAACCACTAGTGTTAAAACAACAACAGCCATGATCCATTCACTCAGCAGGATAAAGAGTCTCTGGTCCTGACCTGAGACCTGCAGCCGGACCGTAGCACCGTAACCTCAGGACCTCCAGGACCAGTCTGGTCTTCACTCACCTGGATCCAGTGAGGGCGGAGCCAGAACACGTTCTGACCAGTTAAAAGTCCAAACCAACAGGTACAATTAAAAGTTAGAAAAGACTGATAAAACATAAAGTAGAATCCACGTTAAAACCACGGAGCTTCTGATAAAGTTCATCCTTACAGAGTGAGTCCACGTGGGGTCAAAGGTCAGCCTGTCATCAGCAGCAGTCCCCAGAGAGGAGCCCAGGCTCAGTTATAATCTGTCAGAGCTTTGTCTGAGTTTACAGTTTGTTCTTTGAATTTTCTTTTGAACACTCCAAGTCTTACATAATAATCTATCATATGATCTATCTCCGATGTAATATCTCTGTTAGAGGACGGTTAAGAGCTGAGTCTCTGTCTGTAGGGAGCTCATTGGACAGGTCTGAGCTGCTCCTGGTTACGGTCCTCTTGGTACAGCTGGAAGTCCGGCGCTGTCCAGGATGTGGCCGCCGAGCCGGGTCTTCAGAAGCGTTGAGACGGAGCATCTCATCAGTTCTCAGGTGAACAACGTTCAGCAGGACGGGAGCGGACCCCTCGTAGGACCAGGATCTCAGGGAACACTCTGGATTGGTGAAAACTGCACAGAGGACTCCCTGGTGAAAGTAGTGGAGACGTGGCAGCCAGGTCCAGTGAACCAGCGAGGTCTTTACATGTAGAACCAGTGAAGGCCCAGCTGTAGATCTAGAGCTCCCAACATGTGGAACGACCTGCCTGTGGTCGTCAGACAGGCCTCTAGGTCCTGAAAACTCCTCCCTCCTCCTTGGCGTTTAGCTAGACCAGGACTTTACTGGTTTGGTTTTTGATCATGCGGATGTTTTTATGTGTTCTGGGTGTTTTAGTCCCTTTAATGTCTTTTATCTGTCCTTTTGTTTGGTTTCGACCTTATTTTACTGTGAAGCCCTTTGGGCCTGTCCTGGTTGTTTAAAGTGCTTCATAAATCCAGTTGTATGGAACTGATAGACTCCTCTTGTCCCTTCATTAAACTGATTGGTTGAACAGGAAGGTTCCAGGCTCTCTCTGTAGGGCTGGTGGTGAGCCAGGTGCTGCCCCGCCCTGAGCACAGCTGGGCCCACTTCCCTCGATCAGGACTCTAGAAGGCTCCAGCCCCGGCCACAGTCTGGGTTGTAAAAGAGTGAGACCAGTGTTTGGTGCTGAATTTAGTTTAGGTAGGGTTCATTTCCTTTACCAGCTGTTTTGTGGGTAGTCAGTCAGTGTGGTTTAGGTCTACCACTGACTACAGCACCACGGTGGTGAGGGGCAGAAATAGGAGGTATGACCAGCTGGTCAGAGGCATCAGACTGGGCTACAGGTCTGGAGCTACACTGTGATGAAATGAAAGGGTAACAAGTCATGTGACATGATCAGATCAGCAGAAGCTTTACCCGCTGCTGGCTCTCTGATTTACTGGTTCATTCGTGGTGTTTGACCACATTCTGAGCTGTCTGTTGTCATAGAACCAACCGTAAAGGATCAACCTGACTAAAGAGACTACAGGCCTATCGCCCTGTCCAGGGTTCTGGAGAGGCTCTGTCACACGCCTGGAGGAGTTGGTGATGACATCAGATCATCGTTCAGACTCAAACCTAAACTAGGAACAGACATGGGCATTTCTGCTTTAAAGGACATTTAGGACCTGTAGCAGGCAGAACACGACCGTAGTCAGATGTTTATTGATGCTTCTGAAGCTTTGATGGTGTTAATCATCAGCTGTTTGTTAAACTGATCAACAGGAATGGTCCTAAATACTTTGAGTTTACTGGTACCGACACCAGTCCATGTTGTTAAGTGGGGACATTTGGTGTCCCCTCCTTTTACTGTTTCTAATGGAGTAGGACAAGGCAGTCTTCTGTCCCCTTGTCTTCTTAATGTGTCCATGGAGGACCTGTCCAGACTGCTGAGTCAATGTCAGGTTGGGAATGTTATTTTAAACCATTTGATGGATGCAGATGATCTTCTGTCCCTGCAGTGCTCGTCTGCAACAATTATTAAGAATCTGCTCTCAATATGGTCTGGACTTTGACATCCAATACAATGCATTGAACAGTCCCGTTATGATAGTGAGGAGTAAGGAGGATGATTACCTCCTTTTTATCTGTCAGTATCAGATGATAGCGTTTCATAGCAGGACTTAAAGGGAAAGCGGTCTAAAGCTCCAGGAGGCGTACGATGACGGGCTGAGGCTGCTGCCTCTCTGGAGCAGAGCCAGACAGCTGTTTATGGACGCTTCCACCTGTGCTGCTACACTTTGAAACCTAATGTACAGATGTGTGTGTAGACTGACTGACTGAGGGACTCGTTTCTACTTTGTCCACGACGAAACAGAGCTCGATTCACTTCTAAACGATGGAAACACTGCTGCTTGTATGTCTGATGTAGCATTATCAAATACACTATAACCTCTGACCTCTGTTGACCATCACAACAATAACCCATCTTTTTCCATATTATTCCATATTTACTTATTCAGGAAATATGGTTTAAAGACCTGAGTCACGTGACTTGTTAGAACCTCTCTCATAGGTCCACATCACCACTCGGTTCCATCTTAAGTCCTTCCACTTCCTGACACACGTCAGTCCTCTTTGATTCCTTGAAGGTTTCTTATCAAGATCTGAAACAGCAGATGGAACAATGTGAGTGGGCGTTACAAAACGAGAAGAACGCTCACGGAGAGACTAAAGTCAACTGTGAAAGGATTAGAAGCCAGCTCGCTGGGACGTACGTCCAGATGAGCGAGGACACATCTGCTCTCCAGAGACAGCTGGAGGAGAGTCGTGCTGCATACCGAGATCTGCAGAAAAAGTATCAAGAAGCTCTTGTACACAGTGAGCGGTGTGAGCAGGCAGCAGATACTGAGGACAATGTTCACATGAAAACAGAAGCTGACTATGAAATGATGATTGGAAGCCTCAAGTCTGAGAGAGATGAGCTCAAAGTCCAGTTGGATGAGGCTCAATCTGCTCTTTACAAACAGCTGGAAGTAAGTCACGCTTTATACCGAGATCTGCAGGAGAAGTATGAAACGGAGTTATCAGACAGTCAGCGACAGGTAAAACTGTACCAGGATCAGCTAAAGAAAGGAAAAACACGTCACATGGAAACTAAGGCCACATTTCTAAATGATCTCAGTGAGGAAATGTCTGAGGATGAGGCTCACTGCGTCCGCTTGATGAAGACGATCTCTGAAAATGAAATGAAGTCAAAAAGATTACAAGAGAAATACGAGAAAAGCCTTAAAGCTTGTCGCATTTTAAACCAGGCGCTCAGGAGGAAGTACGACACTGCTGTGGCTGTCAGTAGAAAACAGTTCAAAGAGTTGAAGGAAAGTCATGAGAACACAATGATGGAATTAGATGAGGAAGTCGCCTCCCTGACAAATGAAAACGAGCAGCTCCAATTAACGGTAGAGGACCTTTCTGCTTATAACGAGGAAGCTGAACATTTAAAATTTGAGGCTCAAGAAAGGCTGACGGAGAGTCAGGATTCCTATAAAGAGCTCCAGGAGAAATATGACAGCGACATTTCTCAGTATGAACAACAGTTAGAGAAATACGAGGGAGATTTAAATAAAGACAACGACATCTATTATGTGGACAAAGTCGTGACTCTGGAAAACCGTGTCAACGGCCTGAAAGCAGAAGGAGAGGATCTCCGTGACCAGGTAGAGGCTTTGACTGCTGTTCAAACACTATTAGAGCAATCAAAGGCCTCCGTCGAGAGAGACCTCGAAGAGAGTCGCATTTTAAACCAGGAGCTCCAGAGAACGTATGACACTGATATGTCTTTCAGTCAACAACAGTTACAAGAATATGAGCAGGTGAAAGAAAATCATGTGGATACAATAATGAAATTAGAAGAAGAAGTTTCCACCCTGACAGATGAAAGAGAGAAGCTCCAACACGTGGTAGAGGACCTTTCTGCTGTTCAAACACAAGTAGAGCAATCAAAGGCCGGTTTGGAGAACGACCTTAAAGCTTGTCGCATTTTAAACCAGGCGCTCCGGAGAAAGTACGACTCTGATCTATCAGACAGACAGCTACAGGTCGAACGTTATAAGCAGAAGTTAGAGGACGAGAAAAAGAAACAAGACGAAATAAAAATCAAATATCAGAAGATCATTATACCCCTCCTGTTTGAGAAGGAGGATGTCAGTGTCCAGAGAATGGAGGAGATATCTGCTGTTCGCCCACAGTAGAGTAGTAAAGTGTATTTATAAAGCTCTACGCACCAACAAAACCACACAGTGCTTCACAAAAACATCAAATAGAAAACATGATTAAAAGACAAAGGACAGAAAACACCAAGATCAAAAAGACAGTTCATTTTTAAAATATATAATTAAAAACAAGAAGCTTAAGCCCGCTGAAGAACCAAAGTTATGAGCAAAACAGAGAAGACTACGAAATAGTACGTGGTAATAAAACTCATAGACATTCATAGAAAAACATTTGGGCTGCGTGGTGGAGCAGTTGTTAGCACTGTTGTCTCACAGCAAGAAGGTCACAGGTTCAAATCCCAGCTGTGGCCTTTCTGCGTGGAGTTAGCATCTTCTCCTCCTGCATGCGTGGGTTTTCTCCGGGTGCTCCGGTTTCCCCCACATATCACAACATGTCCTATAGGTGGAAATCCAGGACTCCCTTAAAAACGAGTTTCTGAAGCCCAATGGGACATTTCCTGGTCAAATTAAGGTTAATAATAATGTTTTGTGATAAAGACAATGGGTATAATTTAAGAGGGGTATAACATTTAAAACTCCTCCGTGAACCGTCACCTTATCGTGGTGGAGGACTCTGAGTGCCCTAACGATCCTAGGAGCTATGTTGTCTGGGGCACTTGTGCCCCTGGTAGGGTCACCCATGGCAAAGTGGTCCTAGGGGAGGGGTGAGACAAAGAACGGTTCAGAAGACCCTTCATGGAGAAGCAATCAAAGAGTCTGAGTACCCGGCCCGGAGGGTTACCGGGATCTCACCCTGGAGCCAGGCCTGGGGTTGGGGCCCGTGAGCGAGCGCCTGGTGGCCGGGCTTTCGCCCATGGGGCCCGGCCGGGCCCAGCCCGAACCGGATACATGGGCTCATCCAACTGTGGGCCCACCACCTGCAGGAGGAACATGAAGGGTCTGGTGCAATGTGGATCGGGTGGCAGACCGAGGCAGGAGCTTTGGCGATCCGATCCCCGGACACAAAAACTGGCTATTGGGACATGGAACGTCACCTCTCTGGCGGGGAAGGAGCTGGAGCTTGTGGAAGAGGCTGAGCGATACCGGCTAGATATAGTCGGGCTCACCTCGACACATAGCGTTGGCTCTGGAACCCGAGTCCTGGAGAGGGGTTGGACACTTTTCTTTGCTGGAGTTGATCCGGGTGAGAGGCGGAGGGCTGGGGGGCTTTCTGTTAGCCCCAAGACTCTCTGCCTGTATGTTGGGGTTTTCTCCGGGGGACCAAAGGGCAGCTCTTCCCTGCGCCTTCGGGTTGGGGAACGGGTCCTGACTGTTGTTTGTGCGTATGCACCAAATAGCAGCTCAGAGTACCCACCCTTTTTGGAGTCCCTGGGACGAGTGCTGGATAGCGCTCCTACTGGGGACTCCATAGTCCTGCTGGGGGACTTCAACGCTCACGTGGGCAATGACAGCGTGACCTGGAGGGGCGTGATTGGGAGGAACGGCCCACCCAATCTGAATCCGAGTGGTGTTCTGTTTTTGGACTTCTGTGCAAGTCGCAGTTTGGCCATAACGAACACCATGTTCGAACATAAGGATGCCCACCGGTACACCTGGTACCAGGGCAGCCTAGGTTACAGGTCAATGATTGACTTTATAGTTGTATCATTTGACCTGAGACCGTATGTTTTGGACACTCGGGTGAAGAGAGGAGCGGAGCTGTCAGCTGATCACCACCTGGTGGTGAGCTGGATCAGATGGCAGACCTGGTAGACCCAAACGTATAGTGAGGGTCTGCTGGGAACGCCTGGCAGAAGAGCCTGTCAAGATGGTCTTCAACTCCCACCTCCGGCAGAGCTTCGACCGCGTCCCGAGAGCAGTGGGGGACATTGAGTCCGAATGGGCCTTGTTCCGCTCTGCGATTGTTGAGGTGGCTGTTGCTAGCTGTGGTCGCAAGGTAGCCGTTGCTAGTCGTGGCGGTAACCCCCGTACCCGCTGGTGGACACAGAGGTTAGGGGAGCCGTCAGGCTGAAGAAGGAGGCCTACAGGGCGTGGCTGGTCTGTGGGTCTCCAGAGGCAGCTGATAGGTATCGGAGGGCCAAGCGGGGTGCAGCAGTGGCAGTTTCCAAGGCAAAATCTCGGGCGTGGGAGGAGTTTGGCGAGACCATGGAGAAAGACTATCGGTCGGCTCCAAAAAGGTTCTGGCAAACCATCCGGCGCCTCAGGGGAGGAAGGCAGCAACTCGCTCACACTGTTTACAGTGGGGACGGGGAGCTGCTGACGTCAACTGGGGCTATAGTCGGACGGTGGAAGGAATACTTTGAGGAGCTCCTCAATCCCACCGACGCGCATTCCGAGGAGGAACCAGAGCTGGGAGACCTGGGGACGGACTGTCCAATCTCTGGGGCAGAAGTCGCTGAGGTAGTCAAACAACTACGCAGCGGCGGAGCCCCAGGGGTGGATGAGATCCGACCTGGGTACCTCAAGGCGATGGATGTTGTAGGTCTGTCATGGCTGACACGTCTCTGCAACATTGCGTGGTCATCGGGGGCAGTTCCTGTGGAGTGGCAGACCGGGGTGGTGGTTCCCATTTTTAAGAAGGGGGACCAGAGGGTGTGTTCCAACTACAGGGGGATCACACTCCTCAGCCTCCCTGGAAAGGTCTACTCCAGGGTCCTGGAGAGGAGGGTCCGGTCGATGGTTGAACCTCAGATAGAAGAGGAGCAATGTGGTTTTGGTCCTGGTCGTGGAACTGTGGACCAGCTCTTTACCCTCGCTAGGGTGATGGAGGGGTCATGGGAGTTTGCCCAACCAATCCACATGTGTTTTGTGGATTTGGAGAAGGCTTATGACCGTGTCCCCAGGGGCACCCTGTGGGGGGCGCTCCAGGAGTATGGGGTTGATGGTCTTTTGTTAAGGGCCATTCAGTCCCTGTACCAGAGGAGTGTGAGTCTGGTCCGCATAGCCGGCAGTAAGTCGGACCTGTTCCCAGTGAGGGTTGGACTCCGCCAGGGCTGCCCTTTGTCACCGGTCCTGTTCATAACCTTTATGGACAGGATTTCTAGGCGCAGCCGTGGTGTGGAGGGGGTGGAGTTTGGTGACAGGAGAATCGCGTCTCTGCTTTTTGCGGATGATGTGGTCCTCCTAGCTTCATCGAGCTCTGACCTTCAGCTCTTGCTGGGGAGGTTCGCAGCCGAGTGTGAAGCGGCTGGGATGAGGATCAGCACCTCCAAATCTGAGGCCATGGTTCTCGACCGGAAAAAGGTGGATTGCCAACTCCGGGTCGGGAGAGAGGTCCTGCCTCAAGTGGAGGAGTTCAAGTATCTCGGGGTCTTGTTCACGAGTGAGGGAAGGAGGGAGCGGGAGATCGACAGGCGGATTGGGGCAGCGTCTGCAGTGATGCGGACGCTGAACCGGTCTGTTGTGGTAAAGAGAGAGCTGAGCCAGAAAGCAAGGCTCTCGATTTACCGGTCGGTCTACGTCCCAATCCTCACCTATGGTCATGAGCTTTGGGTAGTGACCGAAAGAACGAGATCGCGGATACAAGCGGCTGAAATGAGTTTCCTCCGCAGGGTGGCCGGGCTCAGCCTTAGGGATAGGGTAAGAAGCTCGGACATCCGGGAGAGACTCGGAGTAGAGTCGCTGCTCCTCCATATCGAAAGGAGCCAGTTGAGGTGGTTCGGGCATCTGGTAAGGATGCCTCCTGGACGCCTCCCTCGGGAGGTGTTCTGGGCATGTCCTGCCGGCAGGAGGCCCCCAGGTCGACCCAGGACAAGCTGGAGGAAATACATCTTCAGTTTGNTTATATAGTACATAGTTTTTATAGTTTGTAGTTTTATATAGTACATAGTTCTTATAGTTTGTAGTTTTATATAGTACATAGTTCTTATAGTTTGTAGCTTTATATAGTACATAGTTTTTATAGTTTGTAGTTTTATATAGTACATAGTTCTTATAGTTTGTAGTTTTATATAGTACATAGTTCTTATAGTTTGTAGCTTTATATAGTACATAGTTTTTATAGTTTGTAGTTTTATATAGTACATAGTTCTTATAGTTTGTAGTTTTATATAGTACATAGTTCTTATAGTTTGTAGCTTTATATAGTACATAGTTTTTATAGTTTGTAGTTTTATATAGTACATAGTTCTTATAGTTTGTAGTTTTATATAGTACATAGTTCTTATAGTTTGTAGCTTTATATAGTACATAGTTTTTATAGTTTGTAGTTTTATATAGTACATAGTTCTTATAGTTTGTAGTTTTATATAGTACATAGTTCTTATAGTTTGTAGCTTTATATAGTACATAGTTTTTATAGTTTGTAGTTTTATATAGTACATAGTTCTTATAGTTTGTAGTTTTATATAGTACATAGTTCTTATAGTTTGTAGCTTTATATAGTACATAGTTTTTATAGTTTGTAGTTTTATATAGTACATAGTTCTTATAGTTTGTAGTTTTATATAGTACATAGTTCTTATAGTTTGTAGCTTTATATAGTACATAGTTTTTATAGTTTGTAGTTTTATATAGTACATAGTTCTTATAGTTTGTAGTTTTATATAGTACATAGTTCTTATAGTTTGTAGCTTTATATAGTACATAGTTTTTATAGTTTGTAGTTTTATATAGTACATAGTTCTTATAGTTTGTAGTTTTATATAGTACATAGTTCTTATAGTTTGTAGCTTTATATAGTACATAGTTTTTATAGTTTGTAGTTTTATATAGTACATAGTTCTTATAGTTTGTAGTTTTATATAGTACATAGTTCTTATAGTTTGTAGCTTTATATAGTACATAGTTTTTATAGTTTGTAGTTTTATATAGTACATAGTTCTTATAGTTTGTAGTTTTATATAGTACATAGTTCTTATAGTTTGTAGCTTTATATAGTACATAGTTTTTATAGTTTGTAGTTTTATATAGTACATAGTTCTTATAGTTTGTAGTTTTATATAGTACATAGTTCTTATAGTTTGTAGTTTTATATAGTACATAGTTCTTATAGTTTGTAGTAAACAGATCAACCTCAGAATAGTCTCAGACTAACCTGACTAGTCTCAGACTAGTCTTAGACTAACCTCAGATCAACCTCAGACTAGTCTCAGATTAACCTCAGACTAGTCTCAGACTAACCTCAGACTAGTCTCAGACTAACCTCAGACTAGTCTCAGATTAACCTCAGACTAGTTTCAGACTAGTCTCAGACTAACCTCAGACTAGTTTCAGACTAACCTCAGACTAGTTTCAGACTAGTCTCAGACTAACCTCAGACTAGTCTCAGATTAACCTCAGACTAGTTTCAGACTAGTCTCAGACTAACCTCAGACTAGTTTCAGACTAACCTCAGACTAGTCTCAGATTAACCTCAGACTAGTCTCAGACTAACCTCAGACTAGTCTCAGATTAACCTCAGACTAGTTTCAGACTAGTCTCAAACTAACCTCAGACTAGTCTCAGACTAACCTCAGACTAGTTTCAGACTAACCTCAGACTAGTTTCAGACTAACCTCAGACTAGTCTCAGATTAACCTCAGACTAGTCTCAGACTAACCTCAAACTAGTCTCAGATTAACCTCAGACTAGTTTCAGACTAGTCTCAGACTAACCTCAGACTAGTTTCAGACTAGTCTCAGACTAACCTCAGACTAGTTTCAGACTAACCTCAGACTAGTTTCAGACTAACCTCAGACTAGTCTCAGACTAACCTCAGACTAGTTTCAGACTAACCTCAGACTAGTTTCAGACTAGTCTCAGACTAGTCTCAGACTAACCTCAGACTAGGACCCTGTAGGACAGGTAACACAAAACCACAAAGATCTGCAGCAACAAGCAGACTGACACAGTTACTGAGAAGACGAGAGAATAAAGATTTATTTTACATTTTTATTTTCTCATGCTTTAAACCCAGTTTGCACAGAGTTATGTTTTATACTGAGCTGTCAACGTGGTGAGTTGTTTTATCCTAAAAGGTTGAAGTTTATTTATTTTATTACAACCTGAAGTTACTTGTTCAAGGGTTGAGGAGTAAAATCACCTGAAATGGATCTGTGTGTGTGTGTGTGTGTGTGTTAGACTCCTGCCCTCTCAGAGACCCTGTAGAACCTGGAGGTTCCTCAAACATCTGGTCTCTCATCTGGAGGTCGCCTGGTTCCAGGAGAGACGGCGTTCTACTAACAGGTCCTCGGTAAGACATGAAGGGTGAGACCAGACTTCCTGAGGTGACCCCTGTCCTTCAGCTCCAGTCCTCCGTAGAGGAAGAGACTGGGACCATGTTGTGTTGTAGCTACTGACCATGAAGTGGGTCAGCAGCAGTAAAGGAGGTGCTCCAGAACCAGAACCAGAACCAGGACCAGAACCAGAACCAGAACCAGGACCAGGACCAGGACCAGAACCAGGACCAGGACCAGAACCA
>SSNR01000035.1:3652726-3663540 GCA_006937965.1 Callopanchax toddi
ACCAGAACCAGAACCAGAACCAGGACCAGAACCAGGACCAGAACCAGAACCAGAACCAGAACCAGGACCAGAACCAGAACCAGGACCAGAACCAGAACCAGAACCAGAACCAGAACCAGAACCAGGACTGCTGGGGAAACAGGTTGGTTTATTTAGCTCATGAACTGTTGTCATGGTGATACATCGCAGGTTTTCCTTCTCCCAGATGATCCTCAGATTAACCCCAGATTAAAACGGACCTGTCTCCAGGTCTCTACCTGTCTCAACCCCCCCGCCCTCAGAACTCAGGGAGCGACTCGTAGTCCATGATGCTGAGCTCATCTCTTCTCTGACGGACGGCGAGCGCCAGGTCTGTGCTGACGACAGGACTCAGAAGCTCCATCTGTGGACTCCCGGTGAGGAGGGTGGCCTCCTCCACCTCCTGACCCAAAGGAGGGCTCTCTGGCTGAGGCTCCTCCTCCTCCTCCTGCTGCTGCTCCTCCTCCTCATCCTCCTCCTCCTCAGGGCTCTGACCAGACGGTCCAAACAGTCGCCGTGCTTGCTGCTCCAGGAAGGATCCCACAGCCAGGGGGGAGTTGATGGGGGAGACGGAGAGGGGGGAGCAGGAGGAGAGGGCCTCCACTGAGCCGTTCAGGACGCCAAGGTCAGACCAGAGGAAGGGGCGGGGCTTGTTGCTGTCCTGAGCCACAGGCGGAGAGACGCTGTCGCTTATCAGCCTGGGAGAAACAGAGATGACATTACAAGATTACATCACATGATGACATCACAAGAGATGACATCTCATTAAATCAGATGACATCATGTTATAAAGCCGAGCATTTTAAATGTAATGCAACGAGTGCTGGGCCGTTACAGCGTCAACGCAGCGTTAGCGTTAAAGCCGTGTTAACGTTAACACAGCTGATGATGTTTAGATCCAGAGGTCTTACCTGCTAATGTCACTTCCTGTGGGCGTGTCCAGGTGGACCTGGCTGTACAGGTGAAGCATCTCCGTCTGCAGACTTCTGGTGACTCTCCGCAGACCGACACAGCGACTTTCAGAGGCTGACAGCTCCGCCCTGAAACACATCAGCTGTCAGAAAAAGGTCTGTGGGGCGTCCCACAGGGCCCTGTGTGAGGCCCAGTCAAATCATCAGAACACCCCGTAGCTTAGGGTGACCAGACATCCCGTTTTACCAGGGACAGTCCCGTGTCCCCGAGGACAGTCCCATCATATTGTCCTGTTTTTACCCAGCCTGTGTCCTGATTCTAAACCAAAGGAATGGCTTCCAGTTCAACATCAACATTTTAAAGTCAGCATCGACGTCACTGACAAGCGTAAAGGCGCCAACAGACGAGGAAGTGGAGAATAATAAATAGATCAACGATGGACGAAGAAGCGATGGTTGCGGCGTATTTCTCTGTTTTTATCCACAGTGATGGAGTGATGAACAGAAGGACGAGTAGACTTCATGATGAACTAATCCAACCTCGAAGACACGTCATTTCACAGCTCCGACAACAACACACAGGTCATTTATCTCGGCGCGGTCTGCTGTCATCATTTTCCTTCATCCCACAACCAATCAGCACCAGTTAACCACATTTCCCACTCAGTGAGTCTCTCGGGCCGATCCGAGGACCCGCCCCTGATCAGGGACTCCGTTGGTCCCTGAAGACGGCCCTGTCGAAATTTCCTGCATAATGGAAACAGTCATGTGCCTCAAAGTTCCGGTAAAATCACCCGACGTTCCGACAGTGGAAACGGGACTAGTGTGACATCTGTAGGAAGACTGAGGTACTGCTGTAACACCACAAACCTTATGAAACACTTTAAATACATCAGAAGACGGAGCCTGAAGACGTGATGAGGAGGAGGTCTGGAGGAGAGAGGAGCTGCTACACTTTGATTCTGTTAATCAGACACTGAGTCTCTTGTGTTTTAAATCTACAGCATCCTGTTTATTCAGGTTTCATTTAGAAGGTAAAGGATGAGACTGAAAAAACGCTTGACTTTAGGAACACAAACATAAGAGTCAGAGATAAATACATTAAAAAGCAGAACAGACACACTTATTTCACTTCACTTTATCACCACTGTGGTTTGGCTTCACTGAAACACTGACGCTCTATAAAACATCCACGCACAGATAATGTGTGTGTGCAGCAGGAAACACTGAGTGAAGAGCTGCAGGAGTCCAGTGTTTAATCAGGTTTAATGTGGAGTTTAAAGGTTACAGACCAAGTGTTGTTAACATTAAAATAAAACTCTTAATGTTAAGTTTAACAATAAAAAGATGATAGTAAAATATTCCATGGGTTAGATCGATAAACTTCTCCCAGTCCGACTGTTAAAGTCTCATTCTGACCCTGGATCAGTCCAGCTGTTCTGACTGATGGTTACCGTATTCTCCGGACTATAAGTCTCACTTTTTTTCATAGTTTGGCGGATCCTGTGACTTATACACCAAAGTCTAGAATTTCACGTGTTTTATTCAGTTTCACGCCACTTTAAAACCGCTAGATGGCGCTGTAGGCCTGTGTACCAATCAGCCGCCATGCTTGGTAGTAATATTATTATATATTATATATATATATATATATAATATTACCGCAGCGCCAGACGTGTGAATGAAGATCACAGCAGAGGGAGGTGTTGCTGATAACGTAGCAAAGGAGAGCCGACCCCGACTGGAGAAGTATTTAAAACCAGGTAAACACCGGACAGCTGTTAGTAACTCAGTGGAGATCTGGTGCTCCTGGCGTTATGAGCAGCAGCAGTCCGTCTGTTTACGTCCGTCTCACGTCTCTGTAACCTGCACGTTAACCCCGCCCCCGTAACCCTTTATACCTCCAGTCAGTCGTCTCGTTTAAAGCACATAACCGGCGCGGTCTGAACCCGTATGAACGACGGGCTCCCAGACACTGGCTCGGCTTCGCGGTAAATTACCGGCATTGTTTAATGAAAATAGCTGATAATATGAAATACTCGTTCTTAGTTTTGGGTTTTATCAAATAAAGTTTACTCCAAAAATGTGACTTATAGTCCAGTGCGACTTGTATGTGTTTTTTCTTCTTTATTATGTATGTTTGGGCCGGTGACCAGGGCCGTTGCTAGCCATTTGGGTACCCTAAGCACAAATGATTTGTGGTGCCCCCCCCCGTTAGCTAACTGGTAAACCTCCTGTATTTCTATAGATCTTTCTAGAGTTCTGCACTCCCCAAAGCGCCACTAGTTTAGTAACACAGTCTGAGTCACTACAGGGCTGTTATTAGAGCTGCTCTCTGACCTGCTCTGGTTCTTGGTGTCATCCAGAAGTTTCTTCTGATCCAGGATTAGTTTCTCCTTCTTGGCCAGCTGATTCTCAAGCTCTGCTATCCTGTAATTGGCTGCTTCCAGCTTCTGCCTCTGCTGGACATCTCTGTCCTTCAGTCTCTGGAAGTCCTTACCCACAGTGAGCTGTAGCATGGCCTCCTCCTGAGCAGCACACGACAGCGTTAGCAGCATGCTGATGAAGCGTGACGGCGTTAGAGGTTGAGATCTTACGGTCCAGCTGTGCGTGTCTCCTGCCTCCAGCTGCTCCCTCAGAGCTCTGTTGGTGTCCTTCAGCAGGATGAGCTGCTGGTTCAGGATAAACATCTGCTGCTGCATCTGCTCACTGCTGCACAGCTGTAGGTAGGTAAACGCCAACAACACCATCAACAACACCATCAACAACACCATCATCAACACCATCAACAACACCATCAACAACAACACCATCATCAACACCATCAACAACACCATCAACAACAACACCATCAACAATAACACCATCAACACCATCAACAACACCATCATCAACACCATCAACAACACCATCAACAACAACACCATCATCAACACCATCATCAACACCATCAACAACACCATCAACAACACCATCATCAACACCATCAACAACACCATCAACAACACCATCAACAACAACACCATCAACAACAACACCATCAACAACAACACCATCAACAACAACATCAACAACACCATCAACAACAACACCATCATCAACACCATCAACAACAACACCATCAACAACACCATCAACAACACCATCAACAACAACATCAACAACACCATCAACAACACCATCAACAACAACACCATCAACAACACCATCAACAACAACATCAACAACAACACCATCAACAACACCATCAACAACAACATCAACAACACCATCAACAACAACACCATCAACAACACCATCAACAACACCATCAACAACAACAACATCAACAACAACATCAACAACAACACCATCAACACCATCAACAACACCATCAACAACACCATCAACAACACCATCAACACCACCATCAACAACAACATCAACAACAACACCATCAACACCATCAACAACACCATCAACAACAACAACAACAACACCACACAACAACACCATCAACAACAACACCATCAACAACACCATCAACAACAACACCATCAACAACACCATCAACAACACCATCAACAACAACACCATCAACAACACCATCAACAACACCATCAACAACACCATCAACAACACCATCAACAACACCATCAACAACAACACCATCAACAACACCATCAACAACAACACCATCAACAACACCATCAACAACAACACCATCAACAACACCATCATCAACACCATCAACAACACCATCATCAACACCATCATCAACACCATCAACAACAACACCATCAACAACACCATCAACAACACCATCATCAACAACACCATCAACAACACCATCAACAACACCATCAACAACAACACCATCAACAACACCATCAACAACAACACCATCAACAACACCATCAACAACACCATCAACAACACCATCAACAACACCATCAACAACACCATCAACAACACCATCACCAACACCATCAACACCATCAACAACAACAACATCAACAACACCAACAACAACAACATCAACAACACCAACAACAACAACACCACCATCAACAACACCATCAACAACACCATCATCAACACCATCAACAACACCATCAACAACAACACCATCATCAACACCATCAACAACACCATCAACAACAACACCATCAACAACAACACCATCAACAACAACATCAACAACAACACCATCAACAACACCATCAACAACACCATCAACAACACCATCATCAACAACACCATCAACAACACCATCAACACCACCATCAACAACAACAACATCAACAACAACATCAACAACAACACCATCAACACCATCAACAACACCATCAACAACACCATCAACAACACCATCAACACCACCATCAACAACAACATCAACAACAACACCATCAACAACACCATCAACAACACCATCATCATTAATAACAACAACACCATCAACAACACCATCATCATCAATAACAACAACACCATCAACAACACCATCATCATCAATAACAACAACACCATCAACAACACCATCATCATCAATAACAACAACACCATCATCAACACCATCAACAACACCATCATCATCAATAACAACAACACCATCAACAACACCATCATCATCAATAACAACAACAACATGACCTGTGTCTTCATAGGAAAAACATTAATGAAGGTACCGTACTGACCCGATTATAAGACTACCCACACTTTCCAAGACTGATCTTCACAAAAAGTCAACTTAATTTTTAAAGAAACCATTTGTGTTGACATTATGAGAAAGTAACTTAAATATGATCTTAATTACAGACCTTTAATATTTGCTTATTAATTCAATCACAAAGATCTGTAATGCATGTTCTAGCTGTGTGGGGTTCTGTCAGGACAGACTCTAGATCCATCCATCCATCCATTTTCTGTAGCCGCTTATTCCTCCACAGAGGGTCGCGGGGCAGCTGGTGCCTATCTCCAGCGGTCAAGGGGCGAGAGGCGGGGGACACCCTGGACGGGTCGCCAGTCCATCGCAGGGCCACACAGAGACGAACGAGACAAACAACCACACACCCACTCACACCTAAGGACAATTTACCAGCCCAATTAGCCTGACAGTCATGTCTTTGGACTGTGGGAGGAAACCGGAGTACCCGGAGAAAACCCACGCACGCACGGGGAGAACATGCAAACTCCACGCAGAGAGGCCGCAGAGCCGGGACGCGAACCCACGACCTCCTTGCTGCGAGGCAACAGTGCTAACCAACTGCGCCACCATGCAGCCCCAGACTCTAGATACTGAACAAAACTACCATAGTAGTGAAAACAGTCAGAACTTGGCTCAGGACACGTCAGATCTAAAGTCTGCATGAGGCTTTAACTCAGAGTCCTCTGATCAGCTGAGCTCACTCAGGCTCCTCCCACAGAGCGTCGTCACCGTGACGCTCCACCTTCAGACGCTTCACTCATCACTCCTTGTTTCCTGACAGCTGTTTGATGCCTCTGCTGTTGCGGTCATGTACTGACCCCAGACAACTACCAGCACGTGTCACTGGTTCGACAACGATCCCACATGTTTACATTATTTTTAATGAAAAAACCTCGTCTTCTATTCGGGTCAATACAGTATTTTGTTGGAAGAGGAAGATACAAGTGGTGAATGTTTCTGTGACAACTTTACTGGAATAGTAGCAGAAGTTGACTTGTTGGAAAAGATGTGATTCAAAGAGCCCCCCCCTCTGGATCCTGGTTTTTATAAATCCCTCGTTTTGTATTTATAGAGATAAAAAGAGTTGAAAAAGTTAAAAAAACTTCTAAAGATGTTTTCTCTTTGACTACAAATGTTGTGATACAAGTGTTTAAATCTTTTTCCAATGATACTGTAATCTGTGTATGCAGAGGTCAGAGGTCAGCCTTTAGACAGGAACACATCAGCCCTACTCCACTCCTCCTGGCTCTGGTTTGACACATGTCAGATTTGAGCGGTTGTAGTCGTGTACTTCATTCAACAGCATCACGATTATTTGAGTTCGGTATACATTTAAAAAACAGCTAAATACATTTCCTGAAGTTCAAATAAACCAGGTCCTGTAGACCAGGGTACGCGTACCCCTAGTGGTAAGTGAGCGCATTACAGGGGGTACGTAGAAACATTTAAGACTCAGTCCTACACACAGTCCACAAGAGAGCCTGATTTCATCCATGGTACCAGAACCGACTGCCCGAACGCGCCTTAGCCCACCTCTATGGGTCTCTATGGGGAACCCCTTGATCTGACGAGCTTCTCATCCTGTTGCAGCGACTGAGTGATCACATGGCCTCTGAAGCTAGCAGACACACGACAGGACGTCCGACCGACACACACACACACAGACTACAGCATCTCCTATGCGCTTCAACACACACAATCACAGTACATCCGATCCACGCACGCAACTCACACACGCCCAGTCGGGGAGCAACAGGTCCCAGTCGACAGCTTATAATCAAAATCATCATCATTCACCCCCCCACCCCACCCCCACAACGTGCGGACCAGAGACCAGGTCCGGGTTCTCCCTTGAGAACCTCTGATGAAACATTGTGTCCACCCTGTTCCCAGTTAACGGACAGCATTCTGTGTCCTGGTATGAAAACAAGGTGCTGGAATGTGTTGAATAATAAACCAGCTTTTATCAATGCAAAGAGAAAACAAGGCCTACATAACAACAGACTAGTACAGAGCCCCGGAAGGGTCAGGTAGGGAAAAACGTTTCAGGTCGGAGGAATCCGTTCCCTCGGTTTACCAAACCGTGGGAACGGGTCGCATCACGACTCCAGCAGCTTAGTGCTCAGCGTCTCTGCTTCCCAGGGCGCTGTGTGATGTTCTCTAAATGCTCCAAGGTGAGTCCCGTTTCGCTTTGTTAAAGTCCGAGTGTGTGCATGAAGCTGTATTATCGTGGGCGCTTAGCGGCACATGAACTGTGTTAGATGTTGGTTCACTCAAACACAGCTAGCATGCTACTCCGTTAGCCACTTGGTGTCCTGTCTATAGATCTGTTTTGAGGCTTTGACATCATTTCTGCTCGTCATGCTAATGAACCATGTTAGCTTAGCACACCAGAACTCTGGTTGAACTAAAATAACTGCTTCTTCAGTAACCCATTCCGCGGGGAACAGGAAAACCTCTTACGCAACGTGCGACGTGTTTCCATAGCAACCGGGATGTTTACTTCCAGTATGGTGGCCTATTTAGGACACAGCATGTTGGTCAACTCCGAGTATCCATGGCGCTGGGTCAGCTGATCTACAGTAAAGAAAAGCAGTCACTGTGTTTTATTTTCATCTGTAAAGACACAGATCAGATGAATCACGAAGCACACACTGTCAGCCAGACCGCATCAGTACAGTCCTCTATGATTTAGGGACATCTTCTCCCTTTGAATATGTTATTATAAAATATAGATTTTACTGTAGTTACTACAGCATAACATCAAAACCTCGTATTTTGGTCTGAAGTAAAATATGATTTTCTCTTGTTTTAAACAGGTGCAGACCTCCTCGTCTCCCAGAAGAGTCACGTCTGATTTATCGACACAAACTGAAAGAAGACCAGCGTCCTACGCTTGTGGCTGTGTTGGAGGTTCCAAACCACTACTGTACATCTCCTACCCTGAGGAGTTCTCTAATATCTGGATGCCAACATGTGGGTGATGGACATACATAATATAATGTACAGCTCAAAGTTTTAAGTAAGCACCAATTAAAATGGTTGCAAATGTCATCACAAACCTCAAAGCGTAGAGAAAAACATCTTCAACACATTCATTTAGTCAACAAATAGTCAGTTGTTCATTCCAGTCTATTCAGTGGTAAGTTAAATGGCAGCTGTTGTAAAACTGTCATGAAGTTTTCTTTGTTTGGTTCAAACAGATGTTTATCATAGAAGTGCCACTTTGACTGAAACTGAAGGATAAATCTTGTTAAAGAGGTGAGATGTCATGAATGGCCGTCTGAGTTCACAGATCGATGAGTCATCTCTGTTGTGTTGATGTCAGCTCAGCCCTCTGCCTCCAGACCAGGGGTGTCAATCACAAAGGTTTCCTTCTCTATTGGTTGATTCAAAAGTACTTACCAGTATTTCTGATACAAACTTTTCCAGTAATGTGGATGTTGTTATTTTATATATTGGATGTTATTATATAAAATATGTGGTGGTTTTATAAAATGTACTCCATTTGATTTTTGCCAAAATAGCTAAATGCACTTCTATTGATCTGCTGTAGTTTGTTTAAAGACATAGATAATACTTTGTGTTAGGCTAATATTTAGCTTACATTTCCTGAAATATATTTACCAATATTTTTGTATTTGGAGTTCATTTGTCATCTTCTAAAGCAGGGGTGTCAAACTCCTTTCCACCGAGGCCACATCAGCATAATGGCTGTCCTCAAAGGGCCAGATCACTTCAAAATGTAACCAAATTAAATGTAAAATAAATGTAACAACTCCTTAACGTTACATAACTCTGACTTTATTACTTCTACAAGATCAAACATTACAAATGAATGAAAACTAGGTCTGCTTGTTGCTCTGTTAGAACATAAATCCTTTTGATTTGTCAGGTTATGAAACCCACTGAACTCCATCAATCAAGGATCAAACTATTCAAGTGGATTAGAAATACATCAGAGTTATAATAACTTTGATCAAAACATCTGTTATAGTTAGGGGTGCACACAGTCTGTCATCACATGTCCTCAAGGGAGAACCTGGCTCTGGGGTTTGGTCCACACATGGGGGGGGGGGGTGAAGATGATGATTTGCTGTTGGTTCAACATTTTTCTGCTTAATGCTCAATATTTCAAACAACCTTTAACTCATGAGGTCATTCTGATGCTTAAATAAAACTTTAAACATATTTAAACCAGTTAAATATTAAAGCCTTCTACTAGTCACCTCTCCGTCTGACAGAGCGATGACCCGTTTCTTCCTCACTGCAGTCAGACAGCTGCAGCAGGTGAGGAGGCGTGACGATCAAGGTGTTCTGATCCTCCTGACTGAGCACCGTTAGTATTAATGTTCATTAGCTCGTATAAAAGTCCAACACAACACGTTATTTTAGGCAGAAACTGGTTAATCTGGTTTGCCATCAGGGAAGAGGATGATCAGCTGACGGAGGATCAGCAGCTCCCCGCGCGCACGCATCATGGATCAACAATCGACCAGTGATCTTTTGTTCTGGTCAACTAAAATGACTGATTCTGACAGAGAGAACTGGATATGTGATGACAAAATGAACGTCTTTCTCAGAGGGGAATTATTTATCAGCAGCTGGAGAGCGCGAGCTGTCGGGTTGGGGAGGAGTTAGTGAAGCGCGCGAGCGCAGCCAGCTGGATTACAAACCGTGTCCCGAACCATAGAGGGCGATCTGTTCAGGTCACGGATCGATTGACCCGTTGTACCCCTACTGGGCATGTGTGAACTGCGTGCGTGAGTCGGACGTACTGTGATTGTGTGTGTGTTAAAGCGCGCGCCGAGCTGTGCTTAAAGGCGCACTGGAGATGCTGTGAGTGTGTGTGTGTGTGTGTGTGTGTGTGTGGTGTGTGTGTGTGTGTGGTGTGTGTGTGTGGTGTGTGTGTGTGTGTGTGTGTGTGTGTGTGTGTGTCGGAGCGGAGGTCCTACCGTGTGTCTCCTAGCTTCAGAGGTCATGTGACTCAGTCACTGAGCTGCAACAGGATGTGAAGCTGTCAGATCGAGGGTCTCCCATCGGGACCGCGCAGCGCTGGACCGCAAAGACGCGTTCGAAATCCGGTTCTCATGAGGACCAGCGTACTGCTTGTGTGCACCCTGCCCTGTAGTGGCGGTAAGCCGTCAAGTCGCGGGTAACACAATTGACATGCATTGTGGGAAATGTAGTTTTTG
>SSNR01000035.1:3694717-3710967 GCA_006937965.1 Callopanchax toddi
TAGGAGGTGTTACCTGTGTGTAGGAGGTGTTACCTGTGTATAGGAGGTGCTACCTGTGTATAGGAGGTGTTACCTGTGTGTAGGAGGTGTTACCTGTGTATAGGAGGTGTTACCTGTGTATGGGAGGTGCTACCTGTGTATAGGAGGTGTTACCTATGTGTAGGAGGTGTTACCTGCGTGTAGGAGGTGTCACCTGTGTATGGGAGGTGCTACCTGTGTATAGGAGGTGTTACCTGTGTGGAGGAGGTGTTACCTGTGTGGAGGAGGTGTTACCTGTGTATGGGAGGTGCTACCTGTGTATAGGAGGTGTTACCTGTGTGGAGGAGGTGTTACCTGTGTATAGGTGGTGTTACCTGTGTGTAGGAGTTGCTACCTACCTGTGTGTAGGAGGCGTTACCTGTGTGTAGGAGGTGTTACCTGTGTATAGGAGGTGTTACCTGTGTGGAGGAGGTGTTACCTGTGTGTAGGAGGTGTTACCTGTGTGGAGGAGGTGTTACCTGTGTATGGGAGGTGCTACCTGTGTATAGGAGGTGTTACCTGTGTGTAGGAGGTGTTACCTGCGTGTAGGAGGTGTTACCTGTGTATAGGAGGTGCTACCTGTGTATAGGAGGTGTTACCTGTGTGTAGGAGGTGTTACCTGTGTATAGGAGGTGTTACCTGTGTGGAGGAGGTGTTACCTGCGTGTAGGAGGTGTTACCTGTGTGGAGGAGGTGATACCTGTGTGGAGGAGGTGATACCTGTGTATAGGAGGTGCTACCTGTGTATAGGAGGTGCTACCTGTGTATAGGAGGTGTTACCTGTGTATAGGAGGTGCTACCTGTGTATAGGAGGTGTTACCTGTGTATAGGAGGTGTTACCTGTGTGTAGGAGGTGTTACCTGTGTATAGGAGGTGCTACCTGTGTATAGGAGGTGCTACCTGTGTATAGGAGGTGTTACCTGTGAATAGGAGGTGTTACCTGTGTGGAGGAGGTGTTACCTGTGTATAGGAGGTGATACCTGTGTATAGGAGGTGCTACCTGTGTATAGGAGGTGTTACCTGTGAATAGGAGGTGTTACCTGTGTATAGGAGGTGCTACCTGTATATAGGAGGTGTTACCTGTGTGGAGGAGGTGCTGACTGGTAGCTCAGGTGTGTTTCCACTCAGTGAAACGCCGGCTGAACTTCCTGCTGACAGACGACAGACACTTTGTGTTTTCTTTTCTTTTTCTGGACTTGATTTAGTAGATTTGTAGTTTTTTGTGATATTTTCTTGTTTTGCTGCTGATGCCCACCTGAGCTGCTGACTGCCCACTCATGAGGGGCGGAGCTGAGATCCAGGTAAGGAGGAGGGGAGGACACTGGGAGAGGTCTGGGGGAGCAGTCAAAGTCGTCCTCACAGGAGGACTCCAGAGGATCCAGAGATAACCTGGAGCACTCAATCACGATGTCATGGACTTCGTAACACCTCCACCTGGAAGGGAGGAAGGACTCTGGCTCCATCACAGAGCTGAACTCTGGGTGACCAGCTGACCTTTAAAGGTCAGATCATACCTGACCCAGTACGCCACCCAGCTGCTGTTCAGGTGAGTCTGGGATGGAAGACCTACCTGGATGGGTCCAACTCAGAGTCCTGAGTCCCTGTGACCAGCTCTGGGTGAACCCGTACGTGTTCCAGCATCGGCTGAAAGACACCACACACACACACACAGGTTGTGAACAGAACCAGAATAAGGACCTAGATCTACTGGTTTAACTGGTCTGGACTGTGTTTATCTGGTATGGACTGGTTTTCACTAGTCTGAACTGGTTTTAACTGGTCTGGACTGGTTTTATCTGGTCTGGTTTCAACTGGTCTGGACTGGTTTTATCTGGTCTGGACTGGTTTCAACTGGTCTGGACTGGTTTTATCTGGTCTGGACTGGTTTCAACTGGTCTGGACTGGTTTTATCTGGTCAGGACTGGTTTCAACTGGTCTGAACTGGTTTTATCTGGTCTGGTTTTAACTGGTCTGGACTGGTTTTATCTGGTCTGGTTTCAACTGGTCTGGACTGGTTTCAACTGGTCTGAACTGGTTTTATCTGGTCTGGTTTTAACTGGTCTGGACTGGTTTTATCTGGTCTGGTTTCAACTGGTCTGGACTGGTTTTATCTGGTCTGGTTTCAACTGGTCTGGACTGGTTTCAACTGGTCTGAATTGGTTTTATCTGGTCTGAACTGGTTTCAACTGGTCTTATCTGGTCTGGACTGGTTTCAACTGGTCTGGACTGGTTTTATCTGGTCTGAACTGGTTTCAACTGGTCTTATCTGGTCTGGACTAGTTTCAACTGGTCTGAACTGGTTTTATCTGGTCTGGTTTTAACTGGTCTGGACTGGTTTTATCTGGTCTGGTTTCAACTGGTCTGAACTGGTTTTATCTGGTCTGGTTTTAACTTGTCTGGACTGGTTTTATCTGGTCTGGTTTCAACTGGTCTGGACTGGTTTCAACTGGTCTGAACTGGTTTTATCTGGTCTGAACTGGTTTCAACTGGTCTTATCTGATCTGGACTGGTTTCAACTGTTCTGGACTGGTTTTATCTGGTCTGAACTGGTTTTAACTGGTCTTATCTGGTCTGGACTGGTTTCAACTGGTCTTATCTGGTCTGGACTGGTTTTATCTGGTCTGAACTGGTTTTATCTGGTCTGAACTGGTTTTAACTGGTCTTATCTGGTCTGGACTGGTTTCAACTGGTCTGGACTGGTTTTATCTGGTCTGGTTTTAACTGGTCTGGAATGGTTTTATCTGGTCTGAACTGGTTTCAACTGGTCTTATCTGGTCTGGACTGGTTTTATCTGGTCTGGACTGGTTTTATCTGGTCTGAACTGGTTTCAACTGGTCTTATCTGGTCTGGACTGGTCTTATCTGGTCTGGACTGGTTTTATCTGGTCTGAACTGGTTTTATCTGGTCTAGATTGGTTTTAACTGGTCTGAACTTGTTTTAACTGGTCTGGACTGGCTTCAACTGGTCTGTGCTGACCTTGACCACCTCCTGGAAGGTGTCCTGGTTCTCCTTCATGCTGTAGTGCAGTCTTAGGTAGGAGATGAAGTTACAGGGGAACATCCCGTACAGACGATGGAACAGAGAGTACACACCTGCGTGGAGGTGGACCAGGTACACCACAGACAAATGACCTTCAGGAGAAACAAACAGCCAATCAGAAGAGCCTGTTCAGTCGTTCTAACTGACCTTCAATAGCGCCAGGTGCTGAGTGAGCGTTACCAGGGTTTTTGTAGCTCCAGGACGCAAGGCGCCCAAACACGTCGAAGAAGTCATAGATATGTTGTTTCCCAGCCTGAGGGATCATGGGTAATAACATAACGAGAACCAAAACTCCGGTGACGAGAACCACAACATCGCTGTCTGTCTGAAAAACAAAACCACAAAAAGATTCCCGTTTTATTTAAACCAAAGCTTCCCATTTGTCTTGAGTCAGAAACAACAGATGTTTTTATTAACTTGCCAAAATCAACAAAAACAGAAACATAGCCGTTGTAGCCTCACCAAATAGGCTATATCCTCTGACCTTTGACCTCTGTTGACCATCACAACAATAATCCATCTTTTTCCCAATAACTTGGAATACAATCACTCTTGGATTATGTTTTAACCTGAATCAAGATCCCTACAGGTGTCCAACTGTCCACTTTCAGGTGTCCATCTCCCAGATGACCTTAACTGGACACTAGCTGGTCTAATAAAACACTCTCTGTAAAGAAGTCTCTTCTTTAACACCACAGACTGGTGTTCCAACTGTAATCTCTTGTTTACAGAACATTCTCTGGTTGTTCCTGTTCAGGGTCACCTACTCACTCACACCCAAAGTGTTATAATGCTTCTCTGCTATTTTCATGCATTTTCTACATTATAATGTGAGTGTTTAACGGGCGGAAGTCATATGTGAGTTGGTAACTCCCTCACAGTTCCTATACCCAATCAGAGCCATTCACAACTTCACTAACTCAGTTCTGATTAGTACACTTAATATCTTCTGATTGGTTAAATTTAAGATAACTCGTCTCAAAACTAATACTCAGTTCCGGTACAAGTTAGTCTTGTCTTGACAGTCTTGTCTTGTTCAGTCTCAGTCTTGGTCTGAGCTACAGCCTGAAAGCAGTTGGAGCTGCTATGCTGCTATCTTAGCTGAACCCTTATCAGCTTTGAACAAGGCCTCTCGTCTCTCCCTCACCACGGGAAGATCAGAAATGAGTTCAGCATGCTGCTGAAATGCCTCCCTTGCTGATCCGGACGTATCCACGGACTGTCCGGCGAGGTCCTCGGCGGCCACGCCTTCCAGGACCACCACTCCGAGTCTGGGGACTCCAGCCTCAGCTCGTGGAGAAACCAACGCCTGCCAGATCTAGGAGCGTCCACCTTTCAGTGAGCGAACACCACTTTCTGATCGAGAGGTTTGCTTTGATAAAGCTTAATTCTTCCACTCTAGATTAAGCCAAAACTAAATTCCAGTCCAAACTCAAATTAGCCTAAATTGACTCTTAAAGTCCTAACTAGGTTAACTAAATTAACTAACTTCCCTAGTCATTAAAACATATGCTACGGTCCGTTAAAACTCACAATTAACCATCTTTAACATCCTCAACATGTTTAAGAATATTAATTGTGTTTACTTCAAACTTTCAAACTGTCTTATCTGTCTGTGTTCTTAGGTTTTTCAAATTAAATGATTGTTCAATCTTTATCTGCCTCAGCTTCACATTATTAATAAGGTATTTCAATTCACTGTACTCTTTCAAAGAACCTAGATACCTTCAATAAATATTAGCTATTATCAGGGTTAAATGACAGTTCATCACTTTTCATTATAAACCAAAAATAAGCTAATGTTATTGAAGAGGGTGTAGTTAAAATAACTAATAGTCATTTCAAAACGCTACATATGGCGCTGCCAGCTCAGGATTTAACTGGATATTGACAAATTACCAGTTTAAGTACAAAATTAATACCTAAAAAAGGATTAATAACTATAAGCTGTTTAATGACTGAACTCCATTTTCCCTGCCAAGAAGCACACACAGTCCTTGCTGATAAGATAAGCGTTGCCACCTCATCACTGAAGCCAAGTCTGATTCTTGTTAAGCTGTTTCACTTCCTGTCTGTTTTCACAGTTAAATGTCTGTTGTGTCACTTGTGTATGCTTGGTGACAGGAGTTTTCTGACGTGGAGACAATAAGGTTCCGGCTAAATTCTAAGCTGTTTATCAGACGGTTAACACGACGTCCAAGAACGCGTGGCCTAAATCCGACGTCCAGAGACAAACCAGGTAGAGACCTGTTGTCCTTCGTCAAAAATCTTGTGCGTTTTCACGACGAGTTTAGGTAGCATCGGCTGAGTACGTCCCCCGAGCTAACCGCTAAATAGGTAAATATCCGCTGATTCCGCTAAACAACGCCGCTTTTATCCGTCTTCCATCGCCTCGTTTAACTCTTTGTCTCAGAGACACATCACTTCATTCCATTTGTTGAGCTTAACTCTTTCTTTCTCCTTCAGTGAATTATCTTCATCAGAATAAACATGTCTGAACAAAAACAGATAAAAGAGGGTAGACGCCTCACCACAGGTGAAATTGCTGACTTTATAGTAAAAATGGGAAAGTTTGTACCTGAACCAAGGTACCCAAAAAAGCTATCTGCTTATTTCAGGAAATTTGACAGGCTCATGGAAGACTACCCTGACACATGTTTAGAGGACAAGATCTTTCTTCTTGAAATGACCTCAGACATGATGGTGGGTATGTTTATTGACCGTCAGTCACCACACACGAAGAGTGACTTTGACAGGCTACGTAGAGCTATCGCCAAATTCTTCTATTGGGATGAGGAAGCTGCAGGCCTCCCGGCTGTGAGGCCCGAGCAGTCTCTACCTCAGACTCCTGCCACAGCGAGTGCAGAAAAGACAGTCACCCCCAAGGTGACTCCCGTCTGCCCACCTCCGCGGTTGGTGCTGGAACCCCCAGCATATAGGGTTACTGTGTCTAATGGTCCAACCACGGTTTCACCTGCAATTTCTCCAATGCAGAGAATGGCAGAGCGATTCAAAAAGGACTTGCCAGACCCTAATGGTCCTCGAGGTATTCGTAGTTTTCTCACTCTGATCGATGCCCAAGGGTTTAGATGCTGGTATAAATGCGATCTTGTTCGACGCGTTGCAAATGGTTCGTGGGAGAAATTCATATCGCGTCTGCCAGTAGACGTGACACTTCGCTGGGACCTACTACGTCAAGTCATCTTAGATCATTATCCACTACCTCTGTCACAGACAGAACTCACTAATCTTCTTTGCAGTCCTCCTGCAATTAAGAACAGACTCAAGGCCACCCTCTCAGGTGTGACCTCTTCTCACACACCCCTGGTGGTTCCTCCAAAGGGACCTCAACTAGGGCTGGGCAAAACGATTATTTTTGTAATCGATTAATCTAGCGATTATTTTTTCGATGCATCGATTTATCTAACGAATCATTTTTCTATTCGATTCGATTTTGATTCGATTCGATTACCGATTATTTCCCCATTATTTGACTTGTATAGTAATTTGACATTTGCTATTTTAAGTATCTCAATGAAATAAACACAAATTTCTTCATTTGAACACATTTTAATAAAAAACTTGAAAATAAAGTTTGTAGTAGTACAACATTTAACTCAAGATGTCAATCCAATGCTTCAATATAATTTTCATTCCAGTTTCTTCTAAAAGTTCAGAGGACCAGATATAAACACTGGGGTGACTGGGCTTTCTCTGTGGCGGCACCCCGACTCTGGAACCAGCTTCCATTGGACCTACGACTAGTCACTGACCTGGGCCTTTTTAAATTCAATCTTAAAACGTTTTCATTCAGGAAGGCTTTTAACACTCCGTAGTGTTGACTTTTATTCCAGTTTTCTGATTCCTTTTAATTCTCAGTTTTGTTTGTTTTTAATGCATTCTTTTATTTGTATTTTTGCTTTTACTTAGGCTTGTAAAGCACTTTGGCTGTCTAGTTGACTGTTGTAAAGGGCTATATTAACCAATAAATAATAATAGTAATAATAATAATATTATTGAATAATATTAAAACTAATTAATGGGGGAGATAGACTTAAATGCAAATCTCCGGGGTCACAGACCTGTTTCTGTGAAACTAGTCTCTCCCTGCGGTCACAGCTGGGCGGAGGGGCGTGACGCTCCAGGCGCTGCTCTGAGCCTCCTGCTAGAACTCCGGTTATATTAACGTCCATTAGCTCGTATAAAAGCCCAACATACTACGTTATCCTAGACAGAAATAGATGAGTCTGGTTTGTCTATCAGAGAGATGATTATTCTAGCTGACAGAGAGAGACAGAGGAATCAGCTGCTCCGCGGGCGCGCAACAGACTTGACCAGATATTGATCAGGGATCTTTGTTCTGGTGAACTAAAATGACCGACTCCAACAGCCTGAACCTCTATACCTGTCTCTTATACNTAACCATGTGTTATTAACCATGTGTTACTAACCATGTGTTATTAACCATGTGTTACTAACCATGTGTTACTAACCATGTGTTATTACCATGTGTTATTACCATGTGTTTTATTGATAAACAGACTTGGTCGAGCTGTTGACGTCGCCTGCTGTACTCCAGTCAGCTGTGCGTCCATCCTGGTAAACACTAAGTCAGAGTTCCTTTATTTTACAGCCTAATGCTGTATTCATTTAGTAAAATTACTTTATGTTTAAATCAAACTTAATGTTTAATTTACTACTATTTTCACAGTTATTTTAATAATAATTACTGTAAAGGCGAGCCAAGTCAATTTAAAGAGCATATTTTAAGTTAGACACTCCCTTAAACAAATGTTTAGAGAAATATAATAGAAACTTTTTCTGAATAAAAATTGACACAAATTCAGCTTATTTAGGCTCTTGGATTCGTTTTTGTGAGAATTGTCAATTTTTTCACCAAACCGGAAGTGACGACAGTTCAGGGAGACCGTTCGTTCTCTATATAGAAAACTGATCCACTGATCACTACTTGTGACGAGCAAAACAAACCCCCAGAGTGTCGTTATTTTATTACTTTATTACTATAGTGAGAAGTTATTTTATTAAGATAAAAAAAAAAAGATAAAAACAATCAGTCCTGTAAGGCTGTACCCTGTCGGTCCAGCTGTAGACCGTGACCCGCCTCCTCACTCGGGTCTGGATAAAATACCAGCGTTTAGCACCAGGTTTTGATCATCAGAGCTCCAAACATTGAGCTGCGTTCAGGTGGATTGTTAAGAAATGAAAGGGTTTATAAAAAGTTTCACAGGATGCAGCTAAACGGTTCGAGGCTGACCGGAACAGTGTCGGGTCAGGCTGGAAACCCCGCCGTGAAGACCCTCTTGGTAGCCCCGCTGGGAACGGGAAGCCCCTCTGGAGAGCATCGCAGCATGGATTTATTGTACCCCGCCAGCCAGGTGAGGGTCAGACACCTGAAGGAAACGCTCTCATGAAATCGCTGATCGGTACCGGATTACGACCCACCACGAACCGTACCAAACCTGGCATGGAAACGAGACTCAAGTCTCCCCGTTAGCTCCTGTTAGCTGCTGCATGCTAACAGCGGTTAGCTCCTGTTAGCTGCTGTGTGCTAACAGCGGTTAGCTCTTGTTAGCTGCTGTGTGCTAACAGCGGTTCCGGTGAATGGATCGAAGTAACGGCGCATGTTTAGAGTCACACTGAATGTTTTTCGTCGGTATGTGGGACTCCATCACATCCAGTCCTGGACTAGACCAGGACCACCGGGGTTTTTCGTCTCCAAACAGAAGTCACCGTACCGGTAAGGAAGCCGTCCCGTTGTTGACTCAGTGTCCTGACAGACTGGCGATCGGCATCACAAACATAATAATTGATCATTTTTTATTAAAATGAATTCACACCGACTGGATTAAAGAGCGCTCTAACCTAAAACTAACGACTCATGGCCGACAGCGAGCAGGCAGCTGGCAGACTAGAGCGGTGCCAGTCTGAGATGTTAAAGTAGTTTAGCTTTAAAAAATCTACACAATGATTAAAACAAGCATCTGTTACACAAACTCCACACAACAAAGGGCTCAAATGATCATATTTATGGGATTATTGATCGTACAGAGTGTTAAATTATCCTACAAATACTTTATTTATCTACATCTGACAACACTGTAAGCAGCGCCACCTAGCTAGGAGCTCCCTCTGGTGACGTCACAGGTCCACATATGAAAAAAAAGTGTTTTTAGAAGCTTTGCAAAAAGCGGCACTTTGGACTAGAAAAATGGTTTAAAAAAATGTATTGTAAAACAAAATACCCTCAATAAACATTTCAAATAGTATTTTTGGACAGAGTTTTATCAGAATTTTAAAAAAAAAAGAACTTAATATATGCTCTTTAAATTTATTTCCCTCAAATCAAATTTAGGGATCTAAAATATACTTTAGGCCATTTAAAACAAAATGTCCTCTAAAACTTTAGATTTCAGATCTAAAATGACTGATTTCACTATTTCCAAAACTCAATTTTTGGTTATCAAAATCTCAATCCTTAGTTTACTAAGTTATTTCCAAAACTTTAAATAGTTTAAACTTAGTTTAAAATATGACGTAAAGTCTTTCCAAACTCACTTTAAAAGTGTCACTCCTAGAGTAACCTCATGGGAGTGAAGTCAATCTCTTCAGAGTTTTATACAAATAATAGAGCTCTTAAATCATTTAAATAGGTTAAATCCTTAATTAAATGTAATGGCATGACACATAGCCTTATTTTAAAATNTCATTTTTCTATTCGATTCGATTTTGATTCGATTCGATTACCGATTATTTCCCCATTATTTGACTTGTATAGTAATTTGACATTTGCTATTTTAAGTATCTCAATGAAATAAACACAAATTTCTTCATTTGAACACATTTTAATAAAAAACTTGAAAATAAAGTTTGTAGTAGTACAACATTTAACTCAAGATGTCAATCCAATGCTTCAATATAATTTTCATTCCAGTTTCTTCTAAAAGTTCAGAGGACCAGATATAAACACTGGGGTGACTGGGCTTTCTCTGTGGCGGCACCCCGACTCTGGAACCAGCTTCCATTGGACCTACGACTAGTCACTGACCTGGGCCTTTTTAAATTCAATCTTAAAACGTTTTCATTCAGGAAGGCTTTTAACACTCCGTAGTGTTGACTTTTATTCCAGTTTTCTGATTCCTTTTAATTCTCAGTTTTGTTTGTTTTTAATGCATTCTTTTATTTGTATTTTTGCTTTTACTTAGGCTTGTAAAGCACTTTGGCTGTCTAGTTGACTGTTGTAAAGGGCTATATTAACCAATAAATAATAATAGTAATAATAATAATATTATTGAATAATATTAAAACTAATTAATGGGGGAGATAGACTTAAATGCAAATCTCCGGGGTCACAGACCTGTTTCTGTGAAACTAGTCTCTCCCTGCGGTCACAGCTGGGCGGAGGGGCGTGACGCTCCAGGCGCTGCTCTGAGCCTCCTGCTAGAACTCCGGTTATATTAACGTCCATTAGCTCGTATAAAAGCCCAACATACTACGTTATCCTAGACAGAAATAGATGAGTCTGGTTTGTCTATCAGAGAGATGATTATTCTAGCTGACAGAGAGAGACAGAGGAATCAGCTGCTCCGCGGGCGCGCAACAGACTTGACCAGATATTGATCAGGGATCTTTGTTCTGGTGAACTAAAATGACCGACTCCAACAGCCTGAACCTCTATACTGACGGCAAAACGAACGTCTTTCTCAAAGGGGAATTATTTGCAGATTCAGAGCGCGCAAGCATATAAGCAGAGTGTCGGAGATGATTTAGCGAGCGCTGCGTCGTCCGGAACACATGCGTTCCAAACTATAGAGGGCGATCCACAGGGATCAGGATCAGTGACGAGCCGTTGTACCCCTAGTAAAAACCAGCGTTCCGTTGTACCCCTAGTAAAAACCAGCGTTAGTAAAAAAGTAGAAAACTTTCGGTGTTTTGTCATTTGCGGAAGCTGCTCCTGGATGCCGCTTGAGATGCTGGTGCACCGTCGTGCTTTTATGATCGGCCATTTCCATTTTACAAAGCCGACAAACGACTGATTCGCTTCCTTTTCTGTTAAAATAGTCCCATACTTTTTAACTACGAGTCCGGGTGGACTGATTTACTCACTGGCGCCATGTTTGTTTTGAAAGCGATGACGCATTGACGCACATTTTTTGTGTCGACGTATTTTACGCGTCGACGTAATCGATTACGTCGACGCGTCGTCCCAGCCCTAACCTCAACCATTCTTTCATCCTTCATCATTCAGTCTCCGCCTCCCGAGCGTTCGATACGTCGGCCCGGCGATGCTTTTGATGTTAACGGTGTGTGCAGTCGTGTCCTCCGACGCGACTACTTTGTCTCCCAGACTCACCTTTGACCCTGGTCCTACAAAAACGACCTTTCTCAAAGATCAGTCTTACCCGGTTATGACAATCTCTAACCTATGGAGAACTAACAACGACCTCATCCTCCACGAAAAGGGGGGTGACGTTTCTCTAAGACTCTTTTTCACTTCAACTAATGAGTCTCTGTGTTCTCTGACTCCTAACACCAGCTGTCTCCCTTTTCTGTTTGAACGGCGTGAATGTGTCTCCATGTTTATGCCTCCTTAAAAACCATGTGTTACTAACCATGTGTTATTAACCATGTGTTACTAACCATGTGTTACTAACCATGTGTTATTAACCATGTGTTATTAACCATGTGTTATTAACCATGTGTTACTAACCATGTGTTATTAACCATGTGTTATTAACCATGTGTTATTAACCATGTGTTATTAACCATGTGTTATTAACCATGTGTTACTAACCATGTGTTACTAACCATGTGTTATTAACCATGTGTTATTAACCATGTGTTATTAACCATGTGTTATTAACCATGTGTTATTAACCATGTGTTATTAACCATGTGTTATTAACCATGTGTTATTAACCATGTGTTACTAACCATGTGTTACTAACCATGTGTTATTACCATGTGTTATTACCATGTGTTTTATTGATAAACAGACTTGGTCGAGCTGTTGACGTCGCCTGCTGTACTCCAGTCAGCTGTGCGTCCATCCTGGTAAACACTAAGTCAGAGTTCCTTTATTTTACAGCCTAATGCTGTATTCATTTAGTAAAATTACTTTATGTTTAAATCAAACTTAATGTTTAATTTACTACTATTTTCACAGTTATTTTAATAATAATTACTGTAAAGGCGAGCCAAGTCAATTTAAAGAGCATATTTTAAGTTAGACACTCCCTTAAACAAATGTTTAGAGAAATATAATAGAAACTTTTTCTGAATAAAAATTGACACAAATTCAGCTTATTTAGGCTCTTGGATTCGTTTTTGTGAGAATTGTCAATTTTTTCACCAAACCGGAAGTGACGACAGTTCAGGGAGACCGTTCGTTCTCTATATAGAAAACTGATCCACTGATCACTACTTGTGACGAGCAAAACAAACCCCCAGAGTGTCGTTATTTTATTACTTTATTACTATAGTGAGAAGTTATTTTATTAAGATAAAAAAAAAAAGATAAAAACAATCAGTCCTGTAAGGCTGTACCCTGTCGGTCCAGCTGTAGACCGTGACCCGCCTCCTCACTCGGGTCTGGATAAAATACCAGCGTTTAGCACCAGGTTTTGATCATCAGAGCTCCAAACATTGAGCTGCGTTCAGGTGGATTGTTAAGAAATGAAAGGGTTTATAAAAAGTTTCACAGGATGCAGCTAAACGGTTCGAGGCTGACCGGAACAGTGTCGGGTCAGGCTGGAAACCCCGCCGTGAAGACCCTCTTGGTAGCCCCGCTGGGAACGGGAAGCCCCTCTGGAGAGCATCGCAGCATGGATTTATTGTACCCCGCCAGCCAGGTGAGGGTCAGACACCTGAAGGAAACGCTCTCATGAAATCGCTGATCGGTACCGGATTACGACCCACCACGAACCGTACCAAACCTGGCATGGAAACGAGACTCAAGTCTCCCCGTTAGCTCCTGTTAGCTGCTGCATGCTAACAGCGGTTAGCTCCTGTTAGCTGCTGTGTGCTAACAGCGGTTAGCTCTTGTTAGCTGCTGTGTGCTAACAGCGGTTCCGGTGAATGGATCGAAGTAACGGCGCATGTTTAGAGTCACACTGAATGTTTTTCGTCGGTATGTGGGACTCCATCACATCCAGTCCTGGACTAGACCAGGACCACCGGGGTTTTTCGTCTCCAAACAGAAGTCACCGTACCGGTAAGGAAGCCGTCCCGTTGTTGACTCAGTGTCCTGACAGACTGGCGATCGGCATCACAAACATAATAATTGATCATTTTTTATTAAAATGAATTCACACCGACTGGATTAAAGAGCGCTCTAACCTAAAACTAACGACTCATGGCCGACAGCGAGCAGGCAGCTGGCAGACNTGCTTATTTCAGGAAATTTGACAGGCTCATGGAAGACTACCCTGACACATGTTTAGAGGACAAGATCTTTCTTCTTGAAATGACCTCAGACATGATGGTGGGTATGTTTATTGACCGTCAGTCACCACACACGAAGAGTGACTTTGACAGGCTACGTAGAGCTATCGCCAAATTCTTCTATTGGGATGAGGAAGCTGCAGGCCTCCCGGCTGTGAGGCCCGAGCAGTCTCTACCTCAGACTCCTGCCACAGCGAGTGCAGAAAAGACAGTCACCCCCAAGGTGACTCCCGTCTGCCCACCTCCGCGGTTGGTGCTGGAACCCCCAGCATATAGGGTTACTGTGTCTAATGGTCCAACCACGGTTTCACCTGCAATTTCTCCAATGCAGAGAATGGCAGAGCGATTCAAAAAGGACTTGCCAGACCCTAATGGTCCTCGAGGTATTCGTAGTTTTCTCACTCTGATCGATGCCCAAGGGTTTAGATGCTGGTATAAATGCGATCTTGTTCGACGCGTTGCAAATGGTTCGTGGGAGAAATTCATATCGCGTCTGCCAGTAGACGTGACACTTCGCTGGGACCTACTACGTCAAGTCATCTTAGATCATTATCCACTACCTCTGTCACAGACAGAACTCACTAATCTTCTTTGCAGTCCTCCTGCAATTAAGAACAGACTCAAGGCCACCCTCTCAGGTGTGACCTCTTCTCACACACCCCTGGTGGTTCCTCCAAAGGGACCTCAACTAGGGCTGGGCAAAACGATTATTTTTGTAATCGATTAATCTAGCGATTATTTTTTCGATGCATCGATTTATCTAACGAATCATTTTTCTATTCGATTCGATTTTGATTCGATTCGATTACCGATTATTTCCCCATTATTTGACTTGTATAGTAATTTGACATTTGCTATTTTAAGTATCTCAATGAAATAAACACAAATTTCTTCATTTGAACACATTTTAATAAAAAACTTGAAAATAAAGTTTGTAGTAGTACAACATTTAACTCAAGATGTCAATCCAATGCTTCAATATAATTTTCATTCCAGTTTCTTCTAAAAGTTCAGAGGACCAGATATAAACACTGGGGTGACTGGGCTTTCTCTGTGGCGGCACCCCGACTCTGGAACCAGCTTCCATTGGACCTACGACTAGTCACTGACCTGGGCCTTTTTAAATTCAATCTTAAAACGTTTTCATTCAGGAAGGCTTTTAACACTCCGTAGTGTTGACTTTTATTCCAGTTTTCTGATTCCTTTTAATTCTCAGTTTTGTTTGTTTTTAATGCATTCTTTTATTTGTATTTTTGCTTTTACTTAGGCTTGTAAAGCACTTTGGCTGTCTAGTTGACTGTTGTAAAGGGCTATATTAACCAATAAATAATAATAGTAATAATAATAATATTATTGAATAATATTAAAACTAATTAATGGGGGAGATAGACTTAAATGCAAATCTCCGGGGTCACAGACCTGTTTCTGTGAAACTAGTCTCTCCCTGCGGTCACAGCTGGGCGGAGGGGCGTGACGCTCCAGGCGCTGCTCTGAGCCTCCTGCTAGAACTCCGGTTATATTAACGTCCATTAGCTCGTATAAAAGCCCAACATACTACGTTATCCTAGACAGAAATAGATGAGTCTGGTTTGTCTATCAGAGAGATGATTATTCTAGCTGACAGAGAGAGACAGAGGAATCAGCTGCTCCGCGGGCGCGCAACAGACTTGACCAGATATTGATCAGGGATCTTTGTTCTGGTGAACTAAAATGACCGACTCCAACAGCCTGAACCTCTATACTGACGGCAAAACGAACGTCTTTCTCAAAGGGGAATTATTTGCAGATTCAGAGCGCGCAAGCATATAAGCAGAGTGTCGGAGATGATTTAGCGAGCGCTGCGTCGTCCGGAACACATGCGTTCCAAACTATAGAGGGCGATCCACAGGGATCAGGATCAGTGACGAGCCGTTGTACCCCTAGTAAAAACCAGCGTTCCGTTGTACCCCTAGTAAAAACCAGCGTTAGTAAAAAAGTAGAAAACTTTCGGTGTTTTGTCATTTGCGGAAGCTGCTCCTGGATGCCGCTTGAGATGCTGGTGCACCGTCGTGCTTTTATGATCGGCCATTTCCATTTTACAAAGCCGACAAACGACTGATTCGCTTCCTTTTCTGTTAAAATAGTCCCATACTTTTTAACTACGAGTCCGGGTGGACTGATTTACTCACTGGCGCCATGTTTGTTTTGAAAGCGATGACGCATTGACGCACATTTTTTGTGTCGACGTATTTTACGCGTCGACGTAATCGATTACGTCGACGCGTCGTCCCAGCCCTAACCTCAACCATTCTTTCATCCTTCATCATTCAGTCTCCGCCTCCCGAGCGTTCGATACGTCGGCCCGGCGATGCTTTTGATGTTAACGGTGTGTGCAGTCGTGTCCTCCGACGCGACTACTTTGTCTCCCAGACTCACCTTTGACCCTGGTCCTACAAAAACGACCTTTCTCAAAGATCAGTCTTACCCGGTTATGACAATCTCTAACCTATGGAGAACTAACAACGACCTCATCCTCCACGAAAAGGGGGGTGACGTTTCTCTAAGACTCTTTTTCACTTCAACTAATGAGTCTCTGTGTTCTCTGACTCCTAACACCAGCTGTCTCCCTTTTCTGTTTGAACGGCGTGAATGTGTCTCCATGTTTATGCCTCCTTAAAAACCATGTGTTACTAACCATGTGTTATTAACCATGTGTTACTAACCATGTGTTACTAACCATGTGTTATTAACCAT
>SSNR01000035.1:3711152-3736464 GCA_006937965.1 Callopanchax toddi
CAACAAAGGGCTCAAATGATCATATTTATGGGATTATTGATCGTACAGAGTGTTAAATTATCCTACAAATACTTTATTTATCTACATCTGACAACACTGTAAGCAGCGCCACCTAGCTAGGAGCTCCCTCTGGTGACGTCACAGGTCCACATATGAAAAAAAAGTGTTTTTAGAAGCTTTGCAAAAAGCGGCACTTTGGACTAGAAAAATGGTTTAAAAAAATGTATTGTAAAACAAAATACCCTCAATAAACATTTCAAATAGTATTTTTGGACAGAGTTTTATCAGAATTTTAAAAAAAAAAGAACTTAATATATGCTCTTTAAATTTATTTCCCTCAAATCAAATTTAGGGATCTAAAATATACTTTAGGCCATTTAAAACAAAATGTCCTCTAAAACTTTAGATTTCAGATCTAAAATGACTGATTTCACTATTTCCAAAACTCAATTTTTGGTTATCAAAATCTCAATCCTTAGTTTACTAAGTTATTTCCAAAACTTTAAATAGTTTAAACTTAGTTTAAAATATGACGTAAAGTCTTTCCAAACTCACTTTAAAAGTGTCACTCCTAGAGTAACCTCATGGGAGTGAAGTCAATCTCTTCAGAGTTTTATACAAATAATAGAGCTCTTAAATCATTTAAATAGGTTAAATCCTTAATTAAATGTAATGGCATGACACATAGCCTTATTTTAAAATTAGATTAATTTACTTTTTCTAGTTTATTTTAACCAAATCTGCCTACATTCACACTTTTTGAATGCCCTCCATCAGATTGTGGTTGTTTTGCTGTGCTGTGCCTCTGCTCTACTCTTCTGTCCAGCCACCGGACGTCCAAGGTCCCAACTGGTCTCGTCTGCGACTCATCTGCCGACGCTGCTCTGGGTTGGAGATCTTCATCAACGACGCCTCCGCTGCTGCCTACTCCTTCACAAACTGCCCCACTCCTCAGTCTCCTGGCATCGTTTCGATCGGTGCCCTACTCCTCAGTCTCCTGGCATCGCTTGGATCGGTGCCTCTTCCTGATTCTGTTCGTGGTGGGATGCTTCCTAATTCCTGAAGGTCATTGACACAGGTGCCCCTGTGTCTGGTAATCTCTAAACTCAAGCTCTGATTCATTCATTTTTGATTGACTCTGTCCGTTGGAAAGGTACCACAATCCTTTCCTCCTTTTCGGGTCCTGATGATCAATGATGTCCTCCGTCATCGGATTTGGTATTTCAAGGCAACGACCTTCTGCTAGGAGTCCTTGACCTTGAAATAAAGGGGGGATATGTAGCCTCACCAAATAGGCTATATTCTCTGACCTTTGACCTCTGTTGACCATCACAACAATAATCCATCTTTTTCCCAATAACTTGGAATACAATCACTCTTGGATTATGTTTTAACCTGAATCAAGATCCCTACAGGTGTCCTACTGTCCACTTTCAAGTGTCCATCTCCCAGATGACCTTAACTGGACACTAGCTGGTCTAATAAAACACTCTCTGTAAAGGAGTCTCTTCTTTAACACCACAGACTGGTGTTCCAACTGTAATCTCTTGTTTACAGAACATTCTCTGGTTGTTCCTGTTCAGGGTCACCTACACACTCACACCCAAAGTGTTATAATGCTTCTCTGCTATTTTCATGCATTTTCTACATTATAATGTGAGTGTTAACGGGCGGAAGTCATGTGACTTGGTAACTCCCTCACAGTCCCTTGTCCAATCACAACTCCCCAAACTCAGTTCTGATTAGTACACTTAATATCTTCTGATTGGTTACATTTAAGATAACTCGTCTCAAAACTAATACTCAGTTCCGGTACGAGTTAGTCTTGTCTTGTTCAGTCTCAGTCTTGGTCTGAGCTACAGCCTGAAGCAGTTGGAGCTGCTATGCTGCTATCTTAGCTGAACCCTTATCAGCTTTGAACAAGGCCTTGAGAGACCTGCTGTGTCTCTCCCTCTCGTCTCTCCCTCACCACGGGGACTGATCAGAAATGACTTCAGCATGCTGCTGAAATGCCTCCCTTGCTGACCGGGACGTATCCACGGACTGTCCGGCGAGGTCCTCGGCGGCCACGCCTTCCAGGACCACCACTCCGAGTCTGGGGACTCCAGCCTCAGCTCGTGGAGAAACCAACGCCTGTCAGATCTAGGAATGTCCACCTGTCAGTGAGCGAACACCACTTTCTGATCGAGAGGTTTGCTTTGATGAAGCTTCATTCTTCCACTCTAGATTAAGCCAAACTAAATCCCATTCCAAACTCAAATTAGCCTAAATGACCCTTAAAGTCCCAACTAGGTTAACTAAATTAACTAACTTCCCTAGTCATTAAAACATATGCTACGGTCCGTTAAAACTCACAATTAACCATCTTTAACATCCTCAACATGTTTAAGAATATTAATTGTGTTTACATCAAACTTTCAAACTGTCTTATCTGTCTGTGTTCTTAGGTTTTTCAAATTAAACGATTGTTCAATCCTTATCTGGTCTCAGTTCACGTTATTAATAAGGTATTTCAATTCACTGTACTCTTTCAAAGAACCTAGATACCTTCAATAAATATTAGCTATTATCAGGGTTAAATGACAGTTTATCACTTTTCATTATAAACCAAAAATAAGCTAATGTTATTGAAGAGGGTGTAGTTAAAATAACTAAAAGTTATTTCAAAACGCTACACCGTCCGAATCGCTGATGTATTGTTAATAATCTGCAGAAACTGCTGTAATTCTACATTATTATTATTTGATGTTTGAAAGCTCATTCATAGGCAGACGATGTGTTGATGTACTAAAATGTTCATTTGTGTTCTATTGATTGTGTGATTTTGAATCTGCTGCATAGTTCTTGTTAAACAGATCCATGTGTTTTACTTCAGTAAATAAATTAGTTAAAATAATCAAAATGTTGGTCTGCTGTTTAAGACTGCAGAACATTTAAAGGACCCATGTCCTGGTTCTCTGTGTTTTCTGACTTATCCATCATGTGTTGAGTTCTCACCTTCAACCTGCCAGAAAGAGCAACAAACGGCGTCCATCTGTCTCCTAGTCCAGCCAGTGAGAAGCTCTTCCAGATTTCAGACCCAGGTTTCAAACAGTTTTTTTCACTCCAGCCCGCTATGAGGTCATAGTGATCCGGACTTGCTTATATGGTCAATTCTCCGCCCACATGCACGTTCACGACACCTGGAGCGAGGAGAACGCCAGTGCTGCCGCCGCCATTGACCATAGACCGTGTAGTGTTTAGTTTCAGTTTCGTTTCTCTTTCACGCGACGGCACTGCCCCCTACTGGACACTGCCCCCTACTGGACACTGCCCCCTACTGGGCACTGCCCCCTACTGGACACTGCCCCCTACTGGGCACTGCCCCCTACTGGACACTGCCCCCTACTGGACACTGCCCCCTACTGGGCACTGCCCCCTACTGGACACTGCCGCCTACTGGACACTGCCCCCTACTGGGCACTGCCCCCTACTGGACACTGCCCCCTACTGGGCACTGCCCCCTACTGGACACTGCCCCCTACTGGACACTGCCCCCTACTGGACACTGCCCCCTACTGGGCACTGCCCCCTACTGGACACTGCCCCCTACTGGGCACTGCCCCCTACTGGACACTGCCCCCTACTGGACACTGCCCCCTGCTGGACACTGCCCCCTGCTGGACACTGCCCCCTACTGGGCACTGCCCCCTACTGGGCACTGCCCCCTGCTGGACACTACCCCCTACTGCAGCAGAAGTGTCAGGCTGTTTGCAGAAGGGCTCCTTTAGGACCTGAATTTGAGTTCTCCTGGTCTAATGTGTGTCTGCTGCTGAACTTCAGAGACACGTTCAACGTCGGAGAGTTTCTCCTCCGATCAGCTGATCGCTGTGGTGCGAGGGAGATTTTTAGCAGCACCAGTGAGGGACGAGGACAAATAGGTCTGATCTAGAGCCGTTTTCAGTGCTCAAATATCAATTATCTTCAAGTCAGCATCAAGTCAACACACGCAAGTCGAGTCAAGTCGCAAGTCTTTCTAGATTATACCAAGTCGAGTGGCTTTTAGATATTGTAGCTGAATTTTTATGTTGGTGTTAAAACTTTTTGTTCTGTGCTACAAAATCTGCAACCTCTGTAGCCCCAGTGCTATGAGCTAAAGAGGTTAACGTACAGCCACTAGGTACTTAATTACTTGTGTATTTACTTATTATTGAATCGAAATCGAATTGAATTGTGACATTCCTAACGATACCCAGCCCTAGTTCCGGACCTGGAGTGGTCTCTACTTGCTCTCTGTGGTACGGTGGGCCAGGAGGATGGAGGTGGGGTTGTTCCTGTTTGTTTTTCTATTTTCTTTCTTCTTTATCATTGACTACAATGCTGGTTTTTGTAAAAAAAATTGATAAAAAGTGTTAATAAAAATATTTTGACTTTAAAAAAAACTACAGTGAAACAAATATAAACAAGAACAAATGGATGAAAGTAAACAGAGCAGATGATGAAGTACACAATGTGTACAGATATCAGTAACCAGTATATCCAGTGAACGGACTCTGGACACGACGGTACCTTGAGGCAGCGCAGCAGCGAGGACAGCACAGCTGATTGGCTGATGTGATGGACCCAGGGGGGCTGCTTCCTGATCAGGTGACCCAACAGGGTGACAGCAGCTAGTCTAGTTCCAGGTCGGCTCAGAGACTCGTTCAGTTTCTCCAGCAGCACCTGGTGGGCGGAGCCAGCATGTTAATGAAGAGCGGTGGTTAGTTAACTGGTTAGCTAACTGTGTGGTAAACGTACGACTCCTCCTGGTCCGTCCACAAGTGGACTTTAAATAGTGACATCATCATTATTATAATAAACTGATCTGATTGGTTTAGTTTGTACTACGTGTTTGAGTTGAACTTAAAGTCGTGGCTGTGTGTGGATTTATTTCACACTCCATTAAAAACATGACTCTGGTTCTGGTCCGACCCGGGTCCAGTCAGGGTGGACTGGGACTGAAAGGCGGTCCAGTATGATCTGACAGGTGGTTTGGTTTCTGTCCGGGGGTCTGGGGGCTCCGTAGCGCTCTGCAGTGGGAGGAGCTAGGTGAAACGAGCCGCTCAGATCACAGGATGGACTCGTTGGGTCTAGACCGGTCCAAAACCACCAGCTGAGACAACATGGTGTGTTCCTCCACATCAATCCAAACTCGTTCTCTGTCCTGAGCTGAAGTAAACAAACGCTGGCCGACCGGAGACGTTACTGCAGTGAAGTTATACGCCCTCTGCTGTCCTGGAGGAGAACTGCTTCTGATGGAGAAGTTTAAATGAAAAACATGTCGGTCAGAGAAGACCAAACCAGAACTTCCTGCTGCAGCAGCAGCCTGAGTGGAGAGAGTCGCTTTAGGGTTGATTTCTCTCTCGTAGCGACGCACTCCAACAGCAGCAGGAGTTTAGTGACGCCCCAGACCGTGGAGACGTGTCCCTGCTGCCTCTGCACTGACCCTTCACCCCGAGAGGCCGAGGGGTTAGCGTGCAGCGTGAGTGTTAGCGTGTAGCGTGAGTGTTAGCGTGTAGCGTGAGTGTTAGCGTGTAGCGTGGGTGTTAGCGTGTAGCGTGAGTGTTAGCGTGTAGCGTGAGTGTTAGCGTGTAGCGTGAGTGTTAGCGTGTAGCGTGAGTGTTAGCGTGTACCATGAATGTTAGCGTGTAGCGTGGGTGTTAGCGTGTAGCGTGAGTGCTAGCGTGTAGCGTGAGTGTTAGCGTGTACCGTGAGTGTTAGCGTGTAGCGTGAGTGTTAGCGTGTACCGTGAGTGTTAGCGTGTACCGTGAGTGTTAGCGTGTAGCGTGACTGTTAGCGTGTAGCGTGAGTGTTAGCGTGTACCGTGAGTGTTAGCGTGTAGCGTGAGTGTTAGCGTCTGTTAGCGTGTAGCGTGAGTGTTAGCGCGTAGCGTGAGTGTTAGCGTGTAGCGTGAGTGTTAGCGTGTAGCGTGAGTGTTAGCGTGTAGCGTGAGTGTTAGCGTGTAGCGTGAGTGTTAGCGTGAGTGTTAGCGTGTGTTAGCGTGTAGCGTGTTAGCGTGTAGCGTGAGTGTTAGCGTGTAGCGTGAGTGTTAGCGTGTTAGCGTGAGTGTTAGCGTGTAGCGTGAGTGTTAGCGTGTAGCGTGAGTGTTAGCGTGTAGCGTGAGTGTTAGCGTGTGTTAGCGTGTAGCGTGAGTGTTAGCGTCTGTTAGCGTGTAGCGTGAGTGTTAGCACGTAGCGTGAGTGTTAGCGTGTAGCGTGTTAGCGTGTAGCGTGAGTGTTAGTGTGTGTTAGCGTGTAGCGTGAGTGTTAGCGTGTAGCGTGAGTGTTAGCGTGTAGCGTGAGTGTTAGCGTGTGTGTTAGCATGTGTTAGCGTGTAGCGTGAGTGTTAGCGTGCAGCGTGAGTGTTAGCGTGTAGCCTGAGTGTTAGCGTGTAGCGTGAGTGGCAGGAGCACCAAGCACCAACGGCTGGAACTCACCTTGTGATGAGGCTCCCTGATGGAGGAGAGGAGGAGCACCGCCTGAGGAGAGGAGGAGTCCAGGTAATACTCCACCAAAGATGAGAGGACAGCGCCTCCTCTGTCTGTGAGGAGAACTGCAGGTCAAACCGGAAAGGGACCAGAAGAGACCAGGTGAGGTGGACTCACCTGAGCTGAGCTGCTGGCTGACTGCTGTTCTCACTCGCTCCACCTCCTGCAGCTCCGAGCTGTCCAATGAGAGCAGCTCGTTGACACTCACCTGTTCTTTGGACATCCTGGAGACAAAAACAACAGAACTACAGGTGACCTCCTCTGACCTCTACAGGTGACTTTACTGTGATCTTGGGTTAGTGGGTAGTGGGTTAGATCTGTGATCAATCACTTGTGATTGTGAATAAAAGAATCAAATACATTAAATGTTTTTATGGTCAGGGGTGCACACAACTTTTCATTTTAAACAGCATAATTCCTTGATTGTGCAACAATCTTGGCCAATAAAGCTGATTCTGATATTTATAGCTGTACTATGTTAGAACGTTGTTAAGGGGCATGAAAAAAAAAACGTTAAAATTGTTTACCAAATGAACGAGTGCAGCTTTAAATCGAGGGTATGAGGTCACTGTGACAACGTAAACTAAGATGGCGTCTGTGACTAAGTGTAACAGAGCTGAAATGTGATGGATGTTGATGATGTTTGTTTTGTAAAATGAGATTTTTCTTCTATTTATTTTGATCTGTTCATTCTGTTTGTTCTTGTTTTCTTTAGAAGTAGAGGATCACCTGGTCTGATGATCAGGTCGCTGACGCTGAAAGGCAGCAGGTAGAGGAGACACCTGGACAGAGAGTCCTACTCCTTCTATGTCTTGGTGATGGGTTTTACTGAACTTCAGGAGAAATGTATCCATCACCTGACTGAGCTGAGCTCTCTGACTGGTGGTGGATTTTTACTGATGTTATGTTTGCCCTGCTCTGTGGTTATCTATCTGTGAAAGGTGCTCTATAAACGTCGTCTTTATACTACAAACACAAGAGACACAGTCACTGAGTAAAGCATCCAAAAGAGTGTAGTTTGTATAAGCACTGTACATATACATCAAGTAACAAATGCTAATGTATTAATCCATATATATATATATGGATTTATAAATACATACATATATGTATTTATAAATACATATATATATTTATAAATACATATATATATGTATTTATAAATATATATGTATTTATAAATATATACATAAATGAAGTTATTTATATCTAGATACAAAATTAAAGGAATATTTCCTCTGCATCCATTAACAGTATTTATAGATTAGAATGAATAAATCAGCATTAATGGTAGCAGACTGACAGTGGGCGTGGCTAATCTATAATAGGTTTATAGGGTTAATATTTGATTAAGTGTCGCATCCTGTTAATCTGTTGATTATTTTACAAACCAGAAGGCAGCTGGTTGAAATGTCAGGGTTCTTACTGGTCAGTACAGCGGACCCCGACACAAGATGGCGGCTGCAGTGACGCACTGCGTCAGCGAGCTGTGGTAGTGACGCACACAGCTGGGAGCTAGCAGCTATGCTACAAGGCTAAAAGTTACTTCACAGGTTTTCCTGCCCGTTGGCAGCCGCGTGCCCTCCGTTCCGCTCGGTACCACACCGGGTCCGGTACCGGACGGAACACACCGGCTCCGGTATCGAGCGGAACAAGCCGTTAGCAGCTGAGTGGAGAAACTTCGGTACCTTCAGACCTGTTGATCCCAGCGCAGAGCGGACATGTCCGGAGACTTCAGGCCACGCCCACTGCTGTAACCCAACACCTCCAGCTGCCAATCAAAGTCAGGAGGCATTCAGGGCCTCCGATCAACCTGGGAAAAAACAAGACTCAAGGTTCTTTTATGGTCAGTTCTCTCTTTAAAGCATTGAGTGTTTCAGTTTGTGGAGTTAAACTGTGGAATCACTTGGAGGGAACACTTAGGAAAAGTCAAACTATAAGTCAGTTTAAAAATAGATATAAAAATATCATTTATACCAGGTACAGTAATAATGAGGAGGGTGTTTGAGTTCGACAGGGTGCCATCTTATTTCTTTATTATCATTAGCTTATTTCTTTATTATCATTATCTTATTTCTATATTATCATTAGCTTATTTCTTTATTATCATTAGCTTATTTCTTTATTATCATTATCTTATTTCTATATTATCATTATCTTATTTCTTTATTATCATTAGCTAATTTCTTTATTATCATTATCTTATTTCTTTATTATCATTAGCTTATTTCTATATTATCATTAGCTTATTTCTTTATTATCATTAGCTTATTTCTTTATTATCATTAGCTTATTTCTTTATTATCATTAGCTTATTTCTTTATTATCATTAGCTTATTTCTTTATTATCATTAGCTTATTTCTTTATTATCATTAGCTTATTTTGCATTATCCTATGTAGTTGTTTTTGTGTGTGTGTGTGTGTGTGTGTGTGTGTGTGTGTTTTGTTTTTGGAATTGTGGTTCTTTTGTTGTTGTAATTATTAGTTACTAGTATTACTGTGATTATTGTTATGACCAGAAGCTAATTAATTAATTTGATTAAATAGGTTGGTTTGTAAAGAGGGAGTGGGATAAAATAAGTTGTACTTCTTCCCACTCCTTTTTGAATGTGTAAAGCAAATTTGTGCCATGATTATTGATTATTAATTTGTTTTTTTGCATGTTCGAATAAATACCAATACCAATATAAGTAGAATACACAGACGAATCTCTCTCATAATCTTCAGGACAGCAACCAGGTTCCACACTGATACTGATCTAGTCCAGAACTCCAGGTCCTGGTAACACTGTATGTACATTCATATTTAATGTACATTCATGTATACTGTACATTCATAAATACCTGTGAGCAGCAGCTTGGACCCCGAGGGTTTGGGTTCAGCCTAGAGCTGAGCTGAGGAAGTCCGTTAGGCAGAGCCTTCAAAAGTACTCACATTCACTACTTAAGTAGAAGTAGATACTATGCTTTAAAACTACTTTTGTAGAAGTAGGAGTATCAACTGATGCATTTTACTCAAGTAAAAATATATATTATATATATAATATAGACAGACAGACAGGTATTATAAATACTCTCACATTCTCCTACAATCTATCTGTACTTGAGGTTGTATAATGTATATTTTATATCTTAGCTTTTCTTATTGTAAGTGTTTAAGTTATGGCAGCAATGAGTTGAGAGAGGAACAGTATTTTAATTCATCTGTATGTTCTACTTATAGAGAGATCTGACAATAAAAGAATCTTCAGAGCAGGTAGAAGGGCACTGCAGTGGTGGGTCGAGATGGGAGAGGAGCCAGACTGCACCAGGACCTGGGTCTGGGTGGTGGACTGGGTCTGGGTGGTGGACTGGGTGGTGGACTGGGTCTGGGTGGTGGACTGGGTCAGGGTGGTGGACTGGGTCTGGGTGGTGGACTGGGTGGTGGACTGGGTCTGGGTGGTGGTCTGGGTGGTGGTCTGGGTGGTGGACTGGGTCTGGGTGGTGGACTGGGTCTGGGTGGGGTCTGGGTGGTGGACGGGGTCAGGGTGGTGGACTGGGTCTGGGTGGTGGACTGGGTGGTGGACTGGGTCTGGGTGGTGGACTGGGTCGTGGTGGGGGTCTGGGTGGTGGACTGGGTCTGGGTGGTGGACTGGTGGACTGGGTCTGGGTGGTGGTCTGGGTGGTGGACTGGGTCTGGGTGGTGGACTGGGTCAGGGTGGTGGACTGGGTCTGGGTGGTGGTCTGGGTGGTGGACTGGGTCTGGGTGGTGGACTGGGTCTGGGTGGTGGTCTGGGTGGTGGACTGGGTCTGGGTGGTGGACTGGTGGACTGGGTCAAGGTGGTGGTCTGGGTCTGGGTGGTGGACTGGGTGGTGGACTGGGTCTGGGTGGTGGACTGGGTCTGGGTGGTGGACTGGGTCAGGGTGGTGGACTGGGTCTGGGTGGTGGACTGGGTCAGGGTGGTGGACTGGGTCTGGGTGGTGGACTGGGTCTGGGTGGTGGTCTGGGTGGTGGACTGGGTCTGGGTGGTGGTCTGGGTGGTGGTCTGGGTCTGGGTGGGGGTCTGGGTCTGGGTGCTGGTCTGGGTGGTGGACTGGGTCTAGGTGGTGGACTGGGTCTGGGTGGTGGACTGGGTGGTGGACTGGGTCTGGGTGGTGGTCTGGGTGGTGGTCTGGGTGGTGGACTGGGTCTGGGTGGTGGTCTGGGTCTGGGTGGTGGTCTGGGTGGTGGTCTGGGTCTGGGTGGTGGTCTGGGTGGTGGTCTGGGTGGTGGACTGGGTCAGGGTGGTGGACTGGGTGGTGGTCTGGGTGGTGTTCTGGGTCTGGGTGGTGGACTGGGTCTGGGTGGTGGTCTGGGTGGTGGACTGGGTCAGGGTGGTGGACTGGGTCTGGGTGGTGGACTGGGTCTGGGTGGTGGTCTGGGTGGTGGACTGGGTCTGGGTGGTGGACTGGGTGGTGGACTGGGTCTGGGTGGTGGACTGGGTCTGGGTGGTGGTCTGGGTGTGGGTCTAGGTGGTGGACTGGGTCTGGGTGGTGGACTGGGTCTGGGTGGTGGTCTGGGTCTGGGTGGTGGTCTGGGTGGTGGTCTGGGTCTGGGTGGTGGACTGGGTCTGGGTGGTGGACTGGGTCTGGGTGGTGGTCTGGGTCTGGGTGGTGGACTGGGTCTAGGTGGTGGACTGGGTCTGGGTGGTGGTCTGGGTGGTGGACTGGGTCTAGGTGGTGGTCTGGGTCTGGGTGGTGGACTGGGTCTTGGTGGTGGTCTGGGTCTGGGTGGTGGTCTGGGTGGTGGTCTGGGTGGTGGACTGGGTCAGGGTGGTGGACTGGGTCTGGGTGGTGGACTGGGTCTGGGTGGTGGTCTAGGTGGTGGACTGGGTCAGGGTGGTGGACTGGGTCTGGGTGGTGGACTGGGTCTGGGTGGTGGTCTGGGTGGTGGTCTGGGTCAGGGTGGTGGTCTGGGTGGTGGTCTGGGTCTGGGTGGTGGTCTGGGTGGTGGTCTGGGTGGTGGACTGGGTCTGGGTGGTGGACTGGGTCAGGGTGGTGGTCTAGGTGGTGGACTGGGTCTGGGTGGTGGTCTGGGTGGTGGACTGGGTCAGGGTGGTGGTCTGGGTCTGGGTGGTGGTCTGGGTGGTGGACTGGGTCTGGGTGGTGGACTGGTGGACTGGGTCTGGGTGGTGGACTGGGTGGTGGACTGGGTCTGGGTGGTGGACTGGGTCAGGTGGTGGACTGGGTCTAGGTGGTGGTCTGGGTGTGGGTGGTGGACTGGGTCTGGGTGGTGGTCTGGGTGGTGGACTGGGTCTGGGTGGTGGACTGGGTCTGGGTGGTGGGCTGGGTGTGGGTGGTGGTCTGGGTGGTGGACTGGGTCTGGGTGGTGGACTGGTGGACTGGGTCGGGTTGGTGGTCTGGGTGGTGGACTGGGTCTGGGTGGTGGTGTGGGTCTGGGTGGTGGTCTGGGTGGTGGTCTGGGTCTGGGTGGTGGTCTGGGTGGTGGTCTGGGTCTGGGTGGTGGTCTGGGTGGTGGACTGGGTCTGGGTGGTGGACTGGGTCTGGGTGGTGGACTGGGTCTGGGTGGTGGACTGGGTCAGGGTGGTGGACTGGGTGGTGGTCTGGGTGGTGGACTGGGTCTGGGTGGTGGTCTGGGTGGTGGTCTGGGTCAGGGTGGTGGACTGGGTGGTGGTCTGGGTGGTGGTCTGGGTCTGGGTGGTGGTCTGGGTCTAGGTGGTGGACTGGGTCTGGGTGGTGGTCTGAGGTGGTGGACTGGGTCTAGGTGGTGGACTGGGTCTGGGTGGTGGACTGGGTCTGGGTGGTGGACTGGGTCTGGGTGGTGGTCTGGGTCTAGGTGGTGGACTGGGTCTGGGTGGTGGACTGGGTCTAGGTGGTGGACTGGGTCAGGGTGGTGGACTGGGTCTAGGGTGGTGGACTGGGTCTGGGTGGGGGTCTGGGTGGTGGTCTGGGTCTGGGTGGTGGTCTGGGTGGTGGACTGGGTCTGGGTGGTGGTCTGGGTGGTGGACTGGGTCTAGGTGGTGGACTGGGTCTGGGTGGTGGACTGGGTCAGGGTGGTGGACTGGGTCAGGGTGGTGGACTGGGTGGTGGACTGGGTCTGGGTGGTGGACTGGGTCTGGGTGGTGGACTGGGTCTGGGTGGTGGACTGGGTCTGGGTGGTGGACTGGGTCTGGGTGGTGGACTGGGTCTGGGTGGTGGACTGGGTGGGGTCTGGGTGGTGGGCTGGGTCTGGGTGGTGGTCTGGGTGGTGGACTGGGTCTGGGTGGTGGACTGGTCTGGGTGGTGGACTGGGTCTAGGTGGTGGACTGGGTCTGGGTGGTGGTCTGGGTCTAGGTGGTGGACTGGGTCTGGGTGGTGGTCTGGGTCTAGGTGGTGGACTGGGTCTGGGTGGTGGACTGGGTCTGGGTGGTGGTCTGGGTGGTGGACTGGGTCTGGGTGGTGGACTGGGTCTGGGTGGTGGACTGGGTCTGGGTGGTGGTCTGGGTGGTGGACGGGGTCTGGGTGGTGGACTGGGTCAGGGTGGTGGACTGGGTGGTGGTCTGGGTGGTGGACTGGGTCTGGGTGGTGGTCTGGGTCTGGGTGGTGGACTGGGTCAGGGTGGTGGACTGGGTCTAGGTGGTGGACTGGGTCTGGGTGGTGGTCTGGGTGGTGGACTGGGTCTGGGTGGTGGACTGGGTCAGGGTGGTGGACTGGGTCTGGGTGGTGGACTGGGTCTAGGTGGTGGACTGGGTCAGGGTGGTGGACTGGGTCTGGGTGGTGGTCTGGGTCTGGGTGGTGGTCTGGGTGGTGGTCTGGGTCTGGGTGGTGGTCTGGGTGGTGGTCTGGGTGGTGGACTGGGTCTGGGTGGTGGACTGGGTGGTGGACTGGGTCTGGGTGGTGGACTGGGTCTGGGTGGTGGTCTGGGTGGTGGACTGGGTCTGGGTGGTGGACTGGGTCTGGGTGGTGGACTGGGTCTGGGTGGTGGACTGGGTCTGGGTGGTGGACTGGGTCTGGGTGGTGGTCTGGGTCTGGGTGGGGTCTGGGTGGTGGTCTGGGTCTGGGTGGTGGTCTGGGTGGTGGACTGGGTCTGGGTGGTGGACTGGGTCTGGGTGGTGGTCTGGGTGGTGGACTGGGTCTGGGTGGTGGACTGGGTCTAGGTGGTGGACTGGGTCTGGGTGGTGGACTGGGTCTGGGTGGTGGACTGGGTCTGGGTGGTGGTCTGGGTGGTGGTCTGGGTCTGGGTGGTGGGCTGGGTGGTGGACTGGGTCTGGGTGGTGGACTGGGTCTGGGTGGTGGTCTGGGTCTGGGTGGTGGACTGGGTCTGGGTGGTGGTCTGGGTCGGGGTGTGGGTCTGGGTGGTGGACTGGGTCTGGGTGGTGGACTGGGTCTGGGTGGTGGACTGGGTCAGGGTGGTGGACTGGGTCTGGGTGGTGGACTGGGTCTGGGTGGTGGTCTGGGTGGTGGACTGGGTCTAGGTGGTGGACTGGGTCAGGGTGGTGGACTGGGTCTGGGTGGTGGACTGGGTCTGGGTGGTGGACTGGGTCTAGGTGGTGGACTGGGTCTGGGTGGTGGACTGGGTCTGGGTGGTGGACTGGGTGGTGGTCTGGGTCTAGGTGGTGGACTGGGTCTGGGTGGTGGTCTGGGTCTAGGTGGTGGACTGGGTCTGGGTGGTGGACTGGGTCAGGGTGGTGGACTGGGTGGTGGTCTGGGTGGTGGACTGGGTCTAGGTGGTGGACTGGGTGGTGGACTGGGTCTAGGTGGTGGACTGGGTCTGGGTGGTGGACTGGGTCAGGTGGTGGACTGGGTCTGGGTGGTGGTCTGGGTGGTGGACTGGGTCTGGGTGGTGGACTGGGTCTGGGTGGTGGACTGGGTCTGGGTGGTGGACTGGGTCAGGGTGGTGGACTGGGTGGTGGACTGGGTCTGGGTGGTGGACTGGGTCTGGGTGGTGGTCTGGGTGGTGGACTGGGTCTGGGTGGTGGACTGGGTCTGGGTGGTGGACTGGGTCTGGGTGGTGGACTGGGTCTAGGTGGTGGACTGGGTCTGGGTGGTGGACTGGGTCAGGGTGGTGGACTGGGTCAGGGTGGTGGACTGGGTGGTGGACTGGGTCTAGGTGGTGGACTGGGTCTGGGTGGTGGACTGGGTCTGGGTGGTGGACTGGGTCTGGGTGGTGGACTGGGTGGTGGTCTGGGTGGTGGACTGGGTCTGGGTGGTGGACTGGGTCTGGGTGGTGGTCAGGGTGGTGGACTGGGTCTGGGTGGTGGACTGGGTCTGGGTGGTGGTCAGGGTGGTGGACTGGGTCTGGGTGGTGGACTGGGTCTGGGTGGTGGTCTGGGTGGTGGACTGGGTCTGGGTGGTGGTCTGGGTCTGGGTGGTGGACTGGGTCTGGGTGGTGGTCTGGGTGGTGGACTGGGTCTGGGTGGTGGTCTGGGTGGTGGACTGGGTCTGGGTGGTGGACTGGGTCTGGGTGGTGGTCGGGGTGGTGGTCTGGGTCTGGGTGGTCTGGGTGGTGGACTGGGTCTGGGTGGGGTGTGGGTGGTGGTCTGGGTGGGGGTGGGGGTCTGGGTGGGGGTGGTGGTCTGGGTGGTGGACTGGGTCTGGGTGGTGGACTGGGTCTGGGTGGTGGTGGGTCGGGGTGGTGGACTGGGTCTGGGTGGTGGACTGGGTCTAGGTGGTGGACTGGGTCTGGGTGGTGGTCTAGGTGGTGGACTGGGTCTTGGTGGTGGACTGGGTCTGGGTGGTGGTCTGGGTGGTGGACTGGGTCAGGGTGGTGGTCTGGGTCTGGGTGGTGGACTGGGTCAGGGGGTGGTCTGGGTGGTGGTCTGGGTGGTGGACTGGGTCAGGGTGGTGGACTGGGTCTGGGTGGTGGACTGGGTGGTGGACTGGGTCTGGGTGGTGGACTGGGTCTAGGTGGTGGACTGGGTCTGGGTGGTGGATTGGGTCTGGGTGGTGGACTGGGTGGTGGACTGGGTCTGGGTGGTGGTCTGGGTGGTGGACTGGGTCTGGGTGGTGGTCTGGGTGGTGGACTGGGTCAGGGTGGTGGACTGGGTCTGGGTGGTGGACTGGGTCTAGGTGGTGGACTGGGTGGGGGACGGGGTCTGGGTGGTGGACTGGGTCTGGGTGGTGGACTGGGTCTGGGTGGTGGACTGGGTCTGGGTGGTGGTCTGGGTGGTGGACTGGTGGACTGGGTCTGGGTGGTGGTCTGGGTGGTGGTCTGGGTGGGGGTCGGGGTCTGGGTGGTGGACTGGGTCTGGGTGGTGGACTGGGTCTGGGTGGTGGTCTGGGTGGTGGACTGGGTCTGGGTGGTGGACTGGGTCTAGGTGGTGGACTGGGTCTAGGTGGTGGTCTGGGTGTGGTCTGGGTGGTGGTCTGGGTCTGGGTGGTGGACTGGGTCTGGGTGGTGGACTGGGTCTGGGTGGTGGACTGGGTCTGGGTGGTGGTCTGGGTGGTGGACTGGGTCAGGGTGGTGGATTGGGTCTGGGTGGTGGTCTGGGTGGTGGACTGGGTCTGGGTGGTGGTCTGGGTGGTGGACTGGGTCAGGGTGGTGGACTGGGTCTGGGTGGTGGCTGGGTCTGGGTGGTGGTCGGGGTGGTGGACTGGGTCTGGGTGGTGGGCTGGGTGGTGGACTGGGTCTGGGTGGTGGTCGGGGTGGTGGTCTGGGTGTGGGTGGGGGTCTGGGTGGTGGTCGGGGTCAGGGTGGTGGACTGGGTCTGGGTGGTGGACTGGGTCTGGGTGGTGGACTGGGTCTGGGTGGTGGACTGGGTCTGGGTGGTGGTCTGGGTGGTGGACTGGGTCTAGGTGGTGGACTGGGTCTGGGTGGTGGACTGGTGGACTGGGTCTGGTTGGTGGTCTGGGTGGTGGACTGGGTCTAGGTGGTGGACTGGGTCGGGTGGTGGTCTGGGTGGTGGACTGGGTGGTGGACTGGGTCTGGGTGGTGGACTGGGTCTGGGTGGTGGACTGGGTGGTGGACTGGGTCTGGGTGGTGGACTGGGTCAGGGTGGTGGACTGGGTCTGGGTGGTGGACTGGGTGGTGGACTGGGTCAGGGTGGTGGACTGGGTCTGGGTGGTGGTCTGGGTGGTGGACTGGGTCAGGGTGGTGGACTGGGTCTGGGTGGTGGTCTGGGTGGTGGACGGGGTCTGGGTGGTGGACTGGGTCTGGGTGGTGGACTGGGTCTGGGTGGTGGACTGGGTCTGGGTGGTGGACTGGGTGTGGGTGGTGGGCTGGGTGTGGGTGGTGGTCTGGGTGGTGGACTGGGTCTAGGTGGTGGACTGGGTCTGGGTGGTGGTCTGGGTGGTGGACTGGGTCAGGGGGTGGACTGGGTCTGGGTGGTGGACTGGGTCTAGGTGGTGGACTGGGTCTGGGTGGTGGCTGGGTCAGGGTGGTGGACTGGGTCTGGGTGGTGGTCTGGGTGGTGGACTGGGTCTGGGTGGTGGACTGGGTGGTGGTCTGGGTGGTGGACTGGGTCAGGGTGGTGGACTGGGTCTGGGTGGTGGTCTGGGTGGTGGACTGGGTCTGGGTGGTGGACTGGTGGACTGGGTCTGGGTGGTGGTCTAGGTGGTGGACTGGGTCTGGGTGGTGGACTGGGTGGTGGTCTGGGTCTGGGTGGTGGACTGGGTCTAGGTGGTGGACTGGGTCTGGGTGGTGGACTGGGTCTAGGTGGTGGACTGGGTCTGGGTGGTGGTCTGGGTGGTGGACTGGGTCAGGGTGGTGGACTGGGTCTGGGTGGTGGTCTGGGTGGTGGACTGGGTCTGGGTGGTGGTCTGGGTGGTGGACTGGGTCTGGGTGGTGGACTGGGTCTGGGTGGTGGTCTGGGTGGTGGACTGGGTCTGGGTGGTGGACTGGGTCTGGGTGGTGGACTGGGTCTGGGTGGTGGTCTGGGTGGTGGACTGGGTCTGGGTGGTGGACTGGGTCTGGGTGGTGGTCTGGGTGGTGGACTGGGTCTGGGTGGTGGACTGGGTCTGGGTGGTGGACTGGGTCTGGGTGGTGGACTGGGTCTGGGTGGTGGTCTGGGTGGTGGACTGGGTCTGGGTGGTGGACTGGGTGTGGGTGGTGGTCTGGGTGTGGGTGGGGGTCTGGGTGGGGGTGGGGGTCTGGGTGGTGGTCTGGGTGGTGGACTGGGTGGTGGACTGGGTCAGGTGGTGGACTGGGTCTGGGTGGTGGTCTGGGTGGTGGACTGGGTCAGGGTGGTGGACTGGGTGTGGGTGGGGGTCTGGGTGGTGGACTGGGTGTGGGTGGTGGACTGGGTCTGGGTGGTGGTCTGGGTGGGGGTGGGGGTCTGGGTGGTGGACTGGGTCAGGGGGGTGGACTGGGTCTGGGCGGTGGTCTGGGTGGTGGACTGGGTCTGGGTGGTGGACTGGTGGACTGGGTCAGGTTGGTGGTCTGGGTGGTGGACTGGGTCTAGGTGGTGGACTGGGTCTGGGTGGTGGTCTGGGTGGTGGACTGGGTCAGGGTGGTGGACTGGGTCTGGGTGGTGGTCTGGGTGGTGGACTGGGTCTGGGTGGTGGACTGGGTCTGGTGGTGGACTGGGTCTAGGTGGTGGTCTGGGTGGTGGTCTGGGTGGTGGACTGGGTCAGGGTGGTGGACTGGGTCTGGGTGGTGGACTGGGTGGTGGACTGGGTCTGGGTGGGGGACTGGGTGGTGGTCGGGGTCTGGGTGGTGGTCTGGGTGGTGGTCTGGGTGTGGGTGGGGGTGGGGGTCTGGGTGGTGGACTGGGTCTAGGTGGTGGACTGGGTCTGGGTGGTGGACTGGGTCTGGGTGGTGGACTGGGTCTGGGTGGTGGACTGGGTCTGGGTGGTGGACTGGGTGGTGGACTGGGTCTGGGTGGTGGACTGGTGGACTGGGTCTGGGTGGTGGTCTGGGTGGTGGTCTGGGTGGTGGACTGGGTCAGGGTGGTGGACTGGGTCTGGGTGGTGGTCAGGGTGGTGGACTGGGTCTGGGTGGTGGTCTGGGTGGTGGTCTGGGTGGTGGACTGGGTCAGGGTGGTGGACTGGGTCTGGGTGGTGGACTGGGTGGTGGACTGGGTCTGGGTGGTGGACTGGTGGACTGGGTCGGGTTGGTGGTCTGGGTGGTGGACTGGGTCTGGGTGGTGGACTTGGTCTGGGTGGTGGTCTGGGTGGTGGACTGGGTCAGGGTGGTGGATTGGGTCTGGGTGGTGGACTGGGTGGTGGACTGGGTCTGGGTGGTGGACTGGGTCTGGGTGGTGGACTGGGTCTGGGTGGTGGACTGGGTCTGGGTGGTGGACTGGGTCAGGGTGGTGGTCTGGGTGGTGGACTGGGTCTGGGTGGTGGACTGGGTCTGGGTGGTGGTCTGGGTGGTGGACTGGGTCTGGGTGGTGGACTGGTGGACTGGGTCAAGGTGGTGGTCTGGGTGGTGGTCTGGGTGGTGGACTGGGTCTGGGTGGTGGACTGGGTCTAGGTGGTGGACTGGGTCTGGGTGGTGGTCTGGGTGGTGGACTGGGTCTGGGTGGTGGACTGGTGGACTGGGTCTGGGTGGTGGTCTGGGTGGTGGTCTGGGTGGTGGACTGGGTCAGGGTGGTGGACTGGGTCTGGGTGGTGGACTGGGTGGTGGTGGGGGTGTGGGTGTGGGTCTGGGTGGTGGACTGGGTCTGGGTGGTGGACTGGGTCTGGGTGGTGGTCTGGGTGGTGGACTGGGTCTGGGTGGTGGACTGGGTGGTGGACTGGGTCGGGGTGGTGGTCTGGGTGTGGGTGGTGGTCTGGGTGGTGGACGGGGTCTAGGTGGTGGACTGGGTCTGGGTGGTGGTCTGGGTGGTGGACTGGGTCTGGGTGGTGGACTGGTGGACTGGGTCAAGGTGGTGGTCTGGGTGGTGGTCTGGGTGGTGGACTGGGTCAGGGAGGTGGACTGGGTCGGGGTGGTGGACTGGGTCTGGGTGGTGGGCTGGGTCTGGGTGGTGGTCTGGGTGGTGGACTGGGTCTGGGTGGTGGACTGGGTCTGGGTGGTGGTCTGGGTGGTGGACTGGGTCAGGGTGGTGGACTGGGTGGTGGTCTGGGTGGTGGACTGGGTCAGGTGGTGGACTGGGTGGTGGACGGGGTCGGGGTGGTGGACTGGGTCGGGGTGGTGGACTGGGTCGGGGTGGTGGACTGGGTGGGGGTGTGGGTCTGGGTGGTGGACTGGGTCTGGGTGGTGGACTGGGTCAGGGTGGTGGACTGGGTGGTGGTCTGGGTGGTGTTCTGGGTCTGGGTGGTGGACTGGGTCTGGGTGGTGGTCTGGGTGGTGGTCTGGGTGGTGGACTGGGTCTAGGTGGTGGACTGGGTCTGGGTGGTGGACTGGGTCTGGGTGGTGGTCTGGGTCTGGGTGGTGGTCTGGGTGGTGGTCTGGGTCTGGGTGGTGGTCTGGGTGGTGGTCTGGGTGGTGGTCTGGGTCAGGGTGGTGGACTGGGTGGTGGTCTGGGTGGTGGACTGGGTCTAGGTGGTGGACTGGGTCTGGGTGGTGGACTGGGTCTGGGTGGTGGACTGGGTCAGGGTGGTGGACTGGGTGGTGGTCTGGGTGGTGGTCTGGGTCTGGGTGGTGGTCTGGGTCGGGGTGGTGGTCTGGGTCTGGGTGGTGGTCTGGGTGGTGGTCTGGGTCTGGGTGGTGGTCTGGGTCTGGGTGGTGGTCTGGGTGGTGGTCTGGGTCTGGGTGGTGGACTGGGTGTGGGTGGTGGTCTGGGTCTGGGTGGTGGACTGGGTCTGGGTGGTGGACTGGGTCTGGGTGGTGGACTGGGTCTGGGTGGTGGACTGGGTCTGGGTGGGGTGGGGGTGGTGGTCTGGGTCTGGGTGGTGGTCTGGGTGGTGGTCTGGGTGGTGGACTGGGTCTGGGTGGTGGACTGGGTCTGGGTGGTGGTCTGGGTGTGGGTGTGGGTGGTGGTCTGGGTGGGGGTGGGGGTCTGGGTGGTGGACTGGGTCTGGGTGGGGGTCTGGGTGGTGGACTGGGTGTGGGTGGTGGACTGGGTCGGGGTGGGGGTGTGGGTGGTGGTCTGGGTGGTGGTGTGGGTCTGGGTGGTGGGGTGGGTCTGGGTGGTGGTCTGGGTCTGGGTGGTGGTCTGGGTGGTGGACTGGTGGACTGGGTCGGGTTGGTGGTCTGGGTGGTGGACTGGGTCTAGGTGGTGGACTGGGTCTGGGTGGTGGTCTGGGTGGTGGACTGGTGGACTGGGTCAAGGTGGTGGTCTGGGTGGTGGTCTGGGTGGTGGACTGGGTCTGGGTGGTGGACTGGGTCTGGGTGGTGGACTGGGTCTGGGTGGTGGACTGGGTCTGGGTGGTGGACTGGTGGACTGGGTCAAGGTGGTGGTCTGGGTGGGGTCTGGGTGGTGGACTGGGTCTGGGTGGTGGTCTGGGTGGTGGACTGGGTCTGGGTGGTGGACTGGGTCTGGGTGGTGGTCTAGGTGGTGGACTGGGTCTGGGTGGTGGACTGGGTCTGGGTGGTGGACTGGGTCTGGGTGGTGGACTGGGTCTGGGTGGGGGTCTGGGTGGTGGGCTGGGTCTGGGTGGTGGTCTGGGTCTGGGTGGTGGTCTGGGTGGTGGTCTGGGTCTGGGTGGTGGTCTGGGTGGTGGACTGGGTCTGGGTGGTGGACTGGGTCTGGGTGGTGGTCTGGGTGGTGGTCTGGGTGGTGGACTGGGTCTAGGTGGTGGACTGGGTCTGGGTGGTGGACTGGGTCAGGGCTGACCTTTAGTCAGGGAAACAGAAGTATGACTGAGGCAGTAGAGCTACCTTAGAGATTTGGATTCAGATATTGTGTTGTATGGTTGGTTTATCTGGTGTAGTGAATACATTTAATAAATGTTGAATTAGATCATTAAATTAGGAATACTAGTTTTGTTTGTCTTTAATATGTGACCGACTGGGACGGGACATTGGTTCTGTTGATGTCCAGTGAACTTCCTTTGTTAATAAAGTAGAAACTTCACTTCATTAAAAATCTGCTTTATTACTAAATGATTAACATAACAAACACAAGAGGATCAGAGGTGTGACGTTTGGGAATGAATCAAATTAAACCAGGCTTGATTACATATCAGTTATGGCTAATCAATCGATTATTTGTGAATAATGAACTATTGTGACACCAGTTAGCCGAGGGAATACTCATAGCCTATCACACTCCGACCTCTGGGGGATTGAGGCTCCTTGTTGAAGTCGAGGCTCGAAGGTCCAAGGAGGTCTTTCCCAGGGGGCCTTGGGTGACCTCAGAGTTCACAGTGGCATTGGCAGACTTGTTGATGATAACCGCCCGTCAGCTAGGTGAAGTGAGAAGGTCTGGTCTCACTCAGGTCTCTGAAAAACTTTGAGCTAGTTTAAAAAATGATGGTTTCTAGAATTAAATCAAAGTTTTGTCTTTTTGGTTGTGTTCATCAGATCAGGTGCGATAATGGCCTGGTAAAGACCACTTGAGGACAGGAGTTGACTTCCTTAAGGAGTAACCTGCAAATGCTTCTGCATCGGATGAATAAATGGGGTGTGCCATCCTGTCACGCCTGTAGCCGCCCAGAGGGCGTACCCTTTATGAAGGAACCTCCCATTCTCTCTTCCTGAAGAAACCTAATAAGAGAATAAATGAACTGATGGTTGAACTCAAATAAATCATTATTAATACATCAAGCTTTCCATACTAACTTAATAAATCATCATACTTAAATTAATTTTACACAGTCAAGATTAAATATAACACGAGTCAACAGCCCATGACAGCTGTAAAGGTCTCTGTGTCTGGAGGACCAGATTCTGAAGGATCCAGGATTCTAAAGGGGAGACAGAGTGAACTTATCCCGCGGGCGAAGAGGCAGAGGAGAGAAAGGCGCTTGAAGCCAGCAGACGAGATAGCGTCAAAGAGAAACACGATAAGCTTTCAGCTAACAGTGAGAGGGCCTTCCAGTCCCCACACTGGGAGGACCAGCAGTTCAGTCTTAGAGGTTGGGTTGGAGACGATGGGCTTTCATCCACCTCCATCTATCAGAGACAGTCTGAGATTCGCTCTGAGACTGTGAGGTCATCAGGTAGAGCTGGGTGTCGTCGGCATAGCAGTGGTAGGAGAAGTCATGTGATCAGATGATCCGACCCAGTGAGGTGGTCCCAGTACGGAGCCTTGGGGTGTTGCATGGCAGAGGAGTGACCGAGCCAGGATACTGTCATATGTCTCCCTCTAGTGTCCTGTCTTGTGCTCTGTCTAACCCTCTGCCCTTTGTCTCCCACAGGTGTATCCTATTGTAATCCTGCCACCTGTGTCTCGTTCCTGTGATCACCTCCCTGTGTATATAAGCGTGCCTGTCTCGTCTGTGTTGGTCAGTTCCTAGTCGTAGTCGTGTCAGTCCTGAGTTGTGTCTTCGTGTTTCCATCTTTGGAATAAATTTGAACTTTAGATTTACATCTGCGCCTGGGTCCTCTCTACACCACACCGAAACATGACAGATACACTGAGTGTTTAACTGACTGATGCAGAAAACCGGGTTCATTAGTGAAGTCCTTGGTAACTCAGCAGAGTAGTAAACTCAACTGAAGGTTAAACATCACGAGGTGATGCAACCATTCCCACAGCTGTCTGAACAGCAGCAGGTGTGCTGAGATAAGAGGTCCGCACAGGTTATAAAGCAGGAGGTTCTGCAGCAGCCCGACACTCATCAACGATGCTACTGGTTCTGGTTCTGCTGGGTCTCTGGATGAACTCAGCTTCAGCTGCGAAGGTCAGTTCCTCCTCATCTAGACTTCAGTGTCATTTACTCAGAAAATACACACGCACACACACGCACACACACGCACACATGCTGAATTTTTTAAGACGTATTAATTAAACTGTAAGTTGACTCTAGCTTGAAGACGTCTGTAGAATCAGGACTTGAGTTCTGAGCCCTGGCGTTTACCTCTCTACTAAAGGGAGCACATAGAGATGTCAGCTGTTTCCTGTTTGTATCATGTTGTTTGTCTGAATCTCTGAACAGCTGTACTGAAGCTAAGTGTCTTTGTATCAGGACGTATCTTGTATCTTTAGACCAAAACGAGGCCGTATCCAATCACAGGACGCGTTCATGTCAACACAACGCGAGGTATGCTGGAAGGTCACGGCCACCCAGACTCGAGAGCTGATTGGCTGTCGCAACTGGTCATCTCTGCTGTATGCGAGTGGACAGCGGCCTTCTGTGTTGATTCTGAAGGTCCTGAGAGAAGCACTTGGGCGTAGAGCCCCCTAGGGGCAGACTTCAATCCGCCTGACAACACAAGCTAGCTGAAATCTGATTGGACAACACCCTACCTTGGTATTTAAACACTGGAAGCGGCGCAACCAAGTGGAGATAATATGATATAAAGAGAACAGACCAGGGAGAACTTTTTTATTTAATAATATTAACCAAAAGAAAAATACGTTGACTTTTCTGAGTAGAGAAGGCCTGACGACCCGCCACTGGTCCTACTACAGCAGTCCTCCAGAGTTTAACCGTCTCACAGCATCCGGTCGATGGTTGAACCTCGGATAGAAGAGGAGCAATGTGGTTTTGGTCCTGGTCCTGGAACTGTGGACCAGCTCTTTACCCTCACTAGGGTGATGGAGGGGTCATGGGAGTTTGTCCAACCAGTCCACATGTGTTTAGTGGATTTGGAGAAGGCTTATGACCGTGTCCCTGTTGTATCCTCAGCTCCAGTAGTTTGGGAGAGGTAAGTGGTTACTTTTGAGTTCAATTAAAACGGAGACGCAGCATACGTCTTTTCTCCATTTTGTTTTATTCACAAGAACCCAGAACCCTTTTCGGCAGGCGCAAAAAACACAGTTCTTTACTGGACAAAAGTAATTGATCACACAATCATCGAACATCCAGTAAACTGTAAATAAACTCTTAAAGATTGTAAATAGTACTTATATTTCAGTACAATATTTTCTATATTCTCTGAAATAATCATGACAACAAAAATTATGAAATAGAAATCCCTAACTGTATAAATCAATCTTAACATATTTATCTAGATGTATTTGTAACTCTGTATATATGACCATCCAGGAGTACGGGGTGGATGGTCTTTTGTTAAGGGCCATTCAGTCCCTGTACCAGAGGAGTGTGAGTCTGGTCCTCATAGCCGGCAGTAAGTCGGACCTGTTCCCAGTGAGGGTTGGACTCCTCCAGGGCTGCCCTTTGTCACCGGTCCTGTTCAGAACCTTTATGGACAGGATTTCTAGGAGCAGCCGTGGTGTGAAGGGGTGAAGTTTGGTGACAGGAGAATCTCGTCTCTGCTTTTTGCGGATGATGTGGTCCTCCTAGCTTCATCAGGCTCTGACCTTCAGCTCTTGCTGGGGAGGTTCACAGCCGAGTGTGAAGCAGCTGGGATGAGGATCAGCACCTCCAAGTCTGAGGCCATGGTTCTTGACCGGAAAAGGGTGGATTTCCAACTCCGGGTCGGGAGAGAGGTCCTGCCTCAAGTGGAGGAGTTCAAGTATCTCGGGGTCTTGTTCACAAGTGAGGGAAGGAGGGAGATCGACAGGCGGATTGGGGCAGCGTCTGCAGTGATGAACGCTGAACCGGTCTGTTGTGGTGAAGAAGGAGCTGAGCCAGAAAGCAAGGCTCTCGATTTACCGGTCGGTCTACGTCCCAATCCTCACCTGGTCATGAGCTTTGGGTAGTGACCGAAAGAACGAGATCGCGGATACAAGCGGCTGAAATGAGTTTCCTCCGCAGGGTGGCCGGGCTCAGCCTTAGGGATAGGGTAAGAAGCTCGGACATCCGGGAGAGACTCGGAGTAGAGTCGCTGCTCCTCCATATCGAAAGGAGCCAGTTGAGGTGGTTCAGGCATCTGGTAAGGACGCCTCCTGGACGCCTCCCTCGGGAGGTGTTCTGGGCATGTCCTGCCGGCAGGAGGCCCCCAGGTCGACCCAGGAC
>SSNR01000035.1:3747007-3758558 GCA_006937965.1 Callopanchax toddi
TATTTATTAGTACTAGTCTAGTAAGGATACCTCTATACTTGGTGGTACTAGTCCAGTTCTATAGATACCTGTATATTTATTAGTACTAGTCTAGTAGGGATACCTGTATACTTGGTGGTACTAGTCCAGTTCTATAGATACCTGTATATTTATTAGTACTAGTCTAGTAAGGATACCTCTATACTTGGTGGTACTAGTCCAGTTCTATAGATACCTGTATATTTATTAGTACTAGTCTAGTAAGGATACCTGTATACTTGGTGGTACTAGTCCAGTTCTATAGATACCTGTATATTTATTAGTACTAGTCTAGTAAGGATACCTGTATACTTGGTGGTACTAGTCCAGTTCTATAGATACCTGTATATTTATTAGTACTAGTCTAGTAAGGATACCTCTATACTTGGTGGTACTAGTCCAGTTCTATAGATACCTGTATATTTATTAGTACTAGTCTAGTAAGGATACCTGTATACTTGGTGGTACTAGTCCAGTTCTATAGATACCTGTATATTTATTAGTACTAGTCTAGTAGGGATACCTGTATACTTGGTGGTACTAGTCCAGTTCTATAGATACCTGTATATTTATTAGTACTAGTCTAGTAAGGATACCTGTATACTTGGTGGTACTAGTCCAGTTCTATAGATACCTGTACTCCGTGTGTATACGTTGGACTGACCTGTGGTTCCTGTGGACCAGATGCTGTCCCCCTACAGTGAAGGCTTGTTTCGGAGAGCCATCACCCAGTGTGGAGTGGCCCTCAGCCCCTGGGCTCTGCAGACCAACCCCATGGCCCTCACCAAGAAGGTCCTCACACCTGAAACTCCACCCACTAAACACATCCTCCAATCATAGTTCAAGGATTCCTGCAATCCTCTGTTTGACCCCATGTGGTTCTGGATGTCCACTCTGTGATACATACACATCAGAGAGTTCACCTTTGACCTACTGATGATGTCAGACAGACTTCCAGAACCTGGAATAAACCAGTTATCTGGTCTCTGGTTCCCGCAGATCGCTCGGAAGGTGGGCTGCTCGAGACCTGATGAAGATGAGATGCTGTCTTGCCTTAAGATCAGCGACCCGATCGGACTCACCATGGCCGGAAAAATAGACATTCTGCTGCTTTTAGGGAAAGGTCAGAACACACACACGCACGCACGCACGCACACACACACGCACGCACGCACGCACGCACGCACGCACGCACACACACACACACACACACACACACACACACACACACACACACACACACACACAACAGGAGACCAGCGGAACAGCAAACCGGGGTTCTGAGGACCAGTTCTTCTCCAGGTGTGGTGATGGACCTCCTGGAGTTCTCGCCGGTGGTGGATGGGGACTTCATCCCTGACGAGCCCAGGAACCTGTTCCACAACGCGGCTCAGTTCGACTACCTGGCCGGCGTCAACAGCATGGACGGTCACTTTTTCGCTGGAGTAGATGTTCCCTCCATCAACAGCAAGAAGGCCAACACCACAGAGTGAGTACTAGGACCAGGACCAGAACCTGGACCAGGACCAGGACCACCACCAGGACCAGAACCATGACCAGGACCAAGACAATGACAAGGACCAAAACTAGGACCAGGACCAGAACCAGAACCAAGATCAGATCCAGGACCAGAATGAGCACTGGGACCACTGACTAATGATTTGGAGTGCCACAAGGCTTGGTTCTGGGTCCACTAATGTTCCTGATTCCACGTTACGCCACATGAAAGTCCAGTCTGTAGAGCCTGGACTTCCTTCAGTGTGTAGACAGTCTGGACTCCTTTAGAAAGCAGCTGAAGACCCAAATATTTAAACCTGATTTTACCTCAGTCTTTTATGTTCTCTTATTGGTGTTTAAACATTTCTATTTGTACTTCGATCATTATGTGTTTTCATGATATTTTATATGTTTTATTAATTTTATAGTCTTTTATTTTGTCTAAGAAATGTGAATCTGTCCTTTATTATTTTGATTTCCTTTAACAGTCTTTTAATGTATCTTGATGTTTTTGGTTCTTTGCCTTTTAATCAGGTTTAACTCTGTATTTTTGTGAAGCGCTTTGTGACTTTTGCCTGTGTTTATAGAAATAGACTTTACTACTTACTAAAAGCTGCAGCTCTCTAAGGAGAAATACTTGACCCGAGTGACTGTCCTATCAAACCAAAGATCCATCAAACAGCTGACTTGGTTCTTGTTGATCCAGGAAGCCTCGGTAGAGGACTGGATGTTAAATGTGGTGATGGATAGTCTAAAAGTTTCTGTCCTCCTCAGGAAACACGTCGAAAATCTTCTTCTTCGTTTGACCAAAGAAAAAGGGGATGCAGCCGTTCCCTCAGCCTTCAGCGTTTACTCCGTCCACTGGGGTTTAGCTCCACAGCCAGACGTGGTGAAGAAGACAGTGGCTGACATCGAAACAGACTTCCTGTTCCTGGTCCCGACGCAGACCGCCCTGCAGCTCCATGCTAACAACTCCAGGTACGCTCTGATTGGTCTCTCTCTGACGCTGACACCTGTAGCCATCTGAAGAGCTACATTTTTCAATCAATACATTATTATTATTATTTATTTTTTTTTTTTACCCCGTGTCCTGTCCGGCTGTGGAGCAAACAGAATAATGTCTGAGTGCCAAAAACAAGGTGAGAGGTTACAGCCACTGCTATAAAACTCCTCCTGATTTTTGTTTAAATATAACCCCCAAAATCTTTATTAGAATGTTTTTATGGTTGATTGGACACGGAGCCTGAAAGTGAAGGGAAGGGTACAGAAAGAGGGATGGGGGAGAAAGTAAACAGAAAAAGAAGAGAACAAGAGACGTGAAGAGTCCACTTCTAGACCTGTAAATAAAGCACAAACAAACAAAACAGGAGAAAAGATACAACAGCAACAAACAGCATATGAATACACAACAGTTGTGATATTCTTCAAATGTATACGTATACACCAGTTCAAGAGAGTTCAGTGTCAACCACAGCCCCAGTCAATGTGTCTGAAAACACCTGAGTCGTCTTTATGTGAGCACCTTGTGATCACCTGTGTGTATATGCGCGCTTGTTTATGTAAGGTTTCTCTATTGTATATATATATATATATATATAGGTATTGTATATATATTGTATATTTTCAATCAACATTAACTTCATTTAAAATTTGTGGTGAGTCAGAAATGTTAGACATCCACCTTTTTAAATGGATCATATTTACTGAAGGTTAAAAACCAGGATCTTTTTGGTTGAACAGAGAATAAATACCTTTAATAATCTGAAGCACAGACAGAAACAGAGTTGATCAAATCAATTTATTACTATAAATGTCTGATGATGAGACAGGAAAAGGAACTGATGTTGATTTGATGATGTTCACTAAAACAGTAATAAAACATGATGATGATGTGGGGCGGCACTAGCTCAGTTGGGAGAGTGGCCGGTCTGGTAACCAGAGGGTCACCGGTTCGATCCCCAGCTCTGGCTGGGTTAGATTGTCGTTGTGTTCTTGGGCAAGACACTTCACCCACCTGACTGTGTGACTGTGAGTGTGACTGTGTGTGAATGTTGGTGGTGGTCAGAAGGGCCGATGGTCAGAATGTCAGCCTCTCTTCTGTCAGTCTGCCCCAGGGCAGCTGTGGCTACAGACGTCTGTCGTAGTTTACCACCACCGGTGAGAATGACTGTGTGAATGAATGATGCAACTCTGTAAAGCCTCTCTGAGTGACCTGAAAAGCGCTATATAAAACTGATGCATTATTATTATTATTATTATTATGTTATAAAGTGTATTATTCAGGATTTTAGGAAAAATTGAAGTCTGGATTTGATAAGACTGATATGGTTGGATAGGGTTAGCAAATTGTTCTAAATGCAGAACATTTTGCTATTTTTAAGGAATCTAGCGAAGCACATTTAGCTAACCCCGCTGGCAGATTGTTTTGGTCAAATCTAGAAAATGTGACCATATTTAATAAGATTTGGCCCATTTCAAGTAGGGCTGTAAGAATAGATTGTCTTTTTAGACTAAAATATGACAAAATGTCTGAAAACGAGGCATTTTTATTTCTTAGAAATCAGTTTTTGCAGTGTATTGATAAGCAACGTTAATAAATGTATTGTTAATGCGCGGTTGGTATGGCCCTTGTCATTAAAAGGTAGCCTACCCTGGTCTGTTTGGTTAGACGTGACCTGTCAGAGAACTTGGCTCAGTCTCCATCAGATCCAACAGCTGAAGCAGGAACGCTTAGCAACCGACAGGTACACTTTCTCTAGTGAGAAACCCGGTTAGCCAATCAGAATTTAGGAATGGTTAAAAAGAGTGTTTACCAAAGTTTACAGACTTCACTTCTTTTCTAAAATCACGGGAAAAGTTTTATTTTAATAAAATGGATTAAATTCAATATACTGTCATTATTAACACAGATATGACATTCATCACTTCTGTAAAGAAGCATATTAATACACCTAACTGGACCTGTTGTTTCCTCAGTGGAGCCCGTACCTACTCCTACCTGTTCAACATGAAGACACGGATCCCCGGGTTCCCGGGCTGGGTGGAGGCGGAGCATGCCGAGGACCTGCAGTACCTGTTCGGTAAACCCTTCTCCACCCCACTGGTCTACTTCCCCCGACACCGAGACCTGTCAGGGTACATGATCGCATACTGGACCAACTTCGCCAAGACTGGGTAAACTCCCAACATGCACTGCTCACACACCGAACACAACACCAACTGGGCCAGACTGGACTGGTTTCAAGACCTATAGGTTCAAACTGCTCTAATGGCCAAATCACTGTCTAAGTTACAGAACGGAACTGGTCTAAACTGGTTCAAACAGGTCTAAACAGGTCTAAACTGGTTTAAATGGGTCTAAACTGGTCTAAACTGGTTTAAATAGGTCTAAACTGGTCTAAACAGGTTTAAATGGGTCTAAACTGGTCTAAACAGGTCTAAACTGGTTTAAACGGGTCTAAACTGGTCTAAACGGGTCTAAACTGGTTTAAATGGGTCTAAACAGGTCTAAACTGGTTTAAATAGGTCTAAACTGGTCTAAACAGGTCTAAACTGGTTTAAATGGGTCTAAACAGGTCTAAACTGGTTTAAATGGGTCTAAACTGGTCTAAACAGGTTTAAATGGGTCTAAACAGGTCTAAACTGGTTTAAATAGGTCTAAACTGGTCTAAACAGGTTTAAATGGGTCTAAACTGGTTTAAACGGGTCTAAACTGGTTTAAATGGGTCTAAACTGGTCTAAACAGATCTGAACTGGTTTAAACTGGTCTAAACAGGTCTAAACTGGTTTAAATGGGTCTAAACTGGTCTAAACAGGTCTAAACTGGTTTAAATGGGTCTAAACTGGTCTAAACAGGTCTAAACTGGTTTAAATGGGTCTAAACTGGTCTAAACAGGTCTAAACTGGTTTAAACGGGTCTAAACTGGTCTAAACAGATCTGAACTGGTTTAAACGGGTCTAAACTGGTCTAAACAGGTCTAAACTGGTTTAAATGGGTCTAAACAGGTCTAAACTGGTTTAAACGGGTCTAAACTGGTCTAAACAGGTTTAAATGGGTCTAAACTGGTCTAAACAGGTTTAAATGGGTCTAAACTGGTCTAAACGGGTCTAAACTGGTTTAAATAGGTCTAAACTGGTCTAAACAGGTCTAAACTGGTTTAAACGGGTCTAAACTGGTTTAAATGGGTCTAAACTGTTCTAAACAGATCTGAACTGGTTTAAACTGGTCTAAACTGGTCTGAACTGGTTTAAATGGGTCTAAACAGGTTTAAACAGGTCTGAACTGGTTTAAACAGGTCTAAACTGGTTTAAACAGGTCTGAACTACTATAAACTGTCTGACATATTTGGAGCTGGCCTCTACTGATTGAAACAGTTTTAAACTGGTCTGAACTGGTTGAAACTGGTCTCTATAGATTTAAAATGGGTTGAACTGATCTAAACTGGACTGCACTAAATTTAAACCGTTATGATCACTTGATCTAAACTCCTGAAAAGCTTCAACCTTCCTTTTTGAAAAGATCTAAACTGGTTTAAATGTTCAACCTTCCTGGTAAAAGTAAATAAGTCACTTGGACAGAAAGGAAATGCTCTGAACTGGTTTGATCTGGATTCAACTGGTAAACACCTTGTCTCACCAGTGATCCCAGCAGAGGCGACAACAAAGTCCCGGTTCCCTGGCCCGCCTTCACCAAAACCCGCCGACCATACCTGACGATCAACCACCGCATGACCAAGTCCTCGGTCAGGTATGACCCAGTTCTGCTGAACTGGACCACACTGGTTCTAGATCTTATTTCACACAGAAACATTTCTAATGTTCAAATAGAAAATAATTTATATTTCTAAAAACAAACAACTGATTTTATGTTTTAGCTTTAAAAGTAATGAATACATTTCTTTAGATTATTAAAAAATACAATTTCTATTTGAAATAAATATAAAGAAAACCTAGTAAGAAAACAAAACAAAAAGTATCATATTTATGTTACCTTGGCAACGATTTGGGCTGCATGGTGGAGCAGTTGTTAGCACTGTTGCCTTGCAGCAAGAAGGTTGCAGGTTTGAATCCTGGCTGTGGCCTTTCTGCATGGAGTTAGCGTGTTCTCTCTCTGTGTATGTAGCACCCTTTACACCTAACACCTCCATAAACAGACTACAGACGGTACAGAATGCTGCTGCCAGACTTCTGACTAAATCATCCAGATTCTCTCGTCTCTCCTCTGTTGATGAAGCTGCACAGGCTTCAGGTTGAGTCTAGAATTCACAAGATCCTTGTCCTGACCTGGAGAGCCCTGCATAGACAGACTCCTGCCTACATTAGAGGATCTCTAAAACCTTAGACTCCCTCCAGGTCCCTCAGGTCCTCTGACCAAGGTCTGCTCTCAGTCCCCAAAACCAGACTGAGAACCAAAGGAGACAGAGCCTTTTATCTGTAGCTCCAGACTCTGGTCCACTCTCTGAGGTCTGTGGACTCAGTGGACTCATTTAAGAAGAAGTGAAAGACTCATCTGTTTAACTCTGTCTTTGTCTGTCTGTTTTTATTTGTGTCGTGTTTTTTTATTTTGACTCATTTATTCAGATCTGTTTGTTTTGTGACTGTTCTCATATTAAGCACTTAGTGATCTATATCTTGAGAGGCGCTCTATAAATAAAGTTTTACTTACTTACATGTGTGGGTTTCCTCCGGTTTCCCCCACAGATCACAACATGCCTGATAGGGTTGAGACCTGTGGAACACCACAGGCCCTTCTCTAAGTTCAGATTACACCATTAAAGTACAGACATTGAAACATATATGTTTAATAACTTCTTAACCAATCATTTGTAATGCTTCTTATTCCATATTGTTCACATGGAAGACTGATTGATGGTATTGAAGGCTTTAACGCCCCTACAGCATCAGGTTTCCATCAAAATCCAACCCAGCAAGAGATGTTTGGTTTCTAGAAACTTCCTCTGATCTGTCTCCTCAGCTATGACCTGAGAAAGTTCTACGTGGACTACTGGACCCAAACTTACAGCCAGTTTCCAGCAGTGAAGAGCCCCAAGGACCAGGATGGAAAGAGCTGTGTGTTGCTAAAGAAGATCTAACTTTCTGTCAACATAATGATTCTCCTTGCATGGAATAAATCAGGGTATTTTTCCTCCATCATTTTTAAATGTGCTTTTATTTCACGTCATAAATGTTGGAAGTGCTACTCACCTGGTGGCTCTGGGACCCAACACTCTCTTCTAATACAAGCCATGACATAAAGACAGGAAAAGTTTCAAATTTACCTCAAGAAATAATGGTTATATTTGCAATCCTAACCCTAACTAACCACCTACCATTAACTATACTAGCTAACCACCTGCTGTTAACTCTACCAGCTAACCACCTACCATTAACTCTACCAGCTAACCACCTACCGTTAACTCTACCAGCTAACCACCTGCCGTTAACTCTACCAGCTAACCACCTACCATTAACTCTACCAGCTAACCACCTGCTGTTAACTATGCCAGCTAACCACCTGCTGTTAACTCTACCAGCTAACCACCTGCTGTTAACTCTACCAGCTAACCACCTGCTGTTAACTCTACCAGCTAACCACCTGCTGTTAACTCTACCAGCTAACCACCTGCTGTTACCTCTACCAGCTAACCACCTACCATTAACTCTCAATTCAATTCAGTTCAAGCTTTATTATCCCCTCGGGGGCAATTGGTTTTACAACCAGTAGTGTTAAAACAACAACATCCATACATTAAAACTGATCATTTAACAGTTTTCAAACAGCAGCATAAATAGTCTCAGTCCTGACCTGGTAGCTGATATCTGCAGCCGGACGGTAGCAACCTAAACTCACCTGGACCAGTCTGGTCTTCACTGACCTGGCTTTGTGCACCTCAGTGAGGCCAGTGAGGGCGGAGCCAGAACACCTGACTACTCCTGACAACCTGTTCCAGTTCTTACCAGTTAAAACCCAAACCAACAGATAAAATTAAAAGTTAATAAAGACTCGATAAAACAATAAAACATCCTCATAAAGTAGAATCCATGTTAAAACCACAGAGCTTCTGATAAAAGTTCATTCTTTGGTGAGCCTTTTTACAGAGTGAGTCTACGTGGGGTCAAAGGTCAGCCTGTCATCAACGACAGTCCCCAGGTATTTATACTGGTTCACAGTTTCCTCCACTTCCCCAGAGATGAGCACAGGTTGGGCACTATCTATCAGCTGTTAAAGGGATCCTCCACCAAAAAGTCATTTATTTCCTGTTGTCATGTTCCCTATAATTAGATAAATGGGCAAAAACCATTAGTAACCAGTCCAGCTGTTATCCTGATCCAGCAGTACTCCTTTAGCATTAGCTTAGCGTAAAACACTGTAAGTGAATGGTAACAACTAGCATTGTGAGAAAAAAGACCTTAAAACTCCCTCAGTAGTGATACTAGTGATACTAGTTCTGACTAGTGACCTCAGTAAACATATCGACTGGAAGTGAAAATAAAAAGTAACACGAAGGAAGTACAGGAACTATTTTAGACTAGGGACTACTTTATGACAAAGAACAGCTGTAAGCCTCCGCTGAACGGAGCAAGGACATGATGCAGCGTCTCCAGCGACGCCTACTGTCGTAAACACGTGTCCAGTAGACCCAGAACTACTTGTCTTCAGAACCATCCTTAAAGTCACCTTTCAGGTTGGTTCTTCCTTTTTTACCAGCGTTTTTGGAAATGCCTCATTTCTCGACCAGACCCTAGACTGAACCTCAGCTCAGCTGATAACTAAACCCTAGATCAGGTTTTTAGGGGCCTAAAGAGACGACCTTCATTCTGAGAACACAGATCTAAGAAGGAAAGAACTTAACCGGTTCCACTTGATATGAGGATCAACCTTTTTGAACCTTTCTATTTTTATCCAATAAGATACTGTTGAAACTAGAACTGCTAAGTTGAACTTTACACCAACCACCTACAATCCAAAGTGATTTACTTTACCCTCTGGGAGCTGCCTGGGACCAGCCTCACCGGCCTGGAGATCACTAGAGCTCATCACAAGTCTCTATTCCAGTTCTGAGAAGATCGACTTCTCAAGGCAGCCTGGACCCACTCAGGAGCGTAGTCCGGTATCGTGACCTCAGTATAGTGTCAGATTGTTAATCACTCAGAGATAATTAATCAATCTTTCATAGTAGTTTAGTGGTTTTCTTTCCTTTAATGTTCTTTGCATGTTCTGGTTATTTGGACTTGTGTTTTGTTTCCCCCAGTAAACCCTCTGAAACTCTCATGAACCATGAAGGTGACGCTCCTTAACGGATTAACAATCCGTTAAAAGGAGCTGAGCGGTGGTGAGTTGGGCAGCTGGTCACATTCCTCCAGAACCATGGGGTCCAGTGAAGAGCTGCATAGACCAGGAGTAAGGTCCCTGAGAGTTCAGTGGACGACGAGTGCCTTCTCTTTCTGCACCTCCTGTGGATTCCAGATACTGTCCGTTTGTTTGTTTGCAGACTTTCCAGCTCAATGAAGGTGTGATGCGTCAAGAGGCAGCAGAGTGTCAGGAGACTGTGGGGACTGATCGACACATGGCGCCGGAGAGTGCACAAAGAGGGAAGCTGTGCAGAGGCGAAAACCACCGGTGCCCTTAAAGGGTGGCCCTGCCCGGGTCAGGACTCTGAGACAGGTTTTGCTTCATGGTTTTACCCTGGATTTATTGACTCTTTTGATCTAGTTTGTAACTTCTCTTTTATTTAGTTTTGTCTTGTTGTCTTAATTAGTTTTTGGGGAATTGTTGCTGGCAGTTCCAGGTAGAAATAAATCATCACTTATTTCAACCCAATGTGTGTTTTGGGTTCTGAGTAGCTGCTCCCCCATGGTTGTGGGCCTTGGGTCTTTTTGACCATCCGGTCACAGTTTAATTTGGCGTTGTTGTGGCAGAATCCAAACTCGGTACTCAGAACTTCAGAACTTATCGTGATGATGCCAGTTTTCCCTGGTGCACCAGGGTTCCTAAATATAAAGGGATAGAAAGTGATCTGAACTTAGTATGTGGACTGGAAGGAACAGATACAGGGCCTTTCAAACGCTCAGGAGGTGTCCACCTCAAGGAAGGTAGAGGCTGAGCCAGACGAGGCCCGCAAGATGGTCACATGGTTAAATCCATCCTCAGTATCCAGGTAAACAGACGAGGTCTCCTAGCTAGTTTACAGAAACACGTCTCGGTGAACTCACCCCTCCCGTCGGGTAGAATCCATACGCCAGCCTCCCGCCGACATAGGACCACGGTTTGCAAAGGTGACAAAGCAGAGTCTAACTCCAGCCGTAGAAACGTTCCCCCAGCTTTTCCTCTTTTCACCTCCAAACGTTTTTAGTTTTCTGCTAGCTGAAAAGGTGTTTTTTGGGGGGACTCTGGTATTTTTATCTTAAAATGGAATCACCCGCCGGCTCTCTGTCCTACTTCTACTTTCACTTTCACTTCCGGGATGTTCTGCCCCAAAATGTGTCCGGGCGGATTAATGCCAATCCAGCAGTGAGGAAATGCGGCAGACAGACAGCTGGATTGTCATTGGCTGAAGTTTTTAGAGAAGTGCGGGACAACTACTTTATTGATTTATTTCGTTTTTTTTTTTATCTCCACAATATATTTATGGCTATACTGTTGGAACGTTGTTAAGAGGCTTTTAAAAAAAACATTAAAAGCTACATTGTTTACCTGGCTACTGAGTATGGCTTTAATAAAACAGACGTAGTCAAGTTCATTTGATTCATTCCTAAACCTCACACGTTTCCATGAAACTACCATTAGACCTTTTATATTTGTGTTTGATTTTGTTTTAATCCTCAGTTAAAATTTAGAATAAAACTGATTTATGAGGTCAAATTTGCTTCTTGTCAAATTATTAACGTTTGGGATTCCCTAGCAAACCCAATAGAACCAAAAGAACCCAAAAAACCAAAAGTACCCCATAAAACCAAAAGAACCCCAAAAGAACCCAAAAAACCAAAAGAACCCCAAAAGTACCCCATAAAACCAAAAGAACCCAAAAAACCAAAA
>SSNR01000035.1:3765934-3778253 GCA_006937965.1 Callopanchax toddi
TACGCCAGTCCACTGGACCAGTATAGACACCAGTCTACTGGACCAGTACATACGCCAGTCCACTGGACCAGTACAGACGCCAGTCTACTGGACCAGTACAGACACCAGTCTACTGGACCAGTATAGACACCAGTCTACTGGACCAGTACAGACATCAGTCTACTGGACCAGTACAGACGCCAGTCTACTGGACCAGTATAGGGCTGTAGTTTTAGAACTGGTAAGCTAATAGTCTAGACTTCTACCATCTTTCTGTTGTTCTTGATTAAATAGGCTTTATGCACAGAGTACTTAGTAGAACTTCCGGTTTAAAATTACCTCGCGGGACCATTTCCGGTTCCATTTGAAACGTGAAGATTTCCAGAGTTAGAGTGCATTTCCAGCTAAAGATATTGTTTATAATCAAAACGAGTAATAGTATAGTATAGTACAGCATGATATATATATTATAGCACTAAGAAATGAAGCCATCATATAAGTATCAGCAACGGGAATCCTCGACAGCTGAACACTGCTGTGCTCCGTTGTGTACCGCATCAGCTGAATATAATTCATCAGTCCGTTTCCACATTTCACTGAATAAATAACTACAAAAAGGAAGGATTGTGAACTTAAGAAGAGAAAACGTGATCATTTCTAACCACACCGTGTCTGCAGTCCACACTTTGCAGCACAGTAGTCAAAGAGCCGAGTGGAGGAGGCTAAAGGAGGAGGCTAAAGGAGGAGGCTAAAGGAGGAGGCTAACGGAGGAGGCTAAAGGAGGAGGCTAAAGGAGGAGGCTAATGGAGGAGGCTAACGGAGGAGGCTAATGGAGGAGGCTAAAGGAGGAGGCTAAAGGAGGAGGCTAAAGGAGGAGGCTAAAGGAGGAGGCTAAAGGAGGAGGCTAACGGAGGAGGCGCGGCACCGTTCGTGTGTTATTTCACTGGAACAACTTTTCTTTTGGTGAATGAAGACTTGGTGTCTGATAACGTACAGCTAGACCCAGGGGCGTCAGAAGCAAAAAAAATGTGGGGGGGACACTTCCCCAAAGAAAAAAATCTTTGTCGTAGACGCCATTTTCTGCACTCTGGCGCATTTAACAAGTTGTTAAACACCTATTTTACCTACAGTAATAAAAACTGAACTCAGTAACTATTTCAGAGTCAGATTCAACAGGAAGTCTTCATTTTTAGCAGCTGTGTTCTCTATAACACCATCAGCTGGACTATTCAAATCTTAGAGAAAAGACTTAGGAAAACAAATCAGGGAAGTACAATGACCAGCAGTGGTTTCATGTCAGAACTAAAGATGTGAACACAGTGACAAACTCCACAGTAGTTCAAAGACATGATAATGGTCTGCCATGTCTCCAGTTCTGGAAGGAACTCATTAGACAATCAGCTGTTCAACCCTTAACAAGTCAAAGCTCTACCAGTTCTCTACTGGTAACCAGGTGAAGTTCAGTCCTGTTAGTACTGGTTGGTTTACAATGATGTCACTGACTGACTGACTGCAGCATCTTCCACTGAAATGACAGGAAAAGTTTTAGTTTGTCGTAAAGTAACACAGTCTGGTTGTAGCTGAACTACTGAAGTAGGGAACTGGTACAACTACTACAAAAAGTACCCACTAAGAACTGATTCAACAGCATATCTAACTCCTAATCAAATGTTGAATGTGTGTTTCTTTATTCTCGTTGATAATGAGAATACCAGCAGGTGGCGCTGGACTGAATCTGAATTAATTTAACCTTTTAAACATTTAATTAAAAACCTCACCTCTTTGATATTCCTGTTTTATATAATAATAATAATGTAATTTTTTTCTAGCCCAAATAGTATTATTACTAGCCAAATAGAAAATACAGATATCCACAGGTATTTTGTTACTAGTAGAAATTCTATTTAAGGAAATCCAACAACTGAACTGATTTGAACTGAAACCAAATCCTTAACCTAAGGTGGTCACTTTAACATTTATTATTCAGACTGATATTCAGATATCTAAAAATCAGCTGTTCCAAGTAAAATGTAATACTCCAGATAGCTGTAATACCATTCTGCTATCCACTCTGAACACTTCAGATAACTTCAATGTCATTCTTAGGACTCATTTAGTCACATTTCCCATTCATGTATATTATTGGGTTTGAAGAACAACCTCCACTAATCTATTCTTCCTGTCTGGAATAACATGGTGGAGCTCAAATTGAATTCATACCATTTTAAGTAGTTATAATTTAACTGTACTAATGATGTCATTATAAGTGAACTATTTCAGGCTAAAGAGTTTTATTTATGGATAAGAGGAATTAAATAAGTGACATCAACTATTTAAATGTCAAGAAGCTGATTGTTCTTCAGAAGACTGAAGATCTACCTATCAGAAATGAAAATAGTACTAGCTTAATGTCTGTTCAGATATTTAAATAAATTACTGACAGCTGGAATAGTTTTCATTGTATCCAGTTAAAATAAACTAGTAACAGTTAAATTATAGGTATTTAAAGTGAGAGTTTATCCTAAGAATATAATTTTAACTATTGTGGAAATCTTAATTTTTAATAAGAAAAATAGATTTGATCAGGATAAAATACAGGTCTAATATTGATGATCTTTAATGCTCTCTTTTGTAAAATAAACAACCGTTCTGTTTAAATGTTACACGTCGATCCCCAAATTAAGTACCGGTACTTATTACTTATTATTAATTATTTTATTTAGATGCATTCACTTCTTTATTAGACAACATGTGATTATCTGGGGATTTACCTCCTCTGGTCATTCAGTTCTTATTCCTGTCCCTCTCCAGTCTGGACCTGGACTAACCCTCCGGTTCTGGTCGACCTGCTTCGGGTTCGGTTTGCTGGTTCAGGTAGGAGGAGGGGCGGTGCAGCGGGTGAAGCGCTGATTGGTTACAGCGTGAACACCTGAGCTGCACTGGATCGGAGCTCACGCGCTTTAAAAAAAAACAGAAATCCTGCAGCTTTATTCACGCTCACGCGTCTGTTGTCTTTATTGACAACCCGTCCTGCCAATCACTTTGATCGGTTTTGTACCGGAGCAGTGTAACCAGGAAAACATGGAGTGGACTTCCGCGATCTATGTAAATTCTAATGAATCCAATGGAATAGATTTCTTTGAGAACATCCGAAACAGCGCAAAGCGGCTCGGTAAATGTGGGGGGGTCCAAATGCCTGATTTTACAAAGTGGGGGGGACACGTCCCCTCCTGACATAATGGTTGCGACGCCCATGGCTAGACCAGAGAAAGTTGAAAGTTGGGAAGCAGTTGGAGCCCACGATCACGGCTATATAGATTTGTTTCACTGTTTTTTGATGATGGAAGCTACGAGCTAACGCTGTTAGCTTACCTTCATATTCATGAATAAAGCTGGTTATATACAGCTTAAAGTCCTTCACCCGCTTGCTCGCAGACGTCTCTGTGTGTTTTTCAAAAATCTGGTGGACATCGTTTACCGTGATGCGCGGCAGGTCTTGAAGAAAACGGGTAAAAAAATCCATTTTGTCCAGTTTGTGTGGGAACAGCGTTGAACCGGAAGGGAGCGGCAGCGTCTGTCGCAACCAGGAAGTGACCGTGCATAAACCCCATTGAGCAGCTCTGGATGAAACCAAGGATCCTCTGACCTTTGACCTTCAAGAGAATCTAAGGATGTAGCATTGAAACTGACACATTATCAACAAGATCATCAGATTGTGAAGAAGTCCTGGTCTAAAGATGATCCATAGACCACATCAGGCAATAGCTGCTATTCTGGAATTGAGACTGGACCTACAGGACTATTGGGTCTGTTGGTCTACTAGAGCAGAGACTGGACCTACAGGACTATTGGGTCTGTTGGTCTACTAGAGCAGAGACTGGACCTACAGGATTATTGGGTCTGTTGGTCTACTAGAGCAGAGACTGGACCTACAGGACGATTGGGTCTGTTGGTCTACTAGAGCAGAGACTGGACCTACAGGACGATTGGGTCTGTTGGTCTACTAGAGCAGAGACTGGACCTACAGGGTTATTGGGTCTGTTGGTCTACTAGAGCAGAGACTGGACCTACAGGACTATTGGGTCTGTTGGTCTACTAGAGCAGAGACTGGACCTACAGGACTATTGAGTCTGTTGGGTCTACTGGAGCAGAGTCTGGCTGGTTGATTTGAGTCTGTTTAAGTTCTGTTCACCTCTAAAGGACACAACTAGTTGTTTGAATTCTTCACGAGGAGTTTCCACTGTGGTTTCTCTCTGCTGCAGAGTGGTGAAGGTTACGTAGTGGAAACCTGTTTGAGCTGGTTCCTGCTGCGGTTGAGGCGGCGCAGGGTGTTACAGTGCTGCAGTGACCGGCAGCTACAGGACGACCTCAGCTTTTATCTCTGCAGGACAAACTTCCTGCTTCTAAACAGGAAGTGCTTGATGTTTGAAAGCATGTTAAAGAAGCTACTGTCAGCCTGAAACAAGTTCTTGATTAAAGTTCACAGGGGTAAAGATTCATTCTGTTCACAGAAAACAGGAAGTAGCAGAAAGTACTGAATTACAAAAAATCACAAAACCTCCCATGATGCCATGAAGCCACCCTGACCCTAAACCTGACCCTAAACCTGACCCTGAACCTAAACCTGACCCTGATCCTAAACCTGACCCTGATCCTAAACCTGACCCTGGTCCTAAACCTGACCCTGGTCCTAAACCTGACTCTAAACCTGACCCTGAACCTAAACCTGATCCTAAACCTGACCCTGGTCCTAAACCTGACCCTGGTCCTAAACCTGACCCTGGTCCTAAACCTGACCCTGACTCTAAACCTGACCCTGATCCTAAACCTGACCCTGATCCTAAACCTGACCCTGACTCTAAACCTGACCCTGACCCTAAACCTGACCCTGATCCTAAACCTGACCCTGGTCCTAAACCTGACCCTGATCCTAAACCTGACCCTGATCCTAAACCTGACCCTGATCCTAAACCTGACCCTGATCCTAAACCTGACCCTGACTCTAAACCTGACCCTGATCCTAAACCTGACCCTGACTCTAAACCTGACCCTGATCCTAAACCTGATCCTAAACCTGACCCTGACTCTAAACCTGACCCTGATCCTAAACCTGACCCTAAACCTGCTCCTGCCCCTAACCACCCTCAACCAGACCCCATACCCTGACCTTAACCCCCACCCTAACCCAAAGGATACCAAATACAATTTTTTATTTGGCAAAAATAAAAAGGTACAACTTTAAAGGGACATGAGGGAGCTTTTGAAGAAAAGTAATAATTGCATGTTCAGTTTATTTAGGTTAATAAGTGATGAAGCATTTTAAATCAAAAAGAATGATGTCACCCATGTATCATTCCATCATCTAGAACAGGCTGTGAGCTGTAAAATGTTCTGCAGTACGGGGTCTGAATTTCCCGCGCTGTCCTACGGATGTGACGTCAACTGACGCTTCTGCGCGTTCTCGGGCTAAAAAATTAATAATACATGTATATCCAGTAGGTGGCAGTATTGCACCGTTGTGTTGTGTTGCTGGTCGATGGCGGACTTCCTTCGTCTGAATCAGTGGTTTTTCTCATCAAACTGGTGTTATCTTGTTTATGGAGCTGAAAACCTCTCTGATGGATTATAGGGTTTCTCAGAGCTAAAGGTGCTGTTATAGGCGACCACACAGCGATCTGTCCATGTTTATGGTCTCGGCACTGTAGGCCGCAAATCCCCGACTGTTTTCTGGACCTCAGTCCGCTTACAGTGCATCTAAGGCGGCTCTGCTGCGCACGGACCTCCGGGTGCTACGGAGCTCCACTCTGTGATGTGAATTTGAGAAATCTAGGGTGATATATGCGGTGGGGCATGATTCTATCACGCTAGATTTCTCAAATTCTCCTCCGGGTGTCGGAGAACACCGGCTGATTAAAGCTTTTAGCATACAGGCTGCTGGGAATGACTGGAACATAGCAGCTAGCGAAATTAGCTCTGTTAGATCGGCTCCCTCAGTCTGATCGTGTGTGTGTGCGTCGCGGGGCATTGTTTTACTATATTTCCTTTTGTATTAATAAAATGTATTTTTATTTATGGAATCGCCTCCAGCTGCCTTTGGTTGAACCCTTATGAACTAGTGAGAAGTTTGTGCGCGCTCACGCTAAAGGCTGCAGTTATTCGCAGCGCCAGGCGCAGCGCTCATGAGGTTTGTTTTTCAAAGCTCCCTCACGTCCCTTTAAAATTAATGTCTGTTTTGAAAAAAATTCATAAAACGTTTTTTTTTTTTATCACTTCAATTAATCATATCAATTTAATTGGTTCAAAAGCTTTAAATTTCATGGGGATTTATTAAAAAGTACAGTTTAAAAATGTTACCTACGTAACAGTGGGCTTTAACATAGCCTACAGAATGGCAACATTTCGAAGACCGGGGATCTTCACCGTAGGAGGATATAAAAGGGGACCTAGCAGCAGGAATATCATTTCGGATCAGGACACTGAAGAAGCAACATCACTGCATCACTTGAGAGAGTTAGTAGACCATTCTTTTTTCGTGTGCCTTAGCCTGAAGAAGACCCTGCTAAGGGTCGAAACGTCGCGCCTGGCACACTCTTTTCTCTTTCTTTGTTTTTTCTTTTAGTTTATTACACTATGTTTTTTTTTCAAATAAATAAATAAATGCTTCTGTATATTATAATCTCTCTAAAACCATCTTTATATTTTAATAGAGATATCCTATCATGTCTTCCTGACCATGTCATCCCAGATTTGCAAATCGACAGTTATCCAGGGGCTAACTTCGACATGCAGATGCCCTGATGCAAAAGGCGAGGGGCCAAGTAGTTGTTGAAAAGTTGGTCTTGTCTTTTGGGATAAACAATAGGGGACAAAATGCAAAAGAAACAGCTATCAGGCAAATGTTAGCCGTACTTAGGGCTGCAAAAAAACGATTCCCTTACTCAGAAATATGGGTCCTTCTCCTGAACTACTCGCCTAACCTGCCAAAGGAAGAGATCCTCACTCTTGAAACTACGAACGCCTACATCACTAGGAATACACCTCACATTCCTAAACTTAGGGACGAGGCCTTTGTGACAGGAGGGGATCAGGTTCACTGGGACGAGGCCACTGCTAAGGCCATGTTTCAACATTGGTCCTCATTTTTAAACTTGAGACCCCTTTAAGGCCTGTTGAGGAGGGGCAGACTGGGTCACAACCCGTTGTCTTCCAACCTCTGGTCTCACAAAATGTGCTAAATTTGGCAAAATCCTTTAAACTCACTACGGACCAATTTACTCTACTAAATAGAGGACTGACATTTGTTCCCTCGGTGGATATTCATAAAAACCAAATGTCACAACTAAAACTGGATCTTCAGAATTACCACCGCAAAGTCAAATTGGCCCTTTATTTTAAGGATTCTAACAGGACAGAACCTCCTCCTTTTTCGGGAAGGTCTGATTGGGTTCCACCATCAGATTGATTGGGTTCCACCATCAGATTGATTGGGTTCCACCATCAGATTGATTGGGTTCCACCATCAGATAAACTGCAGCAACAAATTAATCAACTGACAGAGCAGGGACAATTTGATTTTAAAGCAATCTTTTGCAAATTTTTCAAAAACTGACAAATCTATCTAGAGGAGAAGCTCAGGCTCCAAGAGATTTAATGCACAATAAAGCGATTGTCATCAAGCCGGCGGACAAAGGAAGCTCGGTGGTCATTTTATCCAGAAACCAGTATGTGCATGAAGCCCTTAGACAATTGGAGGATCCTGTTTATTATGAAAAATTAAACAAGCCCATTTACCTGGAAACAATTCCATTGTGATTAACCGGAGTTTGGATGACCTATGTGACAAAAACCAGAAACAATATTTAAAAGGGGATTTGGAACTACGGCCTAGGAAATTTTATGTTCTACCAAAGATCCATAAGGAACCGGGGGAATGGACTGTTCCATTTCAGATCCCACCAGGCAGACCAATTGTATCTGACTGTGGGAGTGAGACTTATCGTACAGCAGAATTTATTGATTTCCACTTAAAGAGCATATTTTAAGTTCTTTTTTTAAAAAATTCTGATAAAACTCTGTCCAAAAATACTATTTGAAATGTTTATTGAGGGTATTTTGTTTTACAATACATTTTTTTAAACCATTTTTCTAGTCCAAAGTGCCGCTTTTTGCAAAGCTTCTAAAAACGCGTTTTTTTTTCATATGTGGACCTGTGACGTCACCAGAGGGAGCTCCTAGCTAGGTGGCGCTGCTTACAGTGTTGTCAGATGTAGATAAATAAAGTATTTGTAGGATAATTTAACACTCTGTACGATCAATAATCCCATAAATATGATCATTTGAGCCCTTTGTTGTGTGGAGTTTGTGTAACAGATGCTTGTTTTAATCATTGTGTAGATTTTTTAAAGCTAAACTACTTTAACATCTCAGACTGGCACCGCTCTAGTCTGCCAGCTGCCTGCTCGCTGTCGGCCATGAGTCGTTAGTTTTAGGTTAGAGCGCTCTTTAATCCAGTCGGTGTGAATTCATTTTAATAAAAAATGATCAATTATTATGTTTGTGATGCCGATCGCCAGTCTGTCAGGACACTGAGTCAACAACGGGACGGCTTCCTTACCGGTACGGTGACTTCTGTTTGGAGACGAAAAACCCCGGTGGTCCTGGTCTAGTCCAGGACTGGATGTGATGGAGTCCCACATACCGACGAAAAACATTCAGTGTGACTCTAAACAGGCGCCGTTACTTCGATCCATTCACCGGAACCGCTGTTAGCACGCAGCAGCTAACAGGAGCTAACCGCTGTTAGCACGCAGCAGCTAACAGGAGCTAACCGCTGTTAGCATGCAGCAGCTAACAGGAGCTAACGGGGAGACTTGAGTCTCGTTTCCATGCCAGGTTTGGTACGGTTCGTGGTGGGTCGTAATCCGGTACCGATCAGCGATTTCATGAGAGCATTTCCTTCAGGTGTCTGACCCTCACCTGGCTGGCGGGGTACAGTAAATCCATGCCGCGATGCTCTCCAGAGGGGCTTCCCGTTCCCAGCGGGGCTCCCAAGAGGGGATTCCCAGCGGGGTTTCCAGCCTGACCCGACACTGTTTCGGTCAGCCTCGAACCGTTTAGCTGCATCCTGTGAAACTTTTTATAAACCCTTTCATTTCTTAACAATCCACCTGAACGCAGCTCAATGTTTGGAGCTCTGATGATCAAACCTGGTGCTAAACGCTGGTATTTTACCCAGACCCGAGTGAGGAGGTGGGTCACGGTCTACAGCTGGACCGACAGGGTACAGCCTTACAGGACTGATTGTTTTTATCTTTTTTTTTTTTAATCTTAATAAAATAACTTCTCACTATAGTAATAAAGTAATAAAATAACGGCACTCTAGGGGTTTGTTTTGCTCGTCACAAGTAGTGATCAGTGGATCAGTTTTCTATATAGAGAACGAACGGTCTCCCTGAACTGTCGTCACTTCCGGTTTGGTGAAAAAATAGACAATTCTCACAAAAACGAATCCAAGAGCCTAAATAAGCTGAATTTGTGTCAATTTTTATTCAGAAAAAGTTTCTATTATATTTCTCTAAACATTTGTTTAAGGGAGTGTCTAACTTAAAATATGCTCTTTAAACCCATTGTCCAGTAAGCATCCATCCTACATAAAAGATACTTATCATGTTTTGGACATAGTAGGGTCCCTTACTATTCCCTCTCTTCTATTCACCATTGATATCAGCAGTCTCTATACAAATATTGATACACCTTCTGGTATGCAAGCGGTAGAAGAAGTTTTTCAAAAATATCCAGATAATACTAGACCTGACAAAGAAATCTTGGAATTATTACACATTAATCTTGTCAGGAATGATTTTGAATTCGATGGGACATTTTATTTACAGGTCAAGGGGACGGCCATGGGGAAGAGGTTCGCCCCGACCTATGCCAACATTTTTATGGCAAGGTGGGAGACCCAAGCCTTAGAGAAAGCCCACCTTAAACCTCTTCACTATTTTCATTACTTAGATGACATATGGGGTGTCTGGACGCATTCTTTGTCTGATTTTGAACAGTTCATTAAGATTCTAAATGCACATGATCCATCTATCCAATGTAAATTTTCAATTCATGAGAGTTCTATCTAATTTTTAGATGTCACAGTATTTAAAGCACCGGATTTTGCCCAAACAAACAAGTTGACTTGTAAAGTTTTTTTCAAGAAAACAGATACTCACGGTTTATTGTTTAAGACCAGTTTCCACCCTAAGCTGTAAACTAAGGCTTAGTCAAAGCACAGCTGCTTCGATTTTATCGGATCTGCTCCAGAAGACAAGACTTCTGGGAGGCAGTTAAAATTTTATTTTCAGCCTTACGGAAGAGGGGGTACTCTAGATCATTTAAAAAAAAATGTCTAAAAACTTTCAATCAACGGAAAATTGTGGATACTCAGAATAAGATCCCATTGATCACGACTTACTCGAGGGTTAGTTCTGACATCAATAGAAAAATAAAGGATAACTTCAATAACATAATTTCATCCTGAGACAAGTCATTTCAGTTTATAGGAGGAACAAAAACTTAAGGGATTATTTGATCACAGCAAAGCTGAGGCCTCAACGGACTCAAAAACCGACCGTTTTGTCTGGCAATTTCTGTTCATTGACCTTTGTCAAGAATAGGCTCAAGAAGACAATTTATCTGGTAGAGCAGAGGTTCACTCCAAAAATTGTGTTTATATCATATTTTGTTCCAAATGTGGATTGCAGTATATTGGAGACCAAAAATTCCATTTCAATTAGGATGACACAACATCGGTACAGTATTAGAAACAGAAAAGAGATGCAACTTCCGATGGTTAATCATTTTGTTTCACATGGTTTACACTCTCAGAGTTGTGGGTCTTCAAAGAAATTCCTGTTGATGCAAAAATGTTTGCCAGGTTCAAAACATGAGTCAGGGAGACTGTACTTTTATAAAAATAATTATAGGTAATTTATTTACATATTTAATTAAGCCTTACATCGTTCTCACAGGCACAACACAGAGTGAGATCATTTTTCATAGAGAGCCCCCCAAACAGAGCGTCTGGCCCCCTTTTATAACCCTGATACACTTACACACACACACGCACTCACACACACACACACAGGCAATGTTGGAAAAACAGGATGAGTTTCATAACTCTGCCTTAAATGGTCAGCCTTCCTTCACTACTCGCTTCCTGGAATCGTGACTTTACACTTTTCAGATGGGACATCTGGTTTTTTCTGAAGCCTTGTTTACAGAGTTCAACTCTGGGTGAAAGACCTCACTAGACCTCTATAGTCTCTGCATTTTCCCAGCTAATATGTGATATATTATTAAAATCCACATCATTCCCCCCTGTGATGGATTTAACCATCATATAAGTGATAATAAATACAGAAAAATACATATTAGCAGAAGAATATGAAGATGAAGTCAATGATGGGCAAAAGAAGTACTATACATATGTACAGAGTAGATGCAAGCAAAATACCAGATAAATAACATCTAATAATAAACTAACTATAAGAAACCACAACCGTCATACACCTGTAAAATTATAATATAATAATATAATAAAAGACTGAATGCTACAATGAGTTGTCATGCGTTCCAAAATAATGTATTACAAGCAGCAACTAGAAGCTGCTCTAACCCATGATGCATTACTGAGTTAAATGTCCTCCTCTTTAACGAGGAAGTGACCTCTGACCTCCATGGCAATGATGTTCATAAAATAAAATTTTAGCAAATATAGGTGGTGCAGTGAGATGTATAAGTGTATGTAGAACAAAGGTCACAACTATACAGCTATAATATGTTACTAGTGCTTAACGTGGTTATTTCTCTTTAATTCTCAGACTAATTGTTCATTACCTTTAGTGTAGGTCAGCATACAACAGACAAACCCACGTATGGGACTTCTACAAGGAATAACCTATACCAAAAGGGTATTATAGATAGTGTTGAAATTACCATGTTGATATCCAACATTATGAACAGAATAATTAAGATTCAATTGTTTAAATTATTAATGCTACTGTAATGTTGATATAAGAAAACATATAGTGGGATTAAAGAAGCATATATCATCCTGTTCTCACACCATTCTCAGAAATACTCCAATGCTGTGTATCCAATTATTATTGCCTTATTGTTCATCAGGTTACTTGTCCGACTGAAAGAAACAGATCATTCATTCATCCATTCATCCATCATTAATAGTATCCCAGTCTTTCCTGGAAAAAGAAAATAAAAACAAAAGAGTCGAGCTCAATTCCATCCGAGGTCCGTGATCGGTGGGGTCTGGGTGCTGGATGAGGACTTT
>SSNR01000035.1:3810398-3925963 GCA_006937965.1 Callopanchax toddi
CCTGATCCAGACTAGAACTCCTGATCCAGACTAGAACCCCTGATCCAGACTAGAACTCCTGATCCAGACCAGAACTCCTGATCCAGACTAGAACTCCTGATCCAGACTAGAACCCCTGATCCAGACTAGAACTCCTGATCCAGACCAGAACTCCTGATCCAGACTAGAACCCCTGATCCAGTCCAGAACTCCTGATCCAGACTAGAACTCCTGATCCAGTCCAGAACTCCTGATCCAGTCCAGAACTCCTGATCCAGACTAGAACCCCTGATCCAGACTAGTACTCCTGATCCAGACTAGAGCTCCTGATCCAGACTAGAACTCCTGATCCAGTCCAGAACCCCTGATCCAGTCCAGAACTCCTGATCCAGTCCAGAACCCCTGATCCAGACTAGAACCCCTGATCCAGACTAGAACTCCTGATCCAGACTAGAACTCCTGATCCAGACTAGAACTCCTGATCCAGACTAGNTATACACATCTCAGACCTGATTAAATAAAAATAAATAAATCAGATAAATACAAGAAGAGGCAACATTTCACCACTAAGTCCACAAAGTTCCTCTTTTTGACCTTGACTGCACCTCATGTCACTGTTCCATTAAACGTCCACTATGTGAGGTGAATATCCTGGTGGATTCAGTTTAATGTCAGTGGGTTGAAATGGATTAAAATCAAATGTAACTGACAAACATTTCCTGAAAACGTTGGTCAGATTCTGCAGCTACCTCCTCCAGATGGACACAGAACTGATCAGAGTTCAGCTGCTTTCATTTACGATAGATCAGGTCTGAGGGAAAACCCAGATCTGCATCCAAACCCATTCAGCTGTGTTTGTTATTCAGTGGCAGAGCTGTACTGATCTGAGCGCCAAAATGACGTCCTGCGCTCTACAAAAATATGTCAGCTTCAGCTCTGCACAGCGATGCTACCTCCGCTCATCTGGCATGGAGGGTTGGGCCAAAAACTGGAGCGAAATGCGCAGAGCAGGACGCACAGAGCGCAAACACTCCAGCTTGGCCACTGATCCCCGTGCATAACGCGCTCATCATGAAGCCCTGGTCTCACCGCTTCTGCAGCGTCTTGTGTTTGTGTTCTTCGACTTCATAACTAACGCTTATTTTCTTCCTGTACGTCTACCCACTCAGGTGGGGCTTTGTTTTTAGCCCTTTAGAGGGCGTTCACTAAAATACAACCACTGAGTGTTATTGTGGACTATTAAAAGGACATTTTTCTGTGTGTTTTATTTCCAAACAGTTTTAGTAATTTATTGTACAGATTTTAAAACTTTGCACTTGTAACGTTTTTAAACTTCAGGTTTGGGCTGCAAATCCTATGCTGTCAGGAATGTTCTTTAATCCAAAATAGTCACAAAAACGTTCCCTCAAAATGAAGGAAATGTAATCAACCATGCTAAAGTGAATACAGGAAGGATCCTCAAACGACTGGGAGGCCTGAGGGGAAACCTGCTCACATTTATGAACCAACATCCTGAAACAGCTCCACCCGGGGGTGTAGCCCCTCCCCCTTCCTCCACTGTTGGCTCTGAACACCCTGCATCATCATAAGCCCAGTTGCCATGGTTACCAAGGACCACTCCCTTCATATGTTCTCATCTTTCTGCAGCGTCGTCACATCTGATCATCCTATAGTTCTGTTCCAGGCCCCATATTTTGATCTGATCCTTATTTACTGACAGTGGTCTAAACATACATTTTGCAGCTTTAGCTGCTGAAACTGTGTTTTTTAAACTTTACTAATTAAAAAACGTTCATGGGTTATTGTAATGCCCTACAGTGCACAAGAGATCAAATATATTAAACTTGACCTATACAGTTACCATGTTTCTTTACTTATGACGAGGTCCTCCTAGCTTCATCAGGCTCTGACCTTCAGCTCTTGCTGGGGAGGTTCGCAGCTGAGTGTGAAGCGGCTGGGATGAGGATCAGCACCTCCAAGTCTGAGGCCATGGTTCTCAACCAGAAAAAGGTGGCTTGCCAACTCCGGGTCGGGAGAGAGGTCCTGTCTCAAGTGGAGGAGTTCAAGTATCTCGGGGTCTTGTTCACGAGTGAGGGAAGGAGGGAGCGGGAGATCGACAGGCGGATTGGGGCAGCGTCTGCAGTGATGTTGTGGTGAAGAAGGAGTTGAGCCAGAAGGCAAGGCTCTCGATTTACCGATCGATCTACGCCCCAATCCTCACCTATGGTCATGAGCTTTGGGTAGTGACTGAAAGAACGAGATCACAGATACAAGTGGCCGAAATGGGTTTTCTCCGTAGGGTGGCCGGGCTCAGCCTTAGAGAGGGTGAGGAGCTCTGACATTCGGGAGAGACTCGGAGTAGAGCCGCTGCTCTTCCACATTGAAAGGAGTCAGATGAGGTTGTTCGGGCATCTGGTTAGGATGCCTTCTGGACGTTTTGGGCATGTCCTGCTGGCAGGAGGCCCCAGGGTCAACCCAGGACACGTTGGAGAAAGTACATCTTCAACCTGGCCTGGGAACACCTTAGGGTCCTGCCAGAGGAGCTGGTGGAGGTGGCTGGGGACAGGACGGTCTGGGACTCCCTAGTTGGGATGCTACCCCCACGACCCAGACCCAGATAAGCAGAGGAAAAGGAGGCGAGAAATTTTTTTAAAAATAAGTCAATCTTCTGTCATTATCTAAAACTGGATCTCCTTCATAGAATATGACCAAAAACCTGACACAAAATCATCATCTAATAACTCCTCAGAAATCTCATTTGTGCAACTTATTCTTTATAAGGTTACTGTGTCTGTGTGTCTACAGGTGAAAAATACAAATGGGTTGGATTTAATAAACCAACTTCACAAACTCTAACTGCTTTGAAGTGTAGAAAAAACAACCCAAACAGATAAAAAGGAGGTGCTGAAGACTTTTTCACAGTAAATGAGCCCTTGCCTGCTGCATGTGGTGTCTGCTCCACCTTTAGGACAGGATATTTAGAACAAATATTCAGAGAGTTCAGCAATAAAGGTCCCAAAAGCACCAGTAGTTCAACCACCTCAGGCCGGTGGAGCTGCTGAGTAAAGAGCAGCGCTTCCATACCACGCTCTGACTTCTGGGGGATCGAGGGTCCTTGTTGAAGCACAAGAGTCAAAAGGAGGGTCTTCCAGGGCTTTCGATGGGACTCCGGTAGCTGCAGGTGACCCGAGGTCACATCTATCATTGGATCTCTCATCCATAGATAGTGTTGCGGTAGGGTTCACCTGAAGAACCCCGAGAGTACCCAGACCTGCATCATGGCTGGATGAGGCACAGCTGCTCTCAGTAGACTCATGTGGACAGACGTGGACGATCAGGATGGTATATCAAGTATTATCTGTATCAGCTCCTGAGGAGCCAATCAAAAGCTTCCACATTTTCTTTTAGGTGTAACATTATCAAAATTCACTCCTACACTTTATCTCTCAGGAATGTAGGAACATCAGACTAATGATTTAACTTATACTTTAAATCACTTTATGGATTAAACCCAAATAAATCATTATTAGTACTCGTATTAAGGTCACATTATTAATAACTTAATCATCATACTGGAACTCATTTGAAACATCAGGATTTAAAAACACGATTTATTCTAAGAATTAAGTTTAAAAGAAGTTAAAATGTATGAATCTAAAATAAAAAAACATGGATTTCTAAATAATCTAGAAATTACTGAATGATTAATCTTGATCAATAACATATTTCATGTAAAAAACTTAGGAACAAAAGGATTTTGTTAAGTGACATGTACGTGTCTGATTAAATGTTCAGAGTTCTGTAGATTCAGAGACGGAGTAGGGAGACCCGTTATCTCCTTTCAAGGATGTTGAGATGGGAATTATTCCAAAACAAAGTGATAGGGACTCCAGATGTCTCTTTGGTAAACCTGATAGGTATTCTCTGCACCAAACATGTGCAGGACAGATTGACTTTTTCAATATTGTCCTCATTTCCATAGGCTACACCTTGAAAAGTTTGGACACCAACACTACAATGTTTTATGTCTAAATGTTTAAACATAAATTATTAAAATCATGTTAAACATTTTCAATTAAACATAGAAACGTACATATTGAAATCCAAATGTTTGAAACTAAATATGGAAGTTCAGACTAAAAACATGGTTCCCATCTAAGGTCTTAACTTTATATATTCAAATTTATGTTTCTTCTCATATAAGTACAAATAATCCTAAAGATTTAAGGTTTACTTTTATAAACTTTGATTGATCATAATTAGATTATTCTTAATATTTAGGATTAACGTTATAGTTTTAGATTTATTTTAAATAATTAGGCTTCAATTTTAATACTCAGGTTTGATTTATTTATCAGTCATTCACAGGCCCATGGCCTGAGGCTGGTTAGGGGACCCAGACAATTACTGTGTATAATAAATGCAAAAAAATTATTATCTGTAATAAGATAAATATTCTTAATAATGATCAATTTTTCTCCACTGGCAGATTTTTTTTACTCAAAATGTGATCATAGTTTAAAATATTTACCTTATTTAAGTACTGCTGTTTTTGCAGAAAATAGCATTTTTTTATTTTGAGACTAAAATAAGATAAAGTAGTTAAATGGTGGAGGTTTAGCACATGTAAAGATTGGGGGGGTTGGGGGTGTTAAAGTCCATCTTGCCTTGGGCCCCCAAATGCCTTGAAGCGGCCCTGTTGAGTTCACCCATTCAAAACGAGCGGCCTGACTCTTATTTGTGCTACTCTCCGCTCTCCATACCGTCTGCTCTGTAACAGCAGGAAACTCGTTTTATTAACGGAGTGGATCAGAACACACGTCTAACGTCATCACGGGACGCGGGTCGGTAAAGAAAACACCGAGAAAAGTTTTCTGTCCCAAACCCACGTGTCTGTCCTGACGCCGCTCAGCTGCATCAGGACGCAGAGAAACGACGTGCAGAGGAGAAAAGTTCAGCAGGTGGTTAGAGAGACTCACCCTGGAACGGAGACCCAGCTGACGCTCATCCACAGGATGCTTCAGTCCAACTAAACGCTCCGAGTCAGAGAAACTCCTCCTCTAATGTGGAGGAGGTCTGGTGACACCTGCTGAGAGAAGGGAGCACTGAGGAGGAGGGTCAGTGTTCTTTATTCATGTGACTATAACAGAAAAACAAACATGAAAAAAAAAAAAAAACACAATCACAGGATTTAAAAGAAAAAACAACAAACATCCATCAGGCTTTGATTTATCCTCCAGTTCTTTCATAGCTTTGTGTGCAAACTAAAAAGACCTTCCCATTGAAAATATTTATTCTACTAAATCCTGTCCATGATGTCACAGGGACAGGGTCATGTTGTTTAACCAGTGACTTAACAGCTTGTTACATTTTAAACATCCCACTTTGGAGTGGGATCCAGTCAGGAGCATAATTCTAGTGGAGTTTTATATCACATTTAATCAAGTTTACCGGTATTATTAATCCTAGAGGGAAATGAGATTCTTTAAAGAATCACCAGGAAAGATCCTCTGCAGCAGATCTGAAGAACCTCTGACTGAAGACTCTGTTGTTGAGTTACTGTCTTGTGTAGAGGATGCTCAGGGTCGGTTGTCCATCATGTTCTTCATTTATGAAGCGTCCTCCTTTATCCAATCAGCTCTAGAGGCTCCAGAGTCCCCAGAACAGACCCCGCCTTCTTTATCAGCTTGTTCCTTATTTTAAGATCCATTCATAATAAAGACACTGTCCCAACATGGCTGGAGCTTTGTAGTATGTGGGAGTGGTTGGTATCCACGTGGTTGTAGTGTCTAACATGTGTCTGGTTAATTAATTTACCATCATATTTACATGTGTCAACCAGTTTCCCTCCATCTTAGAGTTGGTGGTAGATCGTTCTTTTTTTTTCCGTGTCCTGTCTGGGATAGCAGTCAGAATTGATGTCTGACAGATCAGGTAGATTATTGTTCTAAATGTGGAACGTCAACCACTGTCAGAGTTGTTCTTCCTCATTGCATTTTAATAAACCCTGATCTAAACAATCGAAGGAACACTTTGAAAACACATCAGATCTAAAATGTAAAAGAAAAATTCTGCTGGATGATGAGCAACATGTTAGGAACTAAAGGACATCACATCATTTATAAAAGATTAAAATGATCAACCTTCAAAGGCTTAATATGAAGTCTAACCTGATAAACTGAAGCATCAGGTGAGTCCAGGTAGCTAAAGGTCACAGCAGCAGCTTCTCAGTAGTTTGTCTGGCTCCACCTGCTGGTAGCATCCTGACAACGTCAGGGCTCCTGATGAGATGATGGATGGAGTCCTGGAGTATCTCCTCCCTGATCCTGACACCACTGACAGTCTGAGGTCAATCTGGTGGACCTAAACCCTGAGATGTTCTACTGGGTTCAGTCATGTTCAGACATAGTGCTCTCCAGACCTTTTCAAGTCCTCCTTGTAGAGGAGCAGATAGTGGTCCTGCTGATGGTTAAGGACCTGTGATGGCCCTGTCCAGCTCTCCTATGTCTCCTGGAATCTCCTCCATGTTGTTGAGACTGAGCTGGGAGACACAGCTGGTAATGTTACATGTTGATGTTCCATCCTGGTGGAGGTGGACAGCCTGTGGAACCTCTGTAGGGTCTGAGAAAAACGTGTTCATTTCATTTTTTAGCAATGTATATACAGATGATTTTTGTAGAATTACAGACTTGTTTAAATCCAGAATCTTTGTAGGGGATTCAAATTTAGTTTGTTCAGCTCAAAACTGAGAGGAACTTGTAGAGAAATTAAAATGAGCTGGATGTCCACTGCTGCCTCACAGCCAGGAGGTCATGGGTTCATTCCTGGCTGTGTCCTCTCTGCATGGAGCTAGCATGTTCTTCCCATGCATGTGAGTTTCCTCTGGTTTACTCCCACAGTCCAAAGACTTAGATGTTACTGGTGACTCTAGGGTGTCCCCCACCTCTCGCCCCGTTACTGGAGATAAGACACCAGCTCCCAGTTGTGAAGTGGTTAAGAAGATGTATGGATGTTGGTATATATATGGAGTAAGAATGGGAAAGAAGAAATTGCCATTACTTGACTTAGAACAGGATGCACAGGTTAGACTGACACACTTTATGTTAGGATCACATCAAACTGGACCAGAAACAGTCAAACGTGTATTACAGACAGCGTAGAAACTACAGAGATGGTAAAACTGATGGAAAAAGAAAAAGTTGCATTTACTTTAAGTGTTTTACTGGGGAATATGTCACAAGTTGTGTATAGTTTATTGGTTAAATACTTTAAAGACACAGGTCTATGCAATAGAACCCAGGTTAGTTTTTATGCTGCTCATTTAATGTCCCTCACTCCAGTCCAGTGGGTGGCAGTAATGCACCTTTATGCTGCCAACCACTGAAAAACATCAACAGAGGTAGTAGTAGTAGAAAAAAGAAGAATAGAATAGAATAGAATAGAATAGAATAGAATAGAATAGAATAGAATAGAACAGCCTCCATTGTTTCTCAGTGGGGAAATTCAGGTGCACCAGCAGCAAAGTGACGGCAAGTCAAGAACAAACAGATTCACACAAGGATAAAAAAAATATTTAAAAACAGAATAAGAACGAGAGATTACATCCATTTACACATTTAATTTACAGCCTAAAAATTAAAATACTGTACAATCATTAAAATGTCACACTCAGAGTCAGAATCAACGTGAAACTGAATAAGATTGTTGTTGTTATAGAACTTTATTATTTATTTATTATAGCACCGACGGGCCCTACGCGGCTGCCCCCTACCAACCATCAGTCCTGTCTCTCTCAGACCTGTTAGCTGGCCTTTACAAGTCCTCCTATCCTCCACTCATTACACCTGTTTGAACTGGTTCCCTGTATAAAGACACCTGTCCACACTCAACCAATCAGACTCCACCCTCTCAGCTGTCTGAGGACACCAGGGACTAAACTGTAGATCTACACAAGGCGGGGATGGGCTACAGGATAACAGGCTAACAGCAAAATGTTAGAAACTCCAGATGACTGTTAGTCTCCCTCAGACTGGAGCTCCATGAAGACCTGGTCTGGTGGAGAATCAGTGATCAGGAGAACGGTGAGGGGTCAGCCCAGAACTACAGGAGAGGACCTGGTCAGTGACCTGAAGAGAGCAGAGACCACAGGGTCAAAGGTCACCATTAGTAACACACTACGCCATCATGGATTAAAATCCTGCAGTAGGTCCTCCTGCTGAAGACAGGACATGTCCAGGTCCATCTGAAGTTCACCAGAGACCATCTGGATGATCCAGAGGAGGTCTGGGAGAAGGACAGGAGGTCAGAGGAGACCAAAACAGAACTTTCAGGGAAACGTCTGACCTCTGGAACTGTGAACAAAGGTTTCTGAACCAAAGCTGAGGTCAGATTCTCTCTCTAATAGTTGACTGATCCTACACTGAAATCTACAGACCTCTACACTCTTTGTAAGAGGGAAAACTGGAAAAATCTATCAAAGATTTATTTAGGTCAGGGCCTGCAAACGGCCACAGTGTGAAACAAACCAAAGGTCCGCCTCCTGAAATGGTTGAAGACTGAAGTGAAGCCTTGAGGTCTGAAGACAGCAGTTTGATTAGAACAGAGAAGCATGGGCGTCGCACCCGTGGGGGATGTGAGTGTTTTAACACACGTTTCTCAGTGAGATCGTTCAACACCCACACTTTTCCAGCCGTTTTGCTCCAAACCTCCTCCTGTCTGATTTCTCCTCACAGCGATCGCTGTTTGTCCCCTCTCCCTCCTCCCCTCCCTCTCCTGTTGCTCCTTGAACCCTGACACCAGCCTGCTGCCGATCACTTTCGATCCTCCCCCTCCCTCTCTCCTGCTCTGAGTCTGAACACCGGCCGGCTGTCAATCAATCGATCAGCTTTCCGCTATAAATCCCGCCTCTCTTGTCGTTGTCATTCGGCTTGAGATGAAAATACAGCGGGTATTTACCTAAATAACTTATTTGATTCTTAATTTCCCTGAAAATGTGAGCAGAGGTCACCTAAAAAACAGTCTCTCAGTCAGATTCTCACAATTCAGCTTTTATTTTCCTGTTTCTCACTCAGTGGAACAATTTAACAAATATGCAGAAAAGTGTAAGTGAAATTACTGTAAAAGCTAAAATCATATTTAAATAAATAAATATTTATATTTAGAATTAATCATAGTTTTAAAACTGAGCCAAAATGATTGAAATTGGGCATCCGTTTCAGTAAGAAATGTCAGAGGGCTCATGAAGGTTCACAGGGAAGCAATAAAATAAATATAAGTTCAAGTTATTACAGTTTGTTAAGTAGTACAGTCAGTTAAAGCAAGTTGAAATATTTTTACAGCTAAATACTTCATTTAATAAGTGATGAACTTTGTAGGTCATAAGTTGAGCTGTATGGTTCAAACTGGATGCAATAACACAACTTAGGTTTAATTTTGGGAAAATGTGTAATGGACTTAGGCCATTCAGAAATGTGTTGTTAGTAATTCATAATTCAGACTTTATCATAGGTTGCATGTTAGTAAATTGCTGATTAATTTGTCTATTAATGTCTTGTAATATTGTTTATTAATGTCCTGATATTCACATGCACCACCACCATCATTCACCATGTGTTTAATGTTATATTCACAGCATGCAATTCTCATGAAACTAAATGTAACAAATCATTTGATGTATTTTTCTAATGAAAACTAAAGACAAGCGTCCATTAACCCTTTAATGCACAGCAGCCATATGAAGGCAGTAACTTTAACTCAGTTTTCTGTTTGTCATGTTGATATTCAATCCACTTCAGGGCAGTGTTAGTCCTTTGTAATATATTAACAATATGGATCATCTTGTATTTGGAATATTGATTGCCTGGGCACCTCTCAAAGTGGCACTTCATGACATTCTTGATGGGTGCACATCTTGACCAGTGCTGCCAAATCCCATAACACATCTGTGTAACCCATCTTAGTCACCACCTATGTCTTAATATACAGTATTACTTTTTGCACAACATGCACACAGTTCATTGGTATCCATATATTTTTGTAATGTAGTTAGGTCATTATTTATGTTTATATGTTTTCCAGATGTTTGTTTCTTTGTAAATAAAAGTAGTTAAATTAATATTTGAACTTTAAAATAAAAAAAAAAACTAGTTACAAAATCAGATTTTTTGATAATTTCACTCCTTTGCTGCACACTGTCCACATACATGGACAGTAAAATAGCTTCTATATAAAACCATATTTTAAAAAAATCTAAATGTTTTTCAGTTTAGGTTCATAAAATCAATATTTTAAAAATATAGACAATTTTTTTCATAACACGCATGAAAGGGTTAAGAGTTTCAATTTACAGTCGATGGCATCTACGGACCGCATCCCCCACACTTTTTAAAAGCTTGCTACACCCCTGCAGAGAAGCTGCTGGGTTATAGACAGACTGTACGTAGAGCACGTTCAGGGTGACAACTGACAGACATCCTTAACACATTCCCCAACATTTAGTTCAACAAAGTCAGAGTTCTGAAGTCTTTTGGTTCTGGAGTGATTTCTCTGGTATTTAGTGGCTCTGAGGTCCTTTGTGTCTCTTGTCTCTCAGGTGTTTGTAGTTTCAGAGGCTTTAGTCCAGACTGGATGGAGATCCTGTTCCAGAAGGTGGTGCTGAAGGGAGACTTTGGATACCTGGAGGACCTGAAACGCCATCGTCCACTCACGTCTGGTCTGTTTGAAGACGTCTTTAAAAAGTAAGACATTTAATTGGTGCCCGTTTCTCCTGTAAACATCTGACGTTGGGATATCTCCATCCATAAGTCTCAGCATTTAGATCTTCAGCTGTGATGGTTTCTTCTGTCAGATCATCCACTGACTCTGACTGGAAGCTGAGTTAATTTTAAACCGGAAGTTCTACTAAGTACTCTGTGCATAAAGCCTACTGAAGCTCATTTTACAGCTCACAGCCTGTTCAAGACAATGAAATGATACATGGGTGGTCTCATTCTTTTTAGTTTAAAACGCTTCATCAGCCATTAACTTAAAAAAACTGAACATGCATGATTTGTTTTTGTTTTTTTTACAAATACTGCCCCATGTCCCTTTTAAATTAAATAATTATTTAAATGTGCAAAAATATTAATACAATTTTTTTATATTTAATTAATTCACAATGTCTGTATTTTTATGGTCATGTCTGTGTGCTGAATTCATTCAGCAAAAACCTAAAGTCGTGGCTGTTAGACGCCAAATCTGTCCCACAGTCAGACATAAACTGGGTCTGTTCTAATCTTTTTAAACATCAAGAGTACGAGTGTAAATTATTTGTGTGTGGTACTGAAGTGTATTCTTCATAACCAGGTCTGATCATGCATGCTCTGTAGTATAAGGACTCTGCTGAAAACGGACTTTAGTTGAACAAAAAGGTACTTTATTATCACAATGCATATTGTCTACACAGCCACTTGCTTCTCCCGTCCCCAACGTAGAACTCTCTCCTCAGAACGGTTTTCACCTCCTAATCTCCAATGGGAGAACAAAATGCAGTCTTTGTTCTCCCACATCTGGTTTCCATTCAACCTTGATTGACAGTGAGTAAGGATGGTTTGAGCAAAGATAACATAGTGGTCCCTTTTCTAAATTATTTATGTCCAAGGTAGGTGGCGCTCGCATCTGTTTCTGGTTGAGACTTTAGGCTCAGAAATTCAGGGTCAGTGTGTTTCTAGGTCAGAGTTTAAACTTCGTTATTCCCTTCATATAATCACTATTCACCTCAGTACCAAAGAGGTGTATTTGTGATGAGACTATGCAGATTGTTGAAACCAGATGCTAAGTTAAAATGTATCTTAAAAATTGTATTTATAAATAAAAATATCAGTAATAACATTTTGGGAGAAACCAGTGGCTTTGGGGTCTCCTAGTGGAAACTAGCTGCCGCTTGGCGGCGATGTTTCTGGGGACAAAACAAATGATGCCGAAGAAGAAGCGGAGCGGCGCACGTGCTTCCGGTTATCTGCCGTCAGCTTCTTGCTAGCAAACAGTAAACATGGTTCGTAAGCTAAAATACCACGAACAGAAGTTGTTGAAGAAGGTGGACTTTGTGAACTGGGAGGTGGACAACAACCTTCACGAGGTTAAGGTGCTACGGAGGTTTCGAATCGAGAAGCGGGAAGATTACACAAAGTAAGAAAACATGATGGCGATATGTTGGTGTAGATTCAGTCATCAGGGCACGAGTTCAAGAAAACGACCAACTCGGGTCAGTGTAGAGAAGACAAAGGACGTAGCCGTTCCATATCCGAGAAACTAAGAGATTTTTTCCAAACCCAAAATTCCGGTGCATTTTAAACCCGGTGTTATACTCGTTCACCCCAAGGACAAAACACCCAAATAGTCCAGTTCTGACAGGGCTTTAGCATCCATAGCCCCAGACAAGCAACATTCTTGGGGTCTTTTAGAGCCAAACTGATTCAATATTATGGTTGTCTGATTTTGCCCATAGGATTATGTGTTTATTGCCTTTTGTGGCCTGTCTTTTAACCAGATTTTTAGTGTCTTTCAAACTGCTGGCTGTTAATTTAATTTACCTTTAGACTAATCATTTAAGATACATATGTGTATATATATTCAACTGACCTATTGTTGTTGTTATTTTCATATATCTACTGTCTGTATTTTGATTCTGATCAGCGCTTTGGGCTACCTTGGTTGGTGGTGGGAAGGTGCTATACAGTATAAATCAATCAGTAAATAAATAACTGACCTCTACATTGGAGAAACAAAACAGCAGCAGCAGCTGAACAAAAGGATGGACCAACACAGAAGAGCCAACAACAACATCAGAGGCTCTACACCTCAGAGACAAAGGACACTATTTTAAAGACAGTATTATGAACATTCTGGACAGATGGTTGGACAGAGTAGTGAAATAAGCCATCTATGTAAAACCATCTTTGAACAGAGGAGCTGTCCTCAGGTTTCTCACCCCTCCCGTTGATTATAATCCTAGGCCGTACCTCCCCCAGACATGAGACCATGCATTACCGCAGTAACAATAGAGAGCAAAACACCAGTCGTCTAAACGCTATGCTAATGTTCACCCTGGTTTTTCCTCTTTCTACGTCCAAACGTTGTTGCTCTTCTAGCTGAAAAGGTGTTTTTCTTTTTGGGACTCTGGTATTTTTTCCTAAAATTGAAGCGGTAACAGTTATCTGTTTCTGTCCTTCTCTTACTTCCAAGATGTTCTGCTGAAAAATGCTCCAGCACGCATGGAGGATCCAAGGAAGTGTGGAAGTGAGGCGCTTCGGCGAGACAGCCAGCCAGCCAGAATGTCTAATAGTTGCTTTCGGTCCGAAATGTATGATTGGCTGAGGTTTTTGGAGAACTTCGAGGGAAACACTTTGTTAAAAAAAAAATTTTTCGACACAATATATTTATAGCTATACTATGTTAGAACGTTGTTAAGAGGCATGAGAAAAACATTTTAAGATACATTGTTTACCAAATTCCCTATAGCAACTTTAACACCTACAGTGCAGCCATGACTCTTCTCCCTAGGCAGTTTCACACAAATCACACTTTGAGACATGTGACCAAAACGGTGAACATCCTGGCATCACATGTTTAGATCATCAGAGATAACGAGACAAACATGGAACTGAGTAGAGGGACTCATATGACCTTAATTGACCTCATTAGTGACCTCTATGACTTTAATCATTGTGTTTCTGATTACATCATACTAGCCTTATACTTCCAGACCATGTTTCAGACCATAGAACTGAAGGAACTTCTTGGATGAGGTGAAAAGTCACTTGATTAAAAAGGTTATTTTCAAGAGTTCTTTCAAAATTAAAGCCACTGTTCCTACAGTTCTTTTGATAAAACCGAATCGTTATTGAAAAAAGCTTTAAAGTGCCCATGACATCGGTTTCCATGTTTTCTGACTTATCTATCATGTTGCAACGTTGAGTTCTCACCTTAAACCTGCCAGAAAGAGCAAAAAAACGGCGTCCATCTGTCTCCTAGTACAGCCAGTGAGAAGCTCTTCCAGATTTCAGACCCAGGTTTCAAACCGTTTTTTTCACTCCAGCCCGCTATGAGGTCATAGTGATCCGGACTTGCTTATATGGTAAATTCTCCTCCCACATGCACGTTCACGACAACTGGAGCGAGGCAGTGCTGCTGCCATTGCCCATAGACCGTGTAGTGTTTAGTTTCAGTTTCGTTTCTCTTTCACGTGACGGCACTGCCCCCTGCTGCAGCAGAAGTGTCAGGCTGCCAAATAAGGAGAAACCCAGCAGAACCGGAAGGCGGCGCATTCTTCTGATCTCTGAGTTGCTCATTAGGAAATAATTACAGCGTATTTTGAGTTATAATGGTGCAACGCTAATCTAGAGGCATCAAAGATTATACCTGTTTAATATAAAGTGATTTAAATATGGAGTCACAGGCACTTTAAGGTCAGTTGTTTGTTAAGATTTGTATGTCCCATCAGATTTAAACTTTGTGTTTTTTTATTCCTCTCAGGTATAACAAGCTGAGTCGTAACGTCAGAGATCTGGCTCAGAAGATCAGAGACCTGGATGAGAAGGATGGCTTCAGAGCTCAGAGCACACACCACCTGTTGGAAAAACTGTGAGTTGTTTTGGGTCTTTCTGCTGTTTTGTTTACAGAATTCCTGTAAACTAAAGAAATACTGAAGAGCAACACAAGTATAAATCAGATAAAGAGTAAAAAACAGGGAAATAGAGATAAAATAAATCAGATTATTTTGGCCATGTTGCACACACAATTTGATTCTGTTCTCTCTTTAGCTCAAGCACTTATTGCACACTTATCCCAAAACAAAAATATAATTACTAAACATAATGGGTGAAGAATATGGACATAAACAAAGATGACATAAACATAGTACACATATATATGATGACATCATTAAACAGAACACCATAAACCATAAATAAGGGTATTTACAGTTACTATTTACATGAATGAATGTTGTGTTTCCTACCGTGGGGTGTTGAATGTGTTTAAGATGCTGACTACCAGAGGGACAACAGAAGGTTTTGGCGTACTGTGTTCTGTAGCGCTGAGCAGAGAGGTTAATCAGTCAGTCCAATCAAAAAATCCTTTATTAACCCCAGAGAGGAAATGAGTGTTTAGAGGTTCCATATTCAGCACTTTCTATCCACTCTGAATGTTTTCTTTTACATCTCAATAACATGTAAAGGTCAGCTGTTGTTCTTCCACCCCCTCATCCAACTTCAAGCTAAACTTTCCTTTCAAATGGGCGGGGCAGTCGGGGAGTGAGCTTCTCTAAGCCCCGCCCATCTTGCTTCTCCACTAGACGTCAGTGGGTCTTCAGGGTCTCAGATGAAGGGAGTAAAAAAAGACTTTAGCGCTCGTTAATCAACCATCTATGAAGTAACTGCCGTGCTTTACTCGTAGCTTCACCGTGACTGTTAGCTAACGTTTGTGAGGATGAGCGCTCCCGTGGTTTTTAAAGGGCGGTGTGGGCTCAGGTAGACAAAGGTGCTCGTGATTGGCTCTGTCCTCTAGAGAGGAGTGGTCTTTTCCCTTTTTGACATCAGCAGGGGAAAGATTTAGAAACCACCCGTTTTAGCATTAGCTCAAAACACATTTCCCAAAAATGAGAATCAGGAAGTGAAAACAGTGAAAATATTTGAACATTTTTGGGTCTCAGACACAGTCTTTGTGACTGATCTGACTGTTAGAAGATCTTTAGAAAGTTAATTTTACAAAATAGGGGTACTTTAAGTAACTTGTTAAAGTTTTTTTTTTCTAAAAGTCACAGCAGGCTCTTCTATCTGTGGACAGGAAGAATCTTCTGTAGTGGTCTGTGATGGACAGGAAGGTTCTCCTGTAAATGGACAGGAAGGATCTCCTGTAGTGGTCTGTGATGGACAGGAAGGATCTCCTGTAGTGGTCTGTGATGGACAGGAAGGATCTCCTGTAGTGGTCTGTGATGGACAGGAAGGATCTTCTGTAGTGGTCTGTGATGGACTGAAGGATCTCCTGTGTTGCAGCAGATCTGAAGGAGCCTCTGACTGAAGACACTGTTGTTGAATGAAGATCTCAGTTCAGTATCTGGTCTGCAGAGATGATCTTCCAGCAGCAGGTCCTGGATTACATCATCTGTTGTTGACCAGCTGATAATCCACCTCCTTTGTTTTTCTGCTGCTCTTCAAATCTCTGTCTGCTGGTATCGTCTGAAAGCCGGGCAGAGAGACGAATACTGCAGTGGTGTCCAAAGTCGGTCCTCAAGGCCGGTATCCAGCATGTTTTAGTTCCTTCCTTGCTCCAACACACCGGAATCAATGGTCGAATCACATTTTCTGCAGGTCATGAAGCTCTGCAGCAGGCCTTTAATCAGCCACTTGTCTGAAATCTGGTGTGTTGAGGCAGAGAAACCTCTAAAACATGTTAGATACTGAGCCTCCAGAATCAGGACTGGACACCACATTGTATACTGTATATTACTTATACAGCTTTACGAGGCTCTGAGGATCATGAGGCTCTAAAATCTGTAGCTGCAAACAGACCTCTGTCTTTTCATAAATGTTTTGGGGAGGCGTGTAGCTCAGTTGGTAGAGTGGCCGGTCTGGTAACTGGAGGGTCTCCGGTTAAGTCCCAGCTCCGGCTGGGTTACGTTGTCGTTGTGTCCTTGGAGACACTTCACCCACCTTACATACTGGTGATGCTCAGACGGACTTGGTGGGGGGTGCATGACATCCCTGTCTCTGTCAGTGTGCCCCAGGGCAGCTGAGGCTACAACGTGGCTGATCACCATCTGTGTATGTGTGTGTGTGTGTGTGTGTGCGTGCGTGCGTGCGTGTGTGTGTGTGTGATTGACTGTTGTGTTGTACAGCACTTTGAGGAGTGTAGAACACTGATGAAAGTGTTCTATAAATACAGGACATTTACCATTTTTTATGTTTTATGTCTAAACAGTTTAACTTTCTGTGAAACGTTCTGCTATTCTCAGACGTTCTTTACAGCTAAATGTTGTTTATACTTGAGTTTGACACTTTTGAAGGAGAAATTCTACATGATTGCAGTTAGCATATTAATAAAGAGCATTTTAATTAATAACTGTTAATATTTTCTCTCCTTTAATCTGAAACGTTACTGCAAACGTTCTCCTCCTGAAGCGTTCTTTAAATCCCACTGACTGAGTCGTTTGTTCCTGTTTCAGGTACAGCATCGGCCTCATCCCCACCAGGCAGAACCTGGCCCTCACAGAGAAAGTCACAGCTTCCTCGTTTTGCAGGTAGGTTTTCACTAACTGACCTATCGATGCATCTGTTCCTCACCTGTGTGTATCACCTGCTGGATGTGTGCTACTGCAGGAGGAGGCTGCCCTGCATTATGGTGAACCTCCGTATGGCTCAGAACCTGAAGACGGCCATTACCTTCATCGAACAAGGACGTATCCTTCGGTGCTGCCTTGTTTCTAATATGATGTTTTTATTATTCATTTCTGAGGCTGAATCAGAGGGTAGAAGTTTGTTTTTCCTGACTTGGTGACAGATGTGCGTGTCGGTCCAGATGTTGTCACAGATCCAGCTTTTCTAGTCACCAGGTTGGCCTCCAGCTTGTTTCTACTTCAAATAACTGAGATTTTCACTCAACTATCTGATAACCTCCTCTACTGACCAAACTGTTTTATTTGATTGATTTTAGAAATATGGAGGATTTTGTCACTTGGGTGGACTCCTCAAAGATCAAGCAGCACGTCATGAATTATAACGATGAGGTGAGAGAGTTTACATGTAGAGCATTGAAAACTAATGATCTTAATAATCTGTGTTAGTTGATCTGAAAAACTGAGTCCTCCTCCTGATCCGACAGCTTGCAGAAGCTCCTCCAGCAAAAGAAACTAGGTGTTTTCTGTGTGACTTCATTAGGCCTTCTCAGGGTTGAGTTCTGGTCAGCTCTTCTTAAGTTCATGAGGTTTGAAGACCTTCTGTCTGTTCGGCAGTGTTTCAGTTAGATTGAAGTCTGGAGTTTGGACGATGGCAGATTCCTTTTTCAGCTGCCGTGTTTGGATCATTATTCTGTTTCATGACCTGGTTTGGTCCAAGCTTCATGTTCACACCAGACTCAGAAGTGCTTTGGTTCCAGAGGAGTTTATGATGGACTCTGTGAATACAAGGTGTTCAGGTCCTGTAGCTGCAGAACAAATCAAACCAACAGCCCTCCACCACCATGCTGACATGTGTTTGATGTCCACTACGCATGTATCTAATGTCTTAAACCAGTATTCTGTTGAATGGCCTCCAGTTCTCTGATCTAAATGAACAGCTGTAACTTCAGCTGTTAAAAGCTGCTCTCAGATCAGCGCTCATGTGTAATATTTTATATGTTGGGGTGCCACTAAAGCTCAATTAAACTATTATTCAGCTTGTTTGTTTATTGAAAACATTTTCCAGAACATTTATCTTTATATAATAGCTACCAGCCACCAGCTTATTAAGTTCTGTAATCAGACTTCAGGATCTTTGATTTATTTATTTTTACATGATAAAGTCTGGACGGGTACTCAGGGATGCATTAGAACTTTAAATGACCTGTTAGGTCATCTCTACCATTTAGTAGGAGGCAGTTTGTTTCTTTCAACCAAACCTTTGACTTGCTGTGCTACAGTACGCACTGCTGCAGCAGCAGAAACACCGTGAACTAAACAAACTGTCTGATGCTAAACTGTAGCAGTTTGCTAACAGCATCAGTCTGAACTTCTTGAGTTGTTTTTAATTCCTGAATATTAGCTGCTAGTTTGTCACCGATCTACGGCAGTGTCTCTCCTGATCTGACCAGCCATGAGTGTTGTTGCGGTCAGAGCGCTACTTCCTGTTTGCTGTGGGTGTAGTCACATTTCATATTTTTAAATCTTTTCCCTGAGCCAGTCTGTGCTAATGTGACTCTTTACAGAGTTAATGAAAAGTCACTTAGCCCCATCTGGTGATTAGATCCGGAATACCACGATTGCAAAATCTCCGTCGCTGTCACGGTACCCAGGAAGTCATGTGTCTCACGAGGGTTAGGCTAACCCAAAGTGGCTAGCTGTTATGCTAGCTCCAGAGTGGTTTTAGTTCATGATTCCTGCTTTTTTTCAATCTCTCCCTGCTTGAACACAGCTGATTTCTTTGAAGGAGTAAATAACCGCTCCTGTAGAAAGCTATGAAGGCTGAGGAGACATTTCAACAGATAGATTTAGGTGTTTAGAAGCTGAAACAATGGACTAACTTTTTAATGGCAGTGATTTAAAACGGACACCAGAGGGAGCCCAAAACAAGCAAAACTGCATATGATCACTTCAACTCTCTTGAAAACATGATTTTATTAATTGGTGGATTTTACATTAGAATAGAATTTTACATTTAACAGTTTTTTAAATTACCTGATAAGTCTGTTAATATTATATTTAATTCATTAGAGATTTTAAACTTCAGAGAATAATTATTAAAAATCAATATTCATTATCTGATCAGAAGTGATTTATGAGAGAAATAAACTTTGATTGTAGAGTAAAACTTCTCAGATGGTTCTGACCCGACCCAAACAGCAGCAGCTATTAACTCACTGGTTTACTGAGACATTCCTCTCTGGTTTTATCTGGGAATGTTGGTTTTCCTGTCAGGATTTTATATCCTTCGCTCTAAAACCTGCTGGTCTTGATGAATGAAGTCTCATGGAGCATTCGAGTTGTCCTCGGAGGTCGGAACTGAGAATGACGTCACACCCGAGTTACAGCGTTCTGTTTGCAAAGTTGTAAAAATCGGGAAACCAAAGTATAAAGTAATTTATGGTTGTATTTCTTTACGTGTTTGGTTCACACACAAACACATTGCCGTTGTTGCCTTTGTCAGCAGCACGCATCCAAAACATTGTTTTAGACTTTAATTAATTTGCTCATGCAAACACTCTGAATTTGTTTAGAGTCAGAAGATACAAAGCACTACATGTAATTCTGAACTTAAATACATCCAAACAAGCAGATCTTGCAAAATAAACGTGTTTTCATCGTCTCGTCTCGTCTTCTTCCGCTTATCCGGGTCCGTGTCGCGGGGGCAGCATCCCAATTAGGGAGCTCCAGACAGTCTTCTCCCCAGCCACTTCTACCAGCTCCTCCGGCAGGATCCCAAGGCGCTCCAGGGCCAAACCAGAGATATATTTTCTCCAGCGTGTCCTGGGTCGACCCGGGGGCCTCCTGCCGGCAGGACATGCCTGAAACACCTCCCTGGGGAGGCGTCCAGGGGGCATCCTAACAAGATGCCCGAACCACCTCAGCTGGCTCCTTTCGACATGGAGGAGCAGCGGTTCTACTCCGAGTCTCTCCCGAATGTCCGAGCTCCTCACCCTATCCCTAAGGCTGAGCCCGGCCACCCTGCGGAGAAAACTCATTTCGGCGGCGCTTGTATCCGCGATCTCGTTCTTTCAGTCATTACCCAGAGCTCATGACCATAGGTGAGGATTGGGAGGTAGATCGACCGGTAAATCGAGAGCCTTGCTTTCCGGCTCAGCTCCTTCTTCACCACAACAGACCGGTTCAGCGTCCGCATCACTGCAGACGCTGCCCCAATCCACCTGTCGATCTCCCGCTCCCTCCTTCCCTCACTCGTGAACAAGACCCCGAGATACTTGAACTCCTCCACTTGAGGCAGGATCTCTCTCCCGACCTGGAGTTGGCAATCCACCCTTTTCCGACTGAGAACCATGGCCTCAGACTTGGAGGTGCTGATCCTCATCCCAGACGCTTCACACTCGGCTGCGAACCTCCCCAGCAAGAGCTGTAGGTCAGAGCCTGATGAAGCTAGGAGGACCACATCATCTGCAAAAAGCAGAGACGAGATTCTCCTGTCACCAAACTCAACGCCCTCCACACCACGGCTGCGCCTAGAAATCCTGTCCATAAAGGTTATGAACAGGACCGGTGACAAAGGACAGCCCTGGCAGAGTCCAACCCTCACTGGGAACAGGTCCGACTTACTGCCGGCTATGCGGACCAGACTCACACTCCTCTGGTACAGGGACTGAATGGCCCTTAACAAAAGACCATCCACCCCGTACTCCTGGAGCGCCCCCCACAGGGTGTCCCTGGGGACACGGTCATAAGCCTTCTCCAAATCCACAAAACACATGTGGATTGGTTGGGCAAACTCCCATGACCCCTCCATCACCCTAGCGAGGGTAAAGAGCTGGTCCACAGTTCCACGACCAGGACGAAAACCACATTGCTCCTCTTCAATCCGAGATTCAACCATCGACCGGACCCTCCTCTCCAGTACCCTGGAGTAGACCTTCCCAGGGAGGCTGAGGAGTGTGATCCCCCTATAGTTGGAACACACCCTCTGGTCCCCCTTCTTAAAAATGGGAACCACCACCCCGGTCTGCCACTCAACAGGAACTGCCCCCGATGACCACGCAATGTTGCAGAGACGTGTCAGCCATGACAGTCCTACAACATCCATAGCTTTCAGATACCCAGGTCGGATCTCATCCACCCCCGGGGCTCCGCCATTGCGTAGTTTTTTGACTACCTCAGCGACTTCTGCCCCAGAGATTGGACAGTCCGTCCCCAGGTCTCCCAGCTCTGGTTCCTCATAGGAATGCGTGTCGGTGGGATTGAGGAGCTCCTCAAAGTATTCCTTCCACCGCCCGACTATAGCCCCAGTTGATGTCAGCAGCTCCCCATCCCCACTGTAAACAGTGTGAGCGAGTTGCCGCCTTCCTCCCCTGAGGCGTCGGATGGTTTGCCAGAACCTTTTTGGAGCCGACCGATAGTCTTTCTCCATGGTCTCGCCGAACTCCTCCCACGCTCGAGATTTTGCCTCGGAAACTGCCACTGCTGCACCCCACTTGGCCCTCCGATACCCATCAGCTGCCTCTGGAGACCCACAGACTAGCCATGCCTTGTAGGCCTTCTTCTTCAGCCTGACGGCTCCCCTAACCTCTGGTGTCCACCAGCGGGTACGGGGGTTACCGCCACGATTGGCACCGGCTACCTTGCGACCACAGCTAGCAACAGCCGCCTCAACAATCGCAGAGCGGAACAAGGCCCATTCGGACTCAATGTCCCCCACTGCTCTCGGGACGCGGTCGAAGCTCTGCCGGAGGTGGGAGTTGAAGACCATCTTGACAGGCTCTTCTGCCAGGCGTTCCCAGCAGACCCTCACTATACGTTTGGGTCTACCAGGTCTGCGTAGCATCTTCCCCTGCCATCTGATCCAACTCACCACCAGGTGGTGATCAGTTGACAGCTCCGCTCCTCTCTTTACTCGAGTGTCCAAAACATACGGTCTCAGGTCAGATAATACAACTATAAAGTCAATCATCGACCTGTGACCTAGGCTGCCCTGGTACCAGGTGTACCGGTGGGCATCCTTATGTTCGAACATGGTGTTCGTTATGGCCATAATGCGACTTGCACAGAAGTCCAAAAACAGAACACCACTCGAGTTCAGATTGGGCGGGCCGTTCCTCCCAATCACGCCCCTCCAGGTCACGCTGTCATTGCCCACGTGAGCGTTGAAGTCCCCCAGCAGGACTATGGAGTCCCCAGTGGGAGCGCTATCCAGCACTCATCCCAGGGACTCCAAAAAGGGTGGGTACTCTGAGCTGCTATTTGGTGCATAAGCACAAACAACAGTCAGGACCCGTTCCCCAACCCGAAGGCGCAGGGAAGCTGCCCTTTCGTCCCCCGGAGAAAACCCCAACATACAGGCAGAGAGTCTTGGGGTTTTCTCCTCCGTGAACCGTCACCTTATCGTGGTGGAGGAGTTTGAGTGCCCTAATAATCCTAGGAGCTATGTTGTCTGGGGCACTTGTGCCCCTGGTAGGGTCACCCATGGCAAATTGGTCCTAGGTGAGGGGTGAGACAAAGTGCGGTTCAAAAGACTCTTCATGCAAGTACAATCATCGAGCCAGTGTACCCGGCCCGGAGGGTTACCGGGGTCCCACTCTGGAGCCAGGCCTGGGGTTGGGGCCCGTGAGCGAGCGCCTGGTGGCTGGGCTTTCGCCCATGGGGCCCGGCCGGGCCCAGCCCGAACTGGATACATGGGCTCATCCACCTGTGGGCCCACCACCTGCAGGAGGAACATGAAGGGTCCGGTGCAATGTGGATCGGATGGCAGACCAAGGCGGGAGCTTTGGCGGTCCGATCCCCAGACACACAAAAAAAACGTGTTTTCACTGCATTTTAACTGTTCTTGTCAGGAGTCGCCATCTTTTTTCCCAAAGTCGGGACGCAAAAAAATCTCCGACTCTCCGAGTGGGAAGTCCGACTTCGGGGGGCGTTCTAGTTGATTTTTCCCACTCGGAATTTCCGACTTCCGAGTACAAATCAAACGCACCATCAGACCAGCCTGGGAGATCTTTTATTCTGTAACTTTGTTTGATTGTGCTGCTTTGAGCAGGAACAAGTCATTAATAGCTGTAATGTGGAGTGGAGCTTTAGGTCGTCAAACCAGACGAACAGGAGGAAGTCCTGCTATTAAACTTTCAGGTTCTGTAGCTGCAGAACAAGCACAGCCATCCTCCCTTCACCCCCCTGCTGACATCAGCTGTTTGGTTCTGTCCTCATCAGTTCTGCCATGTTGTTTTTAGTCAGGACAGCAATCTACACCAAACCTTCCTACAAAGCTACTCATTCAGTCTTTTTCTAGCTTCCTGTCATGGACTTCCACTGCTGGAAGACTGAGAGCTGTTTTCTACTGTGAATATGTCTGTCTATAGAAAGAACATAGATGAAATAATTTAAAAATAACCTTGAACCCTTCCCAGAGTAAAGGGCAGCAATAGTTAGTTCTTTGATGTCATTATTGATTTCTTTCCTCATTGTGTTGACACACACCTGTACGCTCCTCTCCTCGTTGTGTTAAAGGAATACGCCACAACAAGGTGATTTTTTTTGTCTGTTGCCAGATTCTCCATAGTTAGATAAGTGGGCAAAAACAATTTGTAAACAGCCCAGCCATTATCCTGATCTGTCAGTACTCCTTTAGCATTAGCTTAGTGTAAAACACTGTAAGTGAATGGTAACAACTAGCATTGTGAGGAAAAAGAAGTCCTTAAAACACCTAGAGACACCCACATCTGTAAATACAAATACTAAGCTAAACCCAGTAACGATTTTTGAAGATAATCTCTGTGCAGCTCCTGACTTTGTGTTATTTTTCATCGTCTGTGAGGTTTGAAAACAACGTTCGGATACGTGTTTATGGAAGTAGGTCTCCTTAGAGCCACTGCGTCATGTCCATGCGCCGTTCAGCGGAGGCTTACAGCTGTTCTTTGTCATAAAGTAGTCCCGAGTCTAAAATAGTACCTGTAATTCTTTCATGTTACTTTTTATTTTTACTTGCAGTTGATACGTTTATTGGGGTCACTAGGCAGAATTAGTATCATTAGTATCACTACTGAGTGAGTTTTAAAGACTTTTTACAAATGTTTTTGCCCACTATGAGGAATATGTCAATAGAAAAAAAAAAAAAAAAAAAAAATCACTTTTGGGTGTAATGACCCTTTAACACACTCCAGACCATAAACTGACTAAACTCTTTTCCCAGAAGAATTCTCCCTGATGTTCATTTAATAATCAGAAGCTTCTGATTGATTCCTTCTTTTAATGGAGTCGTCGAGGATTGAATTATTTTTTTTACAAACTGTTTCTACATTTTGATCACATTAACCATACGTCAGAGCATGTTATTGTTCATGTAGAACACTAGTCAGAGCGAGTGCTTTGTTCTTGTCAGGACTTCAGTTATCATGTAGTATTTTAGTCCATTTAAAGTCTTTATTGGGCTGAAGCTTGATCTTAATGTGATGTTAATAGAAACCGTTTCTTTTGCAGAGGGACGACTTTGATCTGGTTGCATAAATCTGGATGAAAGGAACAAGAATCTCTTTAGGCTGCTGTGGAAATCACAACCCTGGAGTCACCTGTTCTCCCATCAGTTTATTTATAAACTAAAACTTCACTAAACCTTCTGTCCATTACCTTTCACTGATCATAAACATGGGAAAATATACGCTTTGTGTTCTGATGTTTTTAGGAATTACACCATTTAAGTTTGACCAGCCTAACCTGTGTGGTAATGGTGTGGTACTTGAGTTTTATTGCTTCAGATCTTTGGTCAAATTTATCATTGAGTCTTAAAATGTGTGGTTCTGTTAGTTTGTCCTGATTTCACATAAACGAGTGGACGATTGGACCCCACTTACCTAGTTTTGATCATCTCTAACCTGATGATTTCATGTTCAAACAAGCTGCAAAACACCTGGAGGACGTAGTTCCTGCATTATAAAAAGTAGCACCGCAAAATCTAGACTGACCCAAAAAGTGGCTCTGAAGGTTTAACAGACAAATTCAGAGGAACTGATGTAAAAATCAACAAGAGCTGCAGAAAATGACAGATCAAAAGTTTTAACTGGATAAAAAACATCTTAAGAACCATCTGGAAAGAAAATGGGTCCAGTTCCAACATTTGAGACTAAATGATAGATTGATCCCACAGAGACAAGGAGGAATATGAAGCTGAACTGTTCAGGAAACATTCAGAACCTCTGTGTGCTAAAGAAGGAACATGATCATAAGGTGATGTCAGCTTTGTTTTTAACTTGTTGTTTGGACTCTGACATGCTACATTCCTGTAAACAGCTGTAAAGGAGAAACTAAATGTTTGGTAAATATATAACTTTTTAATAAAACAAAGATTGAATTGATCACAGTGTTAAGGTTTTTCTCTGACACGTTTTCCCATCAAGGCTTTAAATTCTATACTGTAAACAAAAGAACTCCCTGAAAAACAATTGTCCTTAAAACAATTCCCAAAAACCAACCCTGCAGCAGAGAGGGTGCTAAAAAGACCTCCAGCTGTAACAGAACCAGGTTAAATCCTCTAGAGAAAACAGATGCTCTCTTCAGATCACAGTCCTCATCTTCACATTCATCAGAGCCACCAAAAACGCACGTAGACCATGAATGTGATGAAGATCACGCCCACTATGGCCGCCTTGGCATAGATGGAGCGGGCGTTGAGCGATTCAGCGTCACTTTTGTATTTCCTGGACTGGATGGAGAGATGGTTGGCCATAGTGTTCAGATCTGAGGAGGAAAATAAAATCATAAAGATGAAATGGGAATCTCATGTCTTCACAGCTGCCATGTCATGTTTGTAAATAACATGTTCTCAAACATTTTACCTGGTAAAATAAAGGCTGGAAAAAAACCATCAGATCTCATTAAAAAAACCTGCTGGATCTCCATCCTGATGAATTTGTCAGGAACTAAAGGATGATTCATCATTATATGAAAATAATCAACCTACAGTTGGTTTATATGAAGTCACCAGTAAGTTGAACCTGATAAACTGAAGTATCAGGTGAGTCCAGCTAAAGGTCACAGAAGCAGCTCTAAATGGTTCTCAGTAGTTTGTCTGGCTCCCCCTGCTGGTAGCATCCTGACAACGTCAGGGCTCCTGATGAGACGATGGATGGAGTCCTGGAGTATCTCCTCCCAGATCCTGACCAGGACACCACTGAGCTCCTGGACAGTCTGAGGTCCACCTGATGGACCTAAACCTGATGTCCCAGAGACATTCTACTGGGTTCAGGTCAGCATGGAGGACAGTCAGTGGTATCAGTTCCTTCATCCTCCAGGAACTAGACTGTTGTTGCATGGGGTCAGACATCATGGACAAGGATGAACCCAACTGCACCAGTGAAGGTCTAACAATGAGTCTAAGGGTCTCATCCTGATACCTGATGACAGTCAGGGCTCCATCATTTATGCTGTACAGGTCTGTGTTCCTCCATGGATCTGCCTCCTCAACTCAGAGTCAACCTGCTCTCTGAAAACCCCAGCGCTCCAGAGCTGGACCTGCTGGTTTCTGGTAAATACCAGTGGAGCTCCATGGTTCTGGGCAGTGACGACAGGGTCCACTAGAGAGTGTCTCATTGTTGCCCCTTTGTTGCACCTGTTGATAATTAAATTAATACCACCAACCAGCTGATTAACAACCCCCTCTGATACTAAACCGATCAGATCAACATCCCAGAAGTTTCACTGACTGGATACCAGACTGGTTAAGTGTTCCTGAAGTAACAGGACACAAAGCAGAACCAGCACCTTTCTCTACAAATCACACAAATACAGAACATGACAGACACACTGATCACCTGGTCTAATGCTCTACTGCAGGGGAATTCAAGTATGAACTGGGAAGGGCCACATGACATGGAGAGGTCCGCGGGCTGGGGGGGGGGGGGGGGGGGGGGGGAACTCCGATTTGAGGTGTTTTATTACACATGGACAGCTTTTCATGAGCATAGAACAAAATTTTAAAGACAGAGAGCTGATTAATGTTTAAACTGTACAGATACAATAATTTTGCTACTGTGAAAGTTTGATATTTGGAATATTAATGTAATCTAATCCAGTTCTTAATGTATTTTCTTTGAAAGCCTGACAAAACCCTGACTTGCATTAAAACAGCACTTTTTCCCTGAGAGAGATCTAATGGTAGAGAAGCCTGCCTGTCACCTGGGAGACCTGGGTTTGAATCCTGGCACCTGCATCTATCTATAGATGGTTAAAAGTTATTGTTTAGGGGCGTGGTGGGCTGGATCTGGCCCGCGGGCCACCTATTGAATAGCCCTGCTCTACTGTGTTGGTTAGCAGGCTAACTCATGAACCACTGGAAGGATCTGAATGAATCTCAGAAGTTAATCATTGAATATTCATCATAAACGGATCAACTTTTTGAGGCTATCCAAGATGGCCACCACAGCTGATCAACATTAATAAACACAATAACGTTTGGTTGGTTTTACAGATATTGAGCTGATTGTTGATGTTAGCTGAGAATCATCCCTAACCTACTCTGAGAGGTATCAGATCAGGAATACGGTGAGATCATCCAGAACTCCGTTAAGGATCTGACCAAAAGCACCAGGCCTTCCGTCGAGGAAATTCTTCTTAGTTTTAAAACTAAACTTACCTGACAGAGATTTTCCTCTCAACAGAATTTCCTCAATATTTGCCACCATAATCTTCTGGGCATCCTGTAGCTCTGAGTTGATGACACTCAAGTTCCTCCGAGCTCTGAAGTCGTCATAAGACCTCTTCGTCTTCTGGATGTGTGTGTCTGGAACACAGTAAGTTTAAAGGGGTTTTTTGTGCCAATGATGAATCCAGGTGCTTCCATAAGACTGGCACAAAAATCCCAGGAAGCCTTACCAAACTCGATGAAGGAGTACGGCCTCGTAACTGTGGGTATTCTTCTTCCATACTCTTCATAGAACTTGTTGTGGAGGTCCTCTAAGTATGCAAACGCCATCTTTTTAGGATAAGACACATCACAGAGGGACAGGTAGCACACACCCTTGGCTATAAACAAACTGGAAGAAACACAAAAGCATGGATTCTGCTTTAGGCTGGGTTTTCTCTTCAGGGCCACGTTATCTGAGCAGCGGCACTTGAGTCATCTCACTGGAAGTTCACGTCTCCAGCCTCCAGCGTGCAGCGCTCTGGACTCTGAGCATTCAGCTTACGAAGCAGCTGCTTGGCTTTAGTATGGAACAGATGCAGGTCTCTTCCTGACTGACAGAAGGAACAAAAACAGATCTAAGTTTGTGTTGAAGCTTTAAAGGCTGTGAAATGTTTTTGGGCTGAAGCAGCTGGATGGAAGTAACTACAGTACAAAGTTGGGATAATTCTAACCTGAGTTTTGCAACTTTCACTACCTTTCTTATTTTCTTAGTTTTGACAGTACATTCTTATTTATTTGTGTATACTGTGATTAGTTGTGTTAGAAGACCTTGGTGTCATGTGACTACTGAGAGATTTCTGATGCTTGGGTGCTAGCTGACAGCTGACTCATATGATGCTTCTGGCTTTCAAAGACGATGTTAGCCGGTCTTTTTATCTCTTTTTTGTAATCTGATCATTTTGAATTTAGAGAGATTTCCTTCTTTGACTTGTTTCCAGGAGTTTTTATTTTTCTCCTAATCCCAGAAGTGAGACACTAGTGGAAAAAACAGACTTTATTTTCTGTGTTTATGTTTTATATTCAGTAAGATTGTTTCTCTCTGTTGGTGGTTTAGTTTTTACATTTTTAAAAGTACAATTTATTACCAAAGGTTGCTTCCAGATAAACACATTTAAAACAAAAGCAGTGTGAAAATAATATGCAGACATTTTAGTTCGGTTTGGAAGTCGTTTGAGCTAAACCTTTTTTCTCCAATCTTTTCAGAGTGATCATGTTAAGGATGATGATGAGGTCTTCATTTTGAGGATATGACTGAGTTATTCCTTAACCCTCAGGTGTAACTTCAATTTACTTCCCTGTTTAGTCATTAAAGGATAAAAATGTCCACTTCCAAAGATTGCTATAAAACATTTCTGATTATTACTTTTTTCACATTTTTGCACTAATCTGTTAACCAACAACCTCAGCCCTGCTCAAAATGACTGAACATTTAAACTTCTACGCACCTCTCACTGGTCTGTCAGAACAATACCAGTGTTGCCAGATTGGGTGGTTTCCCGCACAATTGAGGGTAAGAAACAGTGCTACACAAAACTTAATAATGCACCAAAGTTCGTATTTTGGTTCATTCTTAACGTATCCAAGACTGATTTTTAAACACATCTCTCAACCAAACAAAAGTTATTTTATGGTAAATACATTTTTTGTGTTTTATTAAAAAGATAGCAGCATCATGTAATCAAACTGGCATTTTAAGGGTTAACATCCTGATAATTTCTTTGTATTATTTCGATCGGGACTGACATAAAGTTGATTTATAGATTTAATCCACAAAGTAGAAAACATAATTTAATCAGTAACTTTTTTTCACAGGCTTCCTATGGTCCGCAAGAGTGTTTAAAAATATATATTGTCAAAGAGCATTTGTTTTAAAATGTCATATAAACAGCCAACATGATTGATGGAGAGGGAAAATGAGCAGAAATGGACAAAAACGTACATAACGATGTTTAAAGATAAAACAGAATTGTGACTTGAACTATGAAGAACTTGACTCTAACATTACTTGTACTTCAACTTTTCCTCTGTTTAGTCCCAAAAGCCCCTTTTCAGTAAAATAAATCACACGGAGTTCATATATAAGTTCGTCTTGTGTTTTTTTCTAAATCTAAACATTTACTTTACAAAGAAACTTACTAAAAACTGAATTATCTCTAATCATACCAATTTCTGAGTGGAGTTTGGTGTGTGGCTGAGGAGCTAGCTGACTAGCTAACAGCTCAGTTTTATACCTGTTCATCCTCCTGTGCTGACGCAGCCAGCGGCAGTCCGTCCGCCACTCGGGCGATGATCGTTATTAGAATCATTTTACCGGAGACCCGCAACCGGTTGCTGTCGGTTAACCGGACGCTTGAGAAACTTTTTGTTTATACCGTTTTGACGCGGTAGTTGACCGGAAGTGTGCGTCAGTGCGTCGGTGAATGATGTCCGACTGGACACAATTCAGAGTTTCGTTATATTTATACAAATTTTAACACAATGTGAAAAGATAATAATATTTGGGAGACACTTTATCCTCCGGTTGAACTGATTCTTTGTTTCCTCGCTTTTATTTTGACATTGTGTGAAACTCTCGCGGTGCCAGCAGACGGCGCTGCTGATCGACCCGAGCCAGACCGAGCTGCCTGAGCGGGACCTCCGCCTGAGCGGGACCTCCGTCCGGACTGAGCAGAAGAAGGAGCTCTGCACCATGGATTCACCAGAAAGGTAAGGCTGCCTTGTTTACGTCGCTCTTCTGTTTACGGCTTTCGTTTGGTTTAGTAGTATAACCTCCTCGTTCCCCTCAGGCACAGGAAAACCAGGCGGCTCTTTTAGCGTCTTTTGTTATTACTGAATAAACATCTGTCCCCCAAAAAGCTGGTAAATGAGCCGATAAATGAATATGTAATTTAAATGGGAATATGATAGTTCTGCTGTGTGTATTAGAACTCTGTTTACAGGAGGCAGCTGTTATGATGCACCAGTTAACAGGGAGGATGATGATGGTAAGCAGCTGATTCTGCAGCTGGACGTCAGAGTTCTGGACCAGCCTCACTGCGTGGGGATGGATCAGACGTTCGGCCCCGGTCCGGTAATGTGCTGATGCGGGTGAACCGCCAGATGAACCCCCGAGCTCCACGGAAACCCCCCGTTCTCTGATAACCGAGACGGGCAGGCAGCATCCTGAAGGCCTCGTTGTTTTGGGGCCATGACTCACATCCACACAGGGTCTACTCAGTTTTAAAAAATCAAAAAAACTGTTTTAATCAGCCTGGTATCCAGTCAGTTTGATCTGATCGGTTCAGTATCAGAGGAGGTTGTTAATCAGCTGTTTGGTCTTAATGAAATGAACAGGAGCAACAAAGAGACGACCCCCAACACAGGAATAGTTTTACAGGTGGAAGATACAGAGTATTCTCCCTCTTCCTCTTTTCTCGACAGCTTTTCAGTAGTTTTACATCTGACCAGGGTCAGTGTCACTGCTGGTAGCATGAGGAGATACCTGGACCCTACAGAGGTTACACAGACAGTCCAGCTCCACCAGGATGGAGCATCAAGATGCTCCAAGAAGGTATGTTGTGTTGCCCAGAACAGTCTCCAGAGCGTGGAGGAAATTCCAGGAGACAGGAAGTTTTAGGAGAGCTGGACAGGACGGTCAGACGTCCTCAACCCATCAGCAGGACCGCTATCTGTTCCTTTGTGCAGGAGAAACAGGATTTGTACTTGAGCCCTGCAGTGACCTGCAGTGGGTCTCTGACCAAACCATTAGAGACTGACTTCATGAGGGTGGCCTAAGGGCCCCATGTCCTCCAGTCCAGCTCTGGAGCTCTGATCTTTTCACAGAGGAGAGCAGGTTGACTCTGAGCTGAGTAGACTGACCTTTAAGGGTCTGGAGAAGCTGTGGTGAACGTTCTGCTGCTGCTACATGTTCATCATGATGGGTTTGGTGGTGGGTCAGTGCTGGTCAATGGGACCCATTGTTAGACCTTCACTGTTGCAGTGGATCCTGGTTCCTCCTGGTCCATGACAATGGCCTCACATGGTCAGAGTCTGCAGGATGTTTCAGGAGGATGAAGGAATGGATACCATTAATTGTCCTCGATGCTGACCTGACCTGAACCCAGTAAAACGTCTCTGGGACATCAGGTTTAGGTCCATCAGGTCCACCAGGTGGACCTCAGACTGTCCAGGAGCTCAGTGGTGTCCTGGTCAGGATCTGGGAGGAGATACTCCAGGACTCCATCCATCGTCTCATCAGGAGCCCTGACGTTGTCAGAATGCTACCAGCAGGTGGAGCCAGACCAATTACTGAGAACATTTAGAGCTGCTGCTGTGACCTTTAGCTACCTGGACTCACCTGGCCCAGCAATGGACTGGTGACCCGTCCAGGGTGTCCCCCACCTTTCACCCCGTGATCCTGGAGTTAGGCACCAGCTGCCTGTGACCCTCAGTGGAGGATGAAGTGGTTACAGAAAATGGATGGATGGACTAACCTGATGCTTTAGTTTATCAGATTAAATTTCTTGATTCCATAATAATCATCTATAGGTTGATTTTTGTTTTCATCAAATGATGATGCATCCTTTACTTCCTGATATTCATCAGGATGGAGATCCAGCAGGATCTGTTTTACAACTGAGGTCTGATGTGTTTAGTTATATTGAGACCAGATCAGTGTTGTTAATGTTGTAATTCCAGGGTGGGGCCCTTCATGACTAATTGATTATGAAGGCAGATTTGATCTTTCAGCTGAAGGAGGTCTCTATTAGCCAGACTGAGATCTGTTTATGATTTTAACTTTAAATAGATGACATGAGATCTAACCCTTTAATTTCCAAACCAATAAATAATAAAAAATTTTTGCTATTTTTTCATTTTGTGCAATAAATGGTAAATGGCCCGTATTTATAGAGTGCTTTGTGTTCTACACTCCCCAAAGTGCTGTACAACACATCAGTCGTTCAACCATTCACTCACACATTCACACACTGGTGGTGATCAGCCACGTTGTAGCCACAGCTGCCCTGGAGCACACTGACAGAGTGTGCCCCATGCACTGGCGCCCACCATATCCCTCCGTCCACCACCAGTAGGCAAGGTGGGTGAAGTGTCTTGCCCCACTACAGGAGATCCTTCCTGTCCACAGAGAGCCTATAATGAAAACTGTTAAATGAGTCACTCAAACATATAATCTTCCTCTGGGATTAATAAAGTGTTTTTGATTTGTAATTCCAGTCAAGATGACCTTAGTTTGTACATATTGAGAGAAAAACAAATTAATGAAGGTCAGTGATTCAGGGGTTACCTGATGAAGAAGACAGTCTTATAGAACCTGTTTTTGTACCCTGTTAAGAATCTATTGTGGGCCAAGTATGTCACCAGAACTGATCTACAGTATAAAAGATACAAACTACAAGGTACCAACTAGTACCCAGTCTTACAGTATTGAAGGTACTACCAGAGCGACAAGCCAGTAAAAATACAATTAAGAAATATTGAGGCTCACATATTAACAGTACAGTTGTTTTCACCTCAGCTGTCAGTGGACATAATGCTGTAACTGATCTGTGTATGTAACCCTTTATACCTGTTCACAGGTGTGCCTGCAATGCTTTGGGGTGAGGAGGAGAGGAGCTGAGGAGGAGGAGATGGGCTGCACCTCTGCAAAGCAGGTGTCTTCTGTACCCAACGGTGAGGAGGACCAGAACAAAGCCCAAAGCAACGGGGACCTCGTCTCTGGTCAGTGTGTCTACTGACATGATGATGTTTTTAGTGTTTGTTAGCAAAATATCTTATGAAGCACTAGACAGAGACTCTCAGGGATTAATTATTACATCTACAAGTCAATACCATTTATGATGGCAGCAAATGTCACCACTCGTTCAGATTTTTAGATATTGAGCTGAAAATCGTTGAATTAGCTGAAAGTAATTCACAACACAACACAGATCAGACCAGATCTTAGGGTATCACAGCAACTCTCTCATGTTAGTTTGTAGGAGTTAACCTGGTTAACCAGCATAAGATGATCTTTAGCCAGTTTTCTCACCAGAGTGTCAGCGACTAGATGGTGACAAAAACTGTAGCTAAATTGTGAACATTTTTAGTTTAAATCACAGACATTCTATGGAAAACACATTAGTGAGAAGTTTTCTGCAGTAGGGATGCACCGATGATAGATTTTATTCAAACCGAGTACAAGTATTTACATCTTAGTATTTGTCGATACCGAGTACCAATATGAGTATTAATAAATGTCACTACACTCATTATATTTTAACTTATAAATTAATATTTCTGGGCTGCATGGTTTCACAGTTGTTAGCATGCAAGAGGGTCATGGGTTTGCGTCCCAGTCTTTCTTCGAGATGGCAGGTTCTCCTCATGTATGTGTGGGTTTCCTTCAGGTACTCCGACTTCCTCCCACAGACCAAAGACATGCAGGTTCGGTCAAATGGTGACTCTTCATCCATCCATCTCTCCAATTCCATGAATCCCAATATCATGTTCAAGTCTTTGTAATAGAATATTGTGCTCAAATGGATGAAAGGCTGCACTGAGACCCAACAGGATCAGTACAGACACCAGTCTACTGTCTAGACCAGTATAGACACCAGTCTACAGTCTGTCTGGACCAGTATAGACACCAGTCTACTGTCTGGACCAGTATAGACACCAGTCTACTGTCTGGACCAGTATAGACACCAGTCTACTGTCTGTCTGGACCAGTATAGACACCAGTCTACTGTCTGGACCAGTATAGACAGACACCAGCCTAATGTCTGGACCAGTATAGACACCAGTCTACTGTCTGTCTGGACCAGTATAGACACCAGTCTACTGTCTGTCTGGACCAGTATAGACACCAGTCTACTGTCTGGACCAGTATAGACACCAGTCTACTGTCTGGACCAGTATAGACACCAGTCTACTGTCTGGACCAGTATAGACACCAGTCTACTGTCTGGACCAGTATAGACACCAGTCTACTGTCTGTCTGGACCAGTATAGACACCAGTCTACTGTCTGGAACAATATAGACACCAGTCTACTGTCTGGACCAGTATAGACACCAGTCTACTGTCTGGACCAGTATAGACACCAGTCTACTGTCTGGACCAGTATAGACACTAGTCTACTGTCTGTCTGGACCAGTATAGACACCAGTCTACTGTCTGGACCAGTATAGACACCAGTCTACTGTCTGTCTGGACCAGTATAGACACCAGTCTACTGTCTGTCTGGACCAGTATAGACACCAGTCTACAGTCTGTCTGGACCAGTATAGACACCAGTCTACTGTCTGGACCAGTATAGACACCAGTCTACTGTCTGGACCAGTATAGACACCAGTCTACTGTCTGGACCAGTATAGACACCAGTCTACTGTCTGTCTGGACCAGTATAGACACCAGCCTACTGTCTGGACCAGTATAGACACCAGTCTACTGTCTGTATGGACTAGTATAGACACCAGTCTACTGTCTGGACCAGTATAGACACCAGTCTACAGTCTGTCTGGACCAGTATAGACACCAGTCTACTGTCTGGACCAGTATAGACACCAGTCTACTGTCTGGACCAGTATAGACACCAGTCTACTGTCTGTCTAGACCAGTATAGACACCAGTTTACTGTCTGTCTGGACCAGTATAGACACCAGTCTACTGTCTGGAACAATATAGACACCAGTCTACTGTCTGGACCAGTATAGACACCAGTCCACTGTCTGTTTGGACCAGTATAGACACCAGTCTACTGTCTGGACCAGTATAGACACCAGTCTACTGTCTGGACCAGTATAGACACCAGTCTACTGTCTGGACCAGTATAGACACCAGTCTACTGTCTGTCTGGACCAGTATAGACACCAGTCTACTGTCTGGACCAGTATAGACACCAGTCTACAGTCTGTCTGGACCAGTATAGACACCAGTCTACAGTCTGTCTGGACCAGTATAGACACCAGTCTACAGTCTGTCTGGACCAGTATAGACACCAGTCTAGTGTTTGATAATTTAATTAGTAACTTTAATCTAAACTACTTCTTGTTATTCTGAACTCTAAATCGTAACTGGTTTTTTGTAGTACTCACTCAACTGCTTTGCAACTAGTCTTTAAAGAATTCAAGAGTAAAAGAGAGGTTGGATATAGGTCTATAATTATCTAGAGCTCGTGAATCAAGATAGGTTTTTAAAGTAAAAGTTTAATTACGTCAACTTTAAAAACTTGTGGTACAGAACTATTCCTCAAAGTTAGATCAAAATAAATGTGTAACTGCTAGTTGCCTGACCTCTTCTCCTCCTCTCACTGTGGCCTGTCCCCCCTGTCATACAAACAGAAGCTCTGATGGAGCTGCTGTAGCTAAAACCCTGTTTCTCCTCATTTTGAAGTCTATAGAGTCTGATAAATCAGCTGTGTGAATGTGAGTGTGACTGTGTGTGAATGTTGGTGGAGGTCAGAAGGGCCGATGGCGCAGAATGGCAGCCTCGCTTCTGTCAGTCTGCCCCAGGGCAGCTGTGGCTACAGACGTCTGTCGTAGTTTACCACCACCAGAGTGAGAATGAGTGTGTGAATGAATAATGCAACTCTGTAAAGCGTCTTTGAGTGACCTAAAAAGCGCTATATAAAACTGATGTATTATTATTATTATTATTATTATTATTATTATTATAAAACATTGTGAATTTGTAAATTAATCCTATTTCATTAACAAAACAGTTGTAGATTAATTTCCCGTTGATTAATTTCCCGTTGATGAGTTTTTATTGCATCTTGTTAGAAACACTAAACTAATCATCTCATCAGTTTTGATGCCATGAACTCTACACAGGCTTCCTTTTGGATTCAACTCCATGCTGAGATGATGGCACAACATTTCTGCAGAAAACTCATGTTGTAACTGTCCACCTCTACCATATTCCACAGTTTGGTACAGCGCCATAAACGATGCACACTGCGCAGAAAAACCATGCATTCATCTCCTGCACACAAACTGGTATTTATGAAGAGAAAAAAGTGCCTTAAATATGTGGACACCACACCCGTTCTTCAGATCATGGGTCGTTCCTCATACACACATGCTCAGAGTAGTCTGAAAGCTTAGAGTAGAAATAAAAAGAAAATTGAACTAAAAACTGAGCTAGCTTTTTGTTAAAGAGCATATATTAAGTTCTTTTTTTTTTTAAATTCTGATAAAACTCTGTCCAAAAATACTATTTGAAATGTTTATTGAGGGTATTTTGTTTTACAATACATTTTTTTAAACCATTTTTCTAGTCAAAAGTGCCCCTTTTTGCAAAGCTTCTAAAAACGCTTTTTTTTTTCATATGTGGACCTGTGACGTCAGCTAAGGGAGCTCCTAGCTAGGTGGCGCTGCTTACAGTGTTGTCAGATGTAGATAAATAAAGTATTTGTAGGGTAATTTAACACTCTGTACGATCAATAATCCCATAAATATGATCAATTGAGCCCTTTGTTGTGTGGAGTTTGTGTAACAGATGCTTGTTTTAATCATTGTGTTAGATTTTTTAAAGCTAAACTACTTTAACATCTCAGACTGGCACCGCTCTAGTCTGCCAGCTGCCTGCTCGCTGTCGGCGATGAGTTGTTAGTTTTAGGTTAGAGCACTCTTTAATCAAGTCGGTGTGAATTCATTTTAATAAAAAATGCTAAATTATTATGTTTATGAATGCCAATCGCCAGTCTGTCAGGACACTGAGTCAACAACGGGACGGCTTCCTTACCGGTATGGTGACTTCTGTTTGGAGACGAAAAACCCCGGCGGTCCTGGTCTAGTCCAGGACTGGATGTGATGGAGTCCCACATACCGACGAAAAACATTCAGTGTGACTCTAAACAGGCGCCGTTACTTCGATCCATTCACCGGAACCGCTGTTAGCACGCAGCAGCTAACAAGAGCTAACCGCTGTTAGTATGCAGCAGCTAACAGGAGCTAACGGGGAGACTTGAGTCTCGTTTCCATGCCAGGTTTGGTACGGTTCGTGGTGGGTCGTAGTTCGGTACCGATCAGCGATTTCATGAGAGCATTTCCTTCAGGTGTCTGACCCTCACCTGGCTGGCGGGGTACAGTAAATCCATGCCGCGATGCTCTCCAGAGGGGATTCCCGTTCGCTCCCAAGAGGGGATTCCCAGCGGGGTTTCCAGCCTGACCCGACACTGTTTCGGTCAGCCTCGAACCGTTTAGCTGCATCCTGTGAAACTTTTTATAAACTCTTTCATTTCTTAACAATCCACCTGAACGCAGCTCAATGTTTGGAGCTCTGATGATCAAACCTGGTGCTAAACGCTGGTATTTTACCCAGACCCAAGTGAGGAGGTGGGTCACGGTCTACAGCTGGACCGACAGGGTACAGCCTTACAGGACTGATTGTTTTTATCTTTTTTTTTTTTTTTTATCTTAATAAAATAACTTCTCACTATAGTAATAAAGTAATAAAATAACGGCACTCTGGGGGTTTGTTTTGCTCGTCACAAGCAGTGATGAGTGGATCAGTTTTCTATATAGAGAACGAACGGTCTCCCTGAACTGTCGTCACTTCCGGTTTGGTGAAAAAATTGACAATTCTCACAAAAACGAGTCCAAGAGCCTAAATAAGCTGAATTTGTGTAAATTTTTATTCAGAAAAAGTTTCTATTATATTTCTCTAAACATTTGTTTAAGGGAGTGTCTAACTTAAAATATGCTCTTTAATATTCATTTTTATAATGACGTCTGTTGGATTGTGGGTACTATGAATACCTGCAGCCTTACCTTCACTGTGGTGTATAAAGATGGCTGTTCTGGTTAGGAAATCAGTATAGATTTATATCTATATAGATATATAAGAAACTGGGTCTAATTCTGTTTTTATGAGACAAACATTTTTTTTGTAATCAGATTAATTCTTTCATTCATATTTATATTGCCTGACACAAAAAAACATTTGCCTGTGTTTCCATGTTCATATGTCTTTTAGTAAAAATCTCATGATGAGCCACCAGATGAATCTAATCAGTAGGACTCTGGAAATGTTAACCTATAAAAGTCTAAAGCATTGAAGAGATCGTTATTGATTGCCAGAAGAATTCACAATGGTGTCACAGCAGTGAATTACTGCTTTTGCTCAATTCTAGGACACATCCCCATAAAACTAATTGTTTTGGTCAAAAACAAGTCCAGTTTCCTGGAAAAGAGTGTTTGTGATTTTAAAAAAGTTGTTCAGAGCTAAAAAGATCTCTGTGACCTATGAATGGAGCCGATATGCCAGAATGTTTTCTTTTCAGGGCTCACTGAACCAGGTGACAGTTCTGTTTTCTATTTGTGTCTATGTGACACTTGTAAAAGTGTGTTTGCATACAGTGGCTACAAAAGCCTCCATGTCAGCATCCTAACAGAGACTTTAGGTTAGGAGTCAGTCCAATCCCATCTGTGAATCCAAATAAAATCCCCAAAAAGCTGTCCACAAAACCGACCACTTCAGGGACATCTAGGTAATATTACAACTAATATATTTTTTAAAGTGCCCATGACATCAGTTTCCATGTTTTCTGACTTATCTATCATGTTGCAACGTTGAGTTCTCACCTTAAACCTGCCAGAAAGAGCAAAAAACGGTGTCCATCTGTCTCCTAGTCCAGCCAGTGAGAAGCTCTTCAAGATTTCAGACCCAGGTTTCAAACCGTTTTTTTCACTCCAGCCCGCTATGAGGTCATAGTGAGCCGGACTTGCTTATATGGTCAATTCTCCTCCCACATGCACGTTCACGACAACTGGAGCGAGGCAGTGCCGCCGCCATTGCCCATAGACCGTGTAGTGTTTAGTTTCAGTTTCGTTTCTCTTTCACGCGACGGCACTGCCCCCTGCTGCAGCAGAAGTGTCAGGCTGCCAAATAAGGAGAAACCCAGCAGAACCGGAAGGCGGCGCTTTCTTCTGATCTCTGAGTTGCTCGTTAGGAAATAATTACAGCGTATTTTGAGTTATAATGGTGCAACGCTGATCTAGAGGCATCAAAGATTACACCTGTTTAATATGAAGTGATTTAAATATGAAGTCACAGGCACTTTAAAGTCACTGCAATTCAAGATGGCCACCACAGCTAATCAACCCACAGAGAAATGGTTCTAACTCAGTAAAGTTTACAGATATTGAGCTAAAATGTCCCCATCAGATGCTGTCAAACAGATCACATGAGAACTTGCTATATTTCATAAAATCGTGCATCATTAATACTGTCATGAAAGGCAGAAGGTGGTATGAATTTCTTAATTGATGAATTTATTATTTATGTTTTTATGGTTCTTCACTGTGAACTTGCAGAGCTGATGACTTTGTTTTTTTTATTTTTCAGTCCAGTTTCTTGTTTTAGACCTCAAACATCACAACAGGGAGATTATTTACTATTAGGAGCTCCACAGGGCTGTGTGTTGATCCCACTTCTTTTTGCATTATTCTTCTATTTAACAAAATAGACGATGACATAAGGTCTGGTCTCAGTCCTTGTTTATTTGCCCTGCTATTTGTTTTATAGTTGTGTCTATTTGGCGCAGTGATTGTGTTCAAATTTTATTGATGGAGATGAAAATCAGTTATGATGTCTGTCATGATTCGATGTGGGTGAGGGTACAAAAATAAGGAGGGCGAAGCAAGGACTGAACTGATATACTTCATTACAAAAGGAGAGCTGGCATAGCAGCAAAACACCTATCAAAACCGAGGGGACCAGGAACAGGACAACACTTGGACAAAGGGCAGGACAAACAGAGGATCTGACAGGGAGTGAAAAGACAATTGTGCTTAAAAACATGAGGACGGTGATCAGGGTAGCAAGAAACACCTGTGGAGGATCAGTGCAGGGAGACAGGAGGAAGAACACAGAAAACACAGGGAAGGAGGTTTTAGAAAAGTGAATAGAACATGGTTACACTTCTATGCTGCTCTGTTCAGACAGTTTTAGTCACGAGACATCAGAGTTTTAAGAAGCTGCCCTCATGATGAGGTCAGCATTTGAAGCCTGATCAGTGCCGATGCTGATATCAGCGTCTCCCCTCACAAACACACCAGAAGCCTCAGTATGAAAAGATCAGATGTGCTCTGTTCTAGAATGGATGAGGCTGTGAGAACTGCAGGCTCAGCCCTCTCCTCTCTCTCCTCTCCAGTAGTCTGTCCTCCGCTCACCCTATCCAGCAGGGCCGTTCCCCTTTAACCCCCTGACAGTGAATCACCTCGTGTGGGGAGCTGCAGCTCACTGGATGAGGTTGTTAAAATGAAAATCCCTGGAGATCTGCAGCATCACGTGAACACACACCAGCCCATCTGGTGCTGGTAATCATGGCATTAGAATCACTGGTGTGTCTGGACAAAAGAACTGGAGCTTCTGATTCGTTTCTGTCTGGGTTTAAAGGGCATTAGGGTCATTTTTAGAGTGGCGTCTTATCACTTATGTAAGAAACTCCAGATGGACGTAATTTGGGGGGGGTTCAGGGGGGACATGTCCCCTGCACTTTATCAAAAGGCAGTTTTGGTCCCCTGCATTTTTTAATGTCCAAAAACAATGTGAACAATAGTAAAGGAATACTGGTACCCCCTACCAGTGACATCACTCAAAGTGGGCAGAGTGTATGAACAGTCGCTGACAGGAGCAATACTCATGGTTTATCAGATCAGGAGAGACACTGCTGCAGATAGGTGACATTGTTCCACTCATCCTCCTGTATTTAAAGCAACTCTTGCTCTAAATAGTCACCTTGATGCATTAGAACTATATTACCACTTTGTAACCCTTTACAATTCACTATGAGATAGTTTATGGTGTTTATGGTGTTTTTGTAGCTACATCACCGTAGTAATTTGGACATTGTTCGGTTGAAACAAACGTAAGCATTTTTATGCAAAATTGGTCTGAATTTTTTAGGCAAGAGTTGTTTTAAATACCAGAAAATTAGCAGCTAAATGTTCACTGATCAGCAGCAGTGTCTCTCCTGATCTGTCTAGCCACGAGCGTTGCTCAAGTCAGAGAACAACTTCCTGTTTCTAGAGACTCCACCCACTTTGAGTGATGTCACCAGTGGGTGTGGTCCTTACTGTAGATCATTAACTGACCCAAACATCCCTTTAAGCGTCGCTCTGCTGCCAGGTGATTGGCTGCTTCAGGGCTCTTAAAATCCTTAAAATGTTTGAATTTGGTATCTTCAAAGTTTTGAAAGTGCTTGAAACTAGAGGTGCACCAAAAAATCATCTGCTGATCAGAACCAGTCAGTGTGACTGGCTGAACTGGAACTCAAAGATCACACGTTTATTTGGGGGCTATGATTTCTCTATTCCTAATCACTAATTCATGCAAATAGATGTTTTTACTATGGGCAGAAACTTGTGCCATCTATCTATATGTCTATCTATATCTATCTATTACTTCCAGAATCATAGTTTACGTGAATCAGACATCAGCTCCTTGGAGACTGTTTGTCCCAAATGGCATCAAACCACGTCTGTCCTTAAAGTGACCAGATGGAGTATCAGGATTAGTGCTTTCATCAAAAACCTGCCGTATCCAGTCAGTCCTATATGTGTCTGCTGCCCTCTGGTGGAGGATCTACAGGAGGAAAGGGCCAATTTGATTTCTTTACTGGTATATTAATATATAATTATATAAAAACTCAAAAGGTAAATCAGCCTTTGTTGAACTGATGACTTTATTTTCTGAGTCTCATTCAAATTCATTGAGACAAATTAACTCTAAAACACAGGCAAAAACATCAACGCCAGCCTGTTGGCAGCAGACAGTGAGAACTGTAATTAGTTCAATAATCTGTTCCTTTTATATTTAATCATCTTTAACCTCACCAACACTTAGAAAATTTATTTAATCTATTATAATCAGTTTATTATTAATATTTCCTCTGCATCTAAACCAGACTGAGCTGCGTTTTGTTGACGTTTTAACCTGCGCTGGGTTTTTATTTCATGATTCAGTTCAGTTTATTTCTAAAGCTCCAGGTCACAACAGTGGTCTCAGAGCGCTGAACACAGAAACACCCAGAGGATTTCAGGTCCAGGTTCAGGACAGCTGATGACAGTAATGTGATTCAGTCATAATAACTTTAGATTCATTGTAATAAAACAGTCAGATTGTTTTGTTATAAACAAACCAGCTGATTGGAGTGAAGCGTTACTTTGTTGTGATCCTCCATTCTGAGCAGCTCAGTCTGATGTGACAGTAGGAAGGACAGGACGAAACCTCCAGAACCAGCTCAGAGTGGGCGGAGCTAATGTCTTAGTCAGAAGTGACCAGTTTTTATGTTTTGTTTTTCTGACAGTTGTCATCTCAGAGCTCATCGTCATAAGGCTGATAGCTGATAAATTACCCCTCACTTGGTGTTAGTTCCTGTTGTGTGAAAACGTGGGATTGGGATCGATGAGGGGACTGTTTATGTGAACAAAGTCTGAGAAAGAGGAGAAATAATCCATCAGCTCATGAGTTTCCCTTCATGCCAGCTATTGTGTAGAGGATTTAATCCACAGCCTGAGAATTCAAGCACATAATTACTGGCCTGTAACCTCTGAGGATTGTTCTGATCTCAGCAGCTCATCCTGTTAATGAAGCTCTTTGTCTCCCTCTCTGTTACAGATGAGCACAAGATGAAAGGAGTGGAGAAAGTCAAGTACATCGGAGGAGAAGAGGCAGGAGTGGACGGCCACGACGTCACGGTGCGTGATTCCTCTGCTCCTTCTGATTAATGATGTCACTAATATTAGTTGGTTAATGATGACTCATCGAGTCCTGGATGAATCTACCCCAACGGGCAGTATTTCTCTTCAGTCAGTGAACACATTTAATCTCAGACTACGATAACCTGAGTTAATATGAAATCTGTTTTTTACATGATGATTTAATTTATTAAAGGAATAAAGGTATCAAACCAACCTGGTCCTGTGTGAAGTACTAACTTCACCTTGTTAAATCAAGGATTAAATTAGTAAGTAAAGTTTATTTATTGGATTTGGATTTGGAGAAGGCTTATGACCGTGTCCCCAGGGGCACCCTGTGGGGGGCGCTCCAGGAGTATGGGGTTGATGGTCTTTTGTTAAGGGCCATTCAGTCCCTGTACCAGAGGAGTGTGAGTCTGGTCCGCATAGCCGGCAGTAAGTCGGACCTGTTCCCAGTGAGGGTTGGACTCCTCCAGGGCTGCCCTTTGTCACCGGTCCTGTTCATAACCTTTATGGACAGGATTTCTAGGCGCAGCCGTGGTGTGGAGGGGGTGGAGTTTGGTGACAGGAGAATCTCGTCTCTGCTTTTTGCGGATGATGTGGTCCTCCTAGCTTCATCGAGCTCTGACCTTCAGCTCTTGCTGGGGAGGTTCGCAGCCGAGTGTGAAGCGGCTGGGATGAGGATCAGCACCTCCAAATCTGAGGCCATGGTTCTCGACCGGAAAAAGGTGGATTGCCAACTCCGGGTCGGGAGAGAGGTCCTGCCTCAAGTGGAGGAGTTCAAGTATCTCGGGGTCTTGTTCACGAGTGAGGGAAGGAGGGAGCGGGAGATCGACAGGCGGATTGGGGCAGCGTCTGCAGTGATGCGGACGCTGAACCGGTCTGTTGTGGTAAAGAGAGAGCTGAGCCAGAAAGCAAGGCTCTCGATTTACCGGTCGGTCTACGTCCCAATCCTCACCTATGGTCATGAGCTTTGGGTAGTGACCGAAAGAACGAGATCGCGGATACAAGCGGCTGAAATGAGTTTTCTCCGCAGGGTGGCCGGGCTCAGCCTTAGGGATAGGGTAAGAAGCTCGGACATCCGGGAGAGACTCGGAGTAGAGTCGCTGCTCCTCCATATCGAAAGGAGCCAGTTGAGGTGGTTCGGGCATCTGGTAAGGATGCCTCCTGGACGCCTCCCTCGGGAGGTGTTCTGGGCATGTCCTGCCGGCAGGAGGCCCCCAGGTCGACCCGGGACAAGCTGGAGGAAATACATCTTCAGTTTGGCCTGGGAACGCCTGGGCGTCCCAGCTGAGGAGCTGGTGGACTTGGCCGGGGAGAAGGTGGCCTGGGCTGCCCGACTTGGAATGCTGCCCCCGCGACCCGGACCCGGATAGGCGGAAGAAGGCGAGGCGAGTTTATTTATTGAACACCTTTCACAGATAAAAATCATAAACAATTTCACAATAAAAACAGAACAGTACAATAAAAACAGAACAATACAATAAAAACAGAACAATACAATAAAAACAGAACAGTACAATAAAAACTGAACAATACAATAAAAACAGAACAATACAATGTAAAAAAAACTAACTAAAAGCTTTTTTTAATCAAAATGTCAAAGCAGCTGAAGATGTTCCAATGACCAGAGGAAACCTGGCTTTTTCAGCTGTGGCCCAGACCTGATCACTACTAGACCTGATCACTACTAGACCTGATCACTACCAGACCTGATCGCTACTAGACCTGATCGCTACCAGACCTGATCACTACCAGACCTGATCACTACTAGACCTGATCACTACCAGACCTGATCACTACTAGACCTGATCACTACTAGACCTGATCACTACTAGACCTGATCACTACTAGACCTGATCACTACCAGACCTGATCGCTACTAGACCTGATTGCTACCAGACCTGATCGCTACCAGACCTGATCGCTACTGGACCTGATCGCTACTGGTCTGGTAGCGATCAGGTCCAGTAGCGATCAGGTCCAGTAGCTACCAGACCTGATCGCTACTGGACCTGATCGCTACCAGACCTGATCACTACCAGACCTGATCACTACTAGACCTGATCACTACTAGACCTGATCACTACCAGACCTGATCACTAGACCTGATCACTACCAGACCTGATCACTACTAGACCTGATCACTACCAGACCTGATCACTACTAGACCTGATCACTACCAGACCTGATCACTACCAGACCTGATCACTACCAGACCTGATCACTACTAGACCTGATCACTACTAGACCTGATCACTACCAGACCTGATCACTACCAGACCTGATCACTACTAGACCTGATCACTACCAGACCTGATCGCTACCAGACCTGATCGCTGTCAGACCTGATCACTACCAGACCTGATCACTACCAGACCTGATCGCTGTCAGACCTGATCACTACCAGACCTGATCACTACCAGACCTGACCACTACCAGACCTGATCGCTACCAGACCTGATCGCTGTCAGACCTGATCGCTACCAGACCTGATTGCTGTCAGACCTGATCGCTACCAGACCTGATCGCTGTCAGACCTGATCACTACCAGACCTGATCGCTACCAGACCTGATCACTACCAGACCTGATCGCTACCAGACCTGATCGCTGTCAGACCTGATCACTACCAGACCTGATCACTACCAGACCTGATCACTACCAGACCTGATCACTACTAGACCTGATCACTACTAGACCTGATCACTACTAGACCTGATCACTACCAGACCGATCACTACCAGACCTGATCGCTATCAGACCTGATCACTACCAGACCTGATCACTACCAGACCTGACCACTACCAGACCTGATCACTACCAGACCTGATCGCTACTAGACCTGATCACTACTAGACCTGATCACTACTAGACCTGATCACTACTAGACCTGATCACTAGACCTGATCACTACCAGACCTGATCACTAGACCTGATCACTACTAGACCTGATCACTACCAGACCTGATCACTACTAGACCTGATCACTACTAGACCTGATCACTACCAGACCTGATCACTACCAGACCTGATCACTACCAGACCTGATCGCTGTCAGACCTGATCACTACCAGACCTGATCACTACCAGACCTGACCACTACCAGACCTGATCGCTACCAGACCTGATCACTAGACCTGATCACTACCAGACCTGATCACTACTAGACCTGATCACTAGACCTGATCACTACTAGACCTGATCACTACCAGACCTGATCGCTACTAGACCTGATCGCTGTCAGACCTGATCGCTACCAGACCTGATCGCTGTCAGACCTGATCACTAGACCTGATCACTACCAGACCTGATCACTAGACCTGATCACTACTAGACCTGATCACTACTAGACCTGATCACTACCAGACCTGATCACTACTAGACCTGGTCACTACTAGACCTGATCACTACTAGACCTGATCACTACCAGACCTGATCACTACTAGACCTGATCACTAGACCTGATCACTACCAGACCTGATCACTAGACCTGATCACTACCAGACCTGATCACTACTAGACCTGATCACTACGACCTGATCACTACCAGACCTGATCACTACCAGACCTGATCGCTACCAGACCTGATCGCTACCAGACCTGATTGCTGTCAGACCTGATCGCTACCAGACCTGATCGCTACTAGACCTGATCACTACCAGACCTGATCGCTACTAGACCTGATCGCTACCAGACCTGATCGCTGCCAGACCTGATCACTACCAGACCTGATCACTACTAGACCTGATCACTACCAGACCTGATCACTACTAGACCTGATCACTACCAGACCTGATCACTACTAGACCTGATCACTACTAGACCTGATCACTACTAGACCTGATCGCTACTAGACCTGATCACTAGACCTGATCACTACCAGACCTGATCACTACTAGACCTGATCACTACTAGACCTGATCACTACTAGACCTGATCACTACCAGACCGATCACTACCAGACCTGATCTCTACCAGACCTGATCGCTGTCAGACCTGATTGCTACCAGACCTGATCACTATTAGACCTTATCACTACCAGACCTGTTCACTACTAGACCTGATCACTACCAGACCTGATCACTACCAGACCTGATCACTGTCAGACCTGATCACTACCAGACCTGTTCACTACTAGACCTGATCACTACCAGACCTGATCGCTACCAGACCTGATCGCTGTCAGACCTGATCACTACCAGACCTGATCACTACCAGACCTGATCACTACCAGACCTGATCACTGTCAGACCTGATCACTACTAGACCTGATCACTACTAGACCTGGTCACTGTCAGACCTGTAGGATTAATAAATCACTTCAATAGAACCTGTCTGACAACATGAAGGAGGCTAAAAGATCAACAAAACCAACACATCAGGTCCTGTTCTAAAGAGATTCAAGAACTAAAGAACCCAGAGCAACATCTAAAGTCCTGCAGGACTCACTGGGTTCAAGTTAAGGTCAGAGGTCAGGTTGACCTCAGAATGTCTAGGAGCTCAGTGATGTCACCATCCATCATCCATTGTCAGGATGCTACCAGCAGGTGGAGCCAAACTACTGAGAACCATTTGGAGCTGCTGCTATGACCTTTAGCTACCTGGACTCACCTGATGCTTCAGTTTTTCAGGTTAAACTTACTGTTGATCTGACGTGTTTATAAAATGTTCCTCTAAGTTTTCCAACAGTGTATGTTCAGTTTTCTACAGTGTGTAAAACATTCAACACTTTGATCAATCTGGATTCTTTTGAACTCATTCATGTTTGTTGACCTGCAGGAGAAAAGTGCTCTCCTCAGTAAAGGACAGCATGCGAGTGAATCCGGATCAAACGGGAAGATTCTGTGAGTCTCCTCTGACTGGTGACCTCTGTCCTCATAGGACCACTGATGTTGTGTCTGAGGTGGTTCTGTGAAGCTCTAACCGACTGTTTGTCCTCCTCCCAGGAGCATCCACTCCTCAGAGAGCCAGCAGGAGTTCTTCAGGATGCTGGATGAGAAAATAGAAAAGGTAAAAGATGACCAACTGTTGTTGTAGTGACACATTAGCAGAGAGTCTCTGATGAACATCGTGATGCGTGACATCCATGATGGAGATTAATCCTGTCACTACATCAAATCTGTTAGAACACGACAGATGACACAAGGATAGAAAACAAGCTGTTATGTTCAGCAATATGAACCCATCTGATTAAACAGGACCCCAAACTCCTCTGTAGTCCAGCAGTGGTCCCTGAGGGACCCTATTCTACCTGTAGCAATGTAGCTAAAGATTTTATTTTGAAATATACCAAATGCACCTTGCTGGCTCATGTCTCACTTTCTGTCTGGTGCATGTAATGTCTTTAACTTGACCAAAAGCCAGATGGGGCGTCTGGAAAAAATAGACCTGATGTGTAAAGTTAACGGAGCGCTGCAGCTGCAGCAGAGATGTTGTGAATGCTCTGATTGGACTTGATGTTTTTTCATCTGTGGACGCTGTACGGAAACCGGACCGCATCCGTTCTGGAGGCGGTGTGCACTAGCCTTTATGCTAGTAGCGTCATTGTCTATATATATTTTGGGAGGGGCCATGGTATGTTGGATTAGAAAAACGCTCTCTTTCTGAAGTGCTAAATGTTTAGCTGAAGAGCAAAAATATCAATTGATATCTGATCAACACCTGCTCCTGGGGGTTTACCAGTTTCAGATAGATGGTGTTAACAGAAATAGTTCAAAGATTTAACCATTTACTGAAATCTTAATATCAGCAGAATTTAAGGTTTAAACTTTTAACAGAGAAAAAGCCTAAAACAACAGAATAGGAGCTCAAGAGGTAAAACCCTGAAGAACAGGAGGTGTGAAGTCATAGTTCGAGTCATAAAGAATTGTAAGGTTGAATTAAACTGGTTAAAGTTTGATGAAAAGGTTGAAATTCACCCTAAAATGTTTCAAATAGAACTGAAAACAGAATAAAATGCTGAAATATAAATGAAAATATTTGGAAGAAAAAAGGTCCCAAAAACTGTACAGAAGCAACTTTAATAATAATAATAATAATAATATATAAACAAAAACAGAACAACAGTAGTTTAAATGCTGACTCAGCATTCCTATTTTTTCTTATTCTACAATTTTTCAACCATTTCAACAAATTCTATATATATATATTTTATATATATATATATATATATATATATATATATATATATATATATATATATATATATATATATATATATATATATATATATATAACATTCAGCTCTTTCTGACTCTGATTTTCTTATGAATATATTTTTATAGTTTTTAGGATGTTTAGTTTTTTGTGACACATTTTGGTCTCCATTGTTGTCCTTTTGATCAGTGTTCCTACATTAAATCCTCATCTGGTTTTTCTGACCTGTTGCTTCATGTTATTGTTGGTAAAATGGTAAATGGCTTGTATTTATAGAGCGCTGAACACTCCCCAAAGCGCTGTACAACAAGAACAGTCATTCACCCATTCACACACTGGTGGTGAATGGTGATAAGCTACGTTGTAGCCTCAGCTGCCCTCGGGCACACTGACAGAGGCGGGGATGCACTGGCGCCCTCTAAGTCCCTCTGGCCACCACCAGCAGGCGAGTTGGGTGAAGTGTCTTGCCCAAGGACACAACGACACTCTAACCCAGCCGGAGCTCGAACCGGTGACCCTCCGGTTGCCAGACCGGCCACTCTACCGACTGAGCTATATGTCATTGTAGGACACAGAGCTGACCCAGCTGCTCTTCATGTTTTATTGACTCCTGTTTGTTGTGTCCAGGGTCAGGACTACTGCTCAGAGGAGGAGGATGTGACATAGCCCCAAGGTCCGCTCATAAGGACCAGCCCAGCTCTCCAGGAGGACCTGACTCCATCCTGTCCCGTATGTGAGAAGAATTGATCTCCGACTTGAAACGAGCACCTTTTTGACCTCCTACCCACAAGTCCAGTCAGCTCTGAGTGAGACTACCGCTGAAATCGACCTCAGCGTCTCCAACAGGAAGGTTTACGTCCTGAATGAAGCCATTACAACACTTTGTTTCTCTGCTGGGAACTCCTGACACATAAACGGAGACTTACTGATCCTGTAGAGGTTTTCTGCAGCAGTGATCACCTGGATTTTACTCCTAATGAAAGGACCATCAGGTCCCACCCTGACGAGTCAGAACTCTGCGCTCTGAGGGGACGTTTGGACCGTATTCCTGCAGCATGTGGGCCAAGTGTTCGTCTGTCCGTGTTGGGATGTATTAATGTCAGATAAGGCTCAGGGTTAAAGTGTTCTAACCGTCTCTCATAGTCCAGTCCTTCCTCCCAACAAGATACTTTTGCACCACAAGAAGTTCACGTGCACTCACGCAGCAGGATCCCTCTGATCCTGGTTCAGTTTCATCTGAACAGCAGAAACCTGTTTGTTCATTCACCAGTGTTACGTCTTCATGTTCGTCTGTGTTGAAGTCTTGGTTTTTAAAAAAATAATAAAATGTTTTCAGTTATTTAATCAGTTTTTACTGATTTATTTGCTCCCATCAATCCATCTTTTTTACTGATAGTGGTTCAGTAGTTGAACCAGACCGCTCCTCCAGCTCATCCAGAGGGACTCCAAGTCGTCCTCAGGCCAGCTGACAGATCTAGTCTCTCCAGTGAGTCCAGTTTCTGCCCCTCCAGCTGGGACATGTCTAGAAGATCTCCCTTAAACGATGTCCTAAAGCTGTCCCTCCCAGATGTCCAAACCACCTGAACCTATAGCGCTGAGGAGTAGCCATGACTCTGAGCTCCTCACCCACTGGACTCATTCACAGTCTCATCCTCTCAGTCACTACCCACAATTCATGGTTGTGGGTCGGGGCTGGAGATGCATCAAAAATCAGCAAATCTTTCAATCTGCTCCATCTGTGAGCTGAAACTCAAAGATCTGATTTTTGGGGGGTCTGTTAATGCACCACCAGCAGATGGTCCATGTGGAAGTTTTTACCCCCTTTAAAAACAAACCTTGACCCAAACTGAGGAACTCTTAACTCTTTTTTATAAATGATAATGTAGTTAGAACCCAAGACAGTTGAATAAAATATCAGAGTACGACCCAAAAAAGGGTTTTAAATAAAGGCAACTGGACTTATTTGGTTCTTTGAAGACGTTTCACTGCTCATCCGAGTAGCTTTGTCAATTCTGTCTGTAGTCAAGGAGAGAGAGAATCTTATACACTGTGCTTATCTTCCTCTGTCTGTGACACACCTCCTTCTACCCCCTTTGAGGAGGAACATCAGTAAGTTTTTTTAGCAAGATCCGTTTTAAATACCTGAAAATTAGCCACTAAATTTCACTGATCAGCGAGTGTCTCCTAATCTGACTGGCCATGAGTATTGCTCCAATCAGAGGACGACTTCCTGTTTTTAGAGACCCCACCCACTTTGAGTGATGTCACCGGTGGATGTGGTTCTGACTGTAGATAAATAACTGATAGAATGCTGCTTCAGAATGACCCAAACCTCCTTTAATAGCAACTCAAAGTTCATTTTGATCAAATAAAATGACAAAACTGAGTTCATTTAGATCACACCTGTCTCATGTTGCTATAATCCAGAACTTTTTAATGTTCTTGAGCCAAAGTTCTGTCCCTATCCTCAGTGGTTCTGGACCTGTAGTCCATCAGCCCAGCTGCGTGTTGGTTTAACCATTAAAACACTCGGAGCAGTTAGTTTCATCCTTTCTGCTCCTCTGCAGTTCATCCCTCAAACATTCAGCGCTGATGTCGTCTCTTCCGGTGCTGCCGACGTCCCGCGTCCTGGAAGGGTCCCACAGGGGGGTCTGGTGTCACCAACCCGTCAGTCATCCTCTGATAGACCAGGGTGGAGTCAGACGCCACAGCGCACAGCAGCATGGGGAAACCCCGGTCCAGAACGTGGCGAATGCTACAAAGCAGAAAGAAAGTTCTGTGACTAAAAATGTTAGGAGGGATGATGGTAAAGGTCTGAGAACAGGTCCAGTTTTTATCACCTGCTATGGCTCAGAGATCGGCGAACAGGCAGGGCTAGAACCGTCTGAACTGGAGCTCCATCCTTCTCCTTCGCCTCCAACAGAACCAGCTGCAGCTCAGGACTCCTGACACACGATACCTGCTTCCACCGACGCACTGAAAAGCAGAAGAACCAGAGACAGAGGAGCAGCCCGAGTCAGGAGGTGGAGGTTTGTTACATCATCAACAGGAATACCAGTGGTTCTCCTTTCTGTTTAAAACGTGTTGGGGTTTGATGGTTCAACATTCAACTGTCAGTGGTGTAAAAAAGAATTGATCATGTTTTGTACTTTGGAAAAGAAACAAAAAAAAAAACCTTCTCCAGATCTAAAAATTAGGAAAATACAACCTCACACTCTGTGAGGTCCAACTCATCCTCAGTGAGGTCAAACTCATCCTCTGTGAGGTCAAACTCACCCTCTGTGAGGTCCATGAAGACCAAAAAAGCTGCGTGTAGCTGCGCGCCATCACTGACCCCCAGATCCTTCATCTGCTGGTACTAACGGAGCAGAGGTTTGTCACTGCAGAGTTTCAAATACAACACAGAAAACTGGACATGGGATTCAGACTGGAGAGGACATTAGACTTTTAATTTGTCTCCATCAGTTTTTTGTTGGGATATCTCTGGAAATTGCATGCTTCTTCAAAAAGATAAAATCAAATATGTGATTAGGTTCAAAGTTGTTATACAGATTTGATGCAGTAAAAGTGAAAGACATATTCATAAATAAGAGTTTATCACACTTTTTTTTTACTCAAAGATTCTACTGAATTCAATTAAATGTATTTCACTACAGCTTGTATTTTAGAAATGTAGAACATTGGTAAAACGATGAGTAAGTTAATGATAAATAGCTATATTTGGGTGAGTTGTTAAATATAAGTATTGAATTCATTAAGTGGTAACTTTCCAGCAACATGTTTAGCTGAAAAATGAATGTAAAGAGGAGCTGTGGGGGTTAGAGGAGGACCTGCAGCCGGCTCGGCTCCTCCACTCACCGCGGGATGCTGCAGGATCCAGTTCGCAGGCGGAGCCTCGTCACACACCTCCGTTCTGTCAGACACTTCCGCCATAAACTTTCTTGTAGGATAAATACTGCTTCACAAGCTAAAGTCAGCTGCAGATCCAGAGAGCTGTTTTAAAACAGCGTGGCTGCTTTGATTCTACTTCTGATGTTTTTTTGTCGGTTGACATCCACCGTAACGGTGCTTTACCGCCACCTACTGGACTGGTGTGGTTTTTGCTCTGACGGAGTGTTACAAGAAAGAGTATCCGGATGGAAACAAACGCTTTTTCCTTCTTTCCACAGACACACATAAACATTAGACCGCTCCACATAGTCAGTAGTGCAGTATTAACAAGTGAACGGGTTTCAAACATGTCCGCAACACCAGGCTGATGGTATTTTAAATAAATCAATGTTCTTTCAGCAGAGACAAGACATAAATCAGTGTCACTGTAGCCAAAGGCTGATCCACAGGCCCAGTCCCTGGTTAGGCTTTAAAAGTTAACCTTTAATTGTTTCTATATCATGAAGATACGTGGGATGGACAAAAAACCATGTTAAAGTTTTAAGGCTGGTCAACTACTGGTGGTGATTATTATCTGATAAGATGTTTGTCTGCTGTGGGTGGCTTTGAAATCATTTGACAAATGACCTCTGGGACAAGGTTATGAACACAAATGTTTTACATTTTTCATTAAAAGTCAATTTTATAGAAGATAAATTATTTAAACTATTTAGGTTTAAAATATACGTTTCCTGGATTTCACAGTGATGCCACATCATTAGCTTTTATCTAAAACCTTCACTGCTTGTTTGCATAAAGAAATCAGAATGTTTGGCCCCAGGCAGGTTCACAATAAAGGACATTAAAACATGTAAATATCATTGAGCAGCATAAAGAGACAAATTAAACAACATTAGATTCAATTTGAGTTTTAGAAACTTTCCTAATAAATGCTGTGAATCCAAAACAACTAGCACAATAGAATTACTGACTTTTTGTGTTTGAAAAATTCAAGGACAAAATTAATGTCTTACTTTATAAGAAACTGAGTGAGGACAACTAGAGTTCAGACAGTGGATACTGGACTGTGTGGACTGGTTCCAGAGGAACCTCCTCCTGGTCAATGATGTTCTTTTCCTTAAAACTGTAGCTTCAGTGGCTGAATTCAGTAACTCATTAGAAGTTTTTACCACCTAATGGGTTTAGAACCCAACAGGCCCTGGTGATTCATAAAAGTCCAACTCTTCACTGGTTTTTGTTTAATTCATCTCATTGTTCCTTAAAGCCACCATGTTTCATGTTGGTTTTTTAATCAAAATTCAATATTTTACTCACTTCTAAAAAGTGAACTCATGATTTCTTATTTTTATCCTAAAAACCTGCAGCAGTGAATCTGAGTTGATGAAAACAGATTAAATATCTGTCACTAACAATGAAATTAAATTTCATGTTTTTATTTTACTCCTGCACTTCCACTTCAAACATAAAAAGACAAAACAAACATGAAATTAATCATTTTTATTTTAAAAAAGAAAAGAAAAAAAAAGCAATGTAAGCAAACACTGAAACCATTTAATGTTAGTACTGTTCCATCGTACAGTGAGTTAACAACAAATCCACACAAATGAAGCGTCTTTGATATGTAATAAATTAATCAGCAACAGAAAACAGAACATGCGTGTATTTCGGTGTTGCACAGGAGATAATGAAACTCCAATGCTTCAAATTTAAGACACCTGAGAATATAAATATCAAAACAGCTTGTTGCAGCAATTATTGAGTTCCTCCTAAACAGCTCAACTAAAGCTTTAAGAAGAGATCGTAAAAAGTACATCATACAAAATCCACCCCTGTACAATGTGCATATCTGAATTAGTGTGGTTGAAAGAAATAATCTTTTTCTCTCTTTGTGAAGCAGCACAGGAAACAGTGACATCTAAAGTGGATGCTGCTCTGCTGTCCTGTGATCGGAACAGAACTGAACTCTGCAAAGCGTCTGCAGAGGTTTAGACTTTGTGTTTTCCAGTCAGCAGTTGGATTTACCCTTTATTTGTGTAGAAAAAACAGAAATCGTTTCCTAAACTCTGAGGAATTCTCCATGTTTGTTACGATGGATCACAGAGTCCTGCTGCTACAGGTTGCATAAAGAGTCTGTGAGGATAACAGCTGATAAAAACAAACTTCTGAGATCCCGATGGCTTCACGGGAAGAAAAGGTTGGATGGAATGTGAGGAGAGTGATAAACAAAAAGCTGTGAGGTATGTTCTTGTCATATTATAGCTATATGAATCTGAGCTTCCACCTGCCATGAAAAATGGAAGAAAAAATGTATATCTGAAAACAAAAGGAGTATTTTGTGTTTGCTCCTCAGATAAACAGTCCATGTGTCTGAGGTTACTGCCAGCAGCAACCAAAAACGTAACCTGAAAAGAAAATGTTCAAGTACTGTCTGCACGTCCTCCCAGTGAGACGTTCTGCAGTGATGAGTGTGAAAGTGGTGGAAAAACAGAAGACTTCTACAGCCGTCCTCTGTTAGAAAGACCAGAGAACAGAAAACATCTCAAAATAAAAAGAAATCCACTGCTTAGGATGGACTGAACAGCTAAACAAAAACTAAATAAAAGCAACAACTTCCCAATTCATTCATCAAGCTTTTTAAAGCAAATAGAAAAGAGTTATCTTTTTTATATAACAAACCATTGGTTCTAAAACATGAACAAAGTTCCACAGTGCTTGTTTGTAGGGACAGTCTCAGTGCAGCTTTTACAGATGGAAGCACTGCTTTCAGGAAAACACCTTTCAGAAAAAAGTGCCATGTAGGAGTCCCACCAGGGAGGGTGTTATGTGATGGTAAACACGCCAAACGAGTGGTTACAACAATGTTTAAGGCTTTCAGTGTCCTGAAGGAGGGGTCCAATCAACCTGGGAATCACTAAAAACTGATCATATTCTCACTGGCTTTACGGGTTTAGTCTGAAACTCCTGAAAGATGCTGATTATTGTATAAAGTTTCCTCAAATTTAGCAGAAATACTCCCAACATTTTGGCTGGTTAAACACAGATTGAGCCGATAAACCAATGTCATTAATAGAGCCTGGTTGGGATTTTTCCAGTGCAACTTTTAAGACTCATTTATCTGCTGCACACGCACACAAACACACACACACACACACACACACACACACACACACACACACACTGCCATCTGGTCTTAGAAGGGTGAGGTGAATGTTTTACTTTGAAGGCTACAAATTTAAAAAACAACTCACATCGAATCCCCTCTAATAAAAATAACCATCTGATATCATCCCATACTCACTGTTCCCACTTCTGTCACTAATCTAAAAAAATAAAATTAAATCAAGAATCCACACACTCCAGCTCTCACAGGCATGTTACCCCTAATATAAGGACTACACTTCATCACATGGATTATTTCTGCTGCTAGTAGCATTACCACTTACTCTACATCACAAGCTTAAAGCTTATTTACATTTGCATCAATATTAGACATAATACTGCGGCGTACTATGTGTGAGCATTTTATGGATCCAGAATAGTGTGCAAACTGCTCGTCTGCAGCCACAAGTCTGTCCCACTCCCTGGCAAAACCAGCATCTGATCTAAAAGTAATAATATCAACAAAATAGTGCTGATGGAATAAAAGAATGCAGGAATGTTTCACCTCTAAAACTCAGAATAAGCTAAGCTAAAACAGCAACAATAATAAAAGATAAAAGCTTCTAGTCTCTGCCTGCTACCTAATGTCACAATATTACTCTAAAAGAATAAATAACCACATAAAACCCGTGGAGTTTGGCTGATGATGAATGTGCACGTTTTCATACACAGAAATAGAAAAAGTGAAGAATCCCTGCAGTCTGTGGAAGTGTTTCCCTCTGAGACATGAGTTTGGGTTGTGGAAGAAGAGGTGTCATGAAGTTATTGAACTGAGGTATTTTGTGACAGAGTTTTGGTTTAAACAGGAAACCATTACAGATGTTATCTGTGTGGTTGAGGGTTAGAATATTGTAGGAGTTTCACAACTGATTCTGTAACAACATAAAAGTACCTTAATCTATAAAAGGGGCTTCTTGAAATATAACATGACCCTAGAAACACGTTTCTCTAATTACTCTCGCTGTAAATCCATTCTGTGATAAATCTATTTATTCTCTGAACTTGCATATATCCAATTTCCTGCAGTGAGTCCACTGCACCGTTAGCGCCAGCCTGTAGTGAAGCTCTGTAACATCTCTAAGGTCTGGGCCCAGTCTTTGTAAACATTACACATGTGCTTTCACACATGTGCAACAGGAGAGGCTAAAGTAGTGCAGCAAGTCCAAGGAGCTGCTGTCAGGTAATGACAACTGGAATTAGGAAACATATTTGTCTGACAGGTTCTGTAAGTAACGATTGTGTCTGAAACCCAACCCTGGTTCCATGGAGCAGGTGGACAGTGGTCACATGACTTGTCTGTGAACAGAGGTGATGCATCCAGCTCTGTGTGTGTGTGTGTGTGTGTCTATATGTGCATGTGTTTGAGTTTAACACAGTGGATCTGATTGTAGCTGGTTAACTTCGGTTCAAACTCCTAAAAGCTCACGGCTTGGTTAGAAGCTGAGGACACGCCCCGGCTGCGTCCCAACATGGAGGGCTGGAAGTCAGGGTGACGGCGAGCGTGTTTGATCAGGTGGTCGCTGCGCATGAAGCGCTTGTCGCACAGCGGGCACTGGAAGCGTTTCTCCCCCGTGTGGGTGCGTGTGTGGCGGGCCAGTTCATCAGAGCGAGCAAACTTCTTCTCACAGCCGAGCCAGGTGCACGGAAAGGGCCTCTCACCTGCAGAGTAGAGAGCTCCATTAACCAGTCAGTCATTTACAGGTGATGGGTTTACTCTATCTTCTGTTCTAAAAGCACAAAACACAACTGATGAACAACACCTGACAACATGATGGCTGTGAAACATCAACCTCAACTCGTGTTTGGTACTCTTTGGTACCGAAATTGGTACCAAGAACTGTGGATTTTCACTGGTATCTGTACAGAATACTGAAATTTTGGTACTGTGACAACCCTAGTTACCTGTAGTACATTACACCAATGTGGTATTCCTTCTGTACTGCTCCCGCTCCACGCAGCATGGTTAATAAACGACGTATTATTTTCTGCTAAGCTGGAGTTCTGGTGTACTTATTTTGACATGCTTCAATAAGCAAGCATCAACAGCGACCAACTCTTATCTGCTTGCTGGGAGCCCCATAGCGTCATTTCAATATGGGGTGTCCGCGACGCAATTATATGCTGGCAGTGGGCGCTGCGGCTGCACTACAGGGCGACTTGTTACATTCTCCCTCAACCCAAAGTCCTCACATCATGTATTTCAGCTAAAATGCTAACGTTTCCTTCCCTTGCATTGACTGTAGAGTTGTGGGTGATGGTCACGCTGATGTGTGATGAGACACTTTTTTCCGGCACGTTCCGCAATCAGGATAGCCATCTTGAATCAACTGTCCCTCTGAATTCTTCAAATATCCAAAATATGCCCATACTTCCGACTTTGTCTTCTTTGAGGGCTGATAGATGTCCTCAGCGCTGTTTTCTCCTTGTTCCGCCAACATTTTAACTTCAGCTTCAAAAAAGTTTAGGTTGTAAACACTACAAAGTGCGCATGTGCGGAAACTTCAGCAGATGGAATGTAAGGAACATTGTAAGGCTCACCGCGCCTACACCACGATCGCGGCTATCCACCGAGATAATTTTTTTTTTAAACACAAGAAGGTAATTATTATTGTCAACATTTTTACCGGGGTTTACTGCTACACTGGTAACCGTGACAACCATAATTTGGACACAAGGATAAGGTCCGCAAATTATATCTGGGGTGCGCATGCATTCTGGCGGTCTAGTTATGTGCACCACTGCATTTTAACACACACACAAATAAATAAACTCACACACAGGAATGCACACAATGCATGCATACCAGTTCGATACAGACATTCCCTATGTATGTATGTATGTATGTAATATATATATACATACATATGTATTTATATATATGTGTGTGTAACAACTAAATAATTATCAGTTTTAGCTTTTTATGTATTAATATAGCACCATACCAGTATCAAAGAAATAAAATTGGAACTTTCCATCTGTAAATCACCCACTAGAGGGCAGCAGACATGTATAGGACTGGAAATGGCAGGTTTTGATTAAATTACTAATCCTGGTACTCCATCTGGCCGTTTTAAAGACAGAGCCGGTTTGATGCCTACTGGTAACAACCGTCTACTGGGAGTTAATGGACTGTTTTCTCTCTGATCCTGTTTTTTTATCTCCTGGAAACAGCAGAATGAGTCAACCCCGGGATAAAAGAAGATGCTCGGTGCCATTTTCAGATCACAATGCCGGGCCACGTTGTGGGACAACTCCCCGTGGGCGTTCCCACCGGTTTCTTTGAGTCGTTTCCGCCTAGAAGCCATTTGCGCCTGTTCAGTGACACCAGACTGACTAATAACCCCTTAATGAGTGAGGAATTAAAAGATAAGATGCACATTAAACAGCTCCAGCGCCACCCTGACAGGTCTGGGAGCTGAAGATAGGGACGGTGCCCGGTTAGGGTCAAAATAAATAAGGAGATTTAGTTTTAAGTAAATACCTGACATTAAAATATCACACATAAAGATTAGCGTTTCTCTGCAGCTCAAATATTTTTTTCATGTGATTCTTCACTGACTAATAATTTCAAAAGATTAAAGGGAACACGTGGTGATAACCAGAGAACATAAACCCCCATCCTGCGTGTCCCGTTCCGAACTCTGCGACCCCGAAGTGAAGGTTTCGTCTTACGTTCATTTCATATGCAAATCCAGCGGGAAGAAGACCTCCGTCACAGGTTTAACGTCCTGCCCTGTTCTTTTGTTAGTTTACTTCTTTGTCAGAGTCAACGAGGGAGTTACTTTTTCTGTCTTTCACCCTCTTTGTGTGCCCACGTTTATTTTAACAAACAAAAAAGGCTGTTTTTAAAGTTACAGAAGCAAATCTTGACTTTTATGTAACATGGTGATAAAATGTCAACACAAAAAGCAGGGAGCTGGGAACAAAGTTAGCTAGTTTCTAGCTTATGAAGTGTGTAACCAGGCGGCTGTTGTGTACCTGTGTGTGTCCGGATGTGTGCCTTTAGGTGAGACGATTTCCCGTAAACTCTGTCGCACCCGTCAAACGTGCACTGATGTCGCTTCACGGGGGACCGCGGGGCCCCGGCCCCCCTGAGCTGATGCTGCTGTCCAGGGACGGGCGTAGCGGAGGGGGTCATGGTCGGGGTGGTGGGGTCGGACAACGTGGTGTACCCGCTCTCCCCTCCACACGACGAGTTGCTGCTCTCCGAATAGGCCGACATGGGGCGGAACTTGCTGTGTAGGTCGGTGAGGATACCGGCTACCGTCATCATGTTCGTCCCTTCCAGCCTCAGCGTCTCTCGCACTTCCCTGTCCTCGCTCGAACCGTCGGGCTCCCCGGGGAGAAGGCCCACCGGGGCAGGCTGGCTGCTGGGGGCGACAGGGGTGGGTCTGTGCAGGACGGGACCGCTAGATATCGACACCAGGCACTCGGCGGCGAAATAATCGGGCGAAGCGGGCAGGGACATTATCTGCTTCGTTGTCTCCTGCTGAAATAAAAAAGTAAGGAGAGATATCAGGAGGGGCTGGCGGTGACGTTTTTCCGACCTCGTTTTCTTCAAACTCGACAAACAAAATGCTGCCAGTCGAGTCGTGGCTCCGCCATAAAAAAATAAACCAGTAGTTTAAAAATAAGTTCTGGAAACAGAAAAACTAGGAACAATAACGAGCTGAGATCACGCTAACACCACGGCCCCAGTGCGCGTGCCCCGCTCCGTCTGACGGTTCATTGTGTCTGAGCCTCCGAAGCCGGTCAACCCACGCCCCCTGCTCCGGACCGGCGGTGCGTTCAGGAACGGCTGGGTAAAACTCACTTCTAGAATTTAGCTCTCTAATATTTCATAAACGCAACAATATTTTAACAGGTTGCTTCATTGTTAATCTAATATAATCACTGAACTGTTTAAAACCCCAATAAAACATGTAATAATGTGTTCTTATTTCTTTATTTGATATTACAACTGCATTACACATGTTTCTATAAAGATTATATTTTAGCGTATTAAATACATTTAGAACGAGTGTCCAAAAACATGCCGCTGATACAGGTTATTAGAATAAAAACCAGAACGAAGTCATTATCCGAATCTGTATTGTGGATGGAGTAAAATCTACTTATTTCCAATTACAAGAGTGCAGCGTGAACGAGCACGGGCGTGGATCACTGTGGCGGGTGCATCGTGGAAAGTAGGTGGCACCATGGGAGCTTAATGATGGGGGAAGGAGACAGGGATGAAAGGCCTGTTGGGTAGTTTAGTTGTTTCATAACCGGAGACTGGAGGACGTGGCTGAGCGTTGAGGTGTCAATGTTAAAACAGTGTCCCCATCATTTTGTTTTTCACTTTACGAAGTGATTTCTCTAAGCTGCATTTGTAGTTTTTAGAATTTTATGAATCAGCTTTTAGCTGGTTAGAGCAGTCTGTGGTCTTATTGACCTGTGTGTGTTTATCTGTGGCAGATTTTAGTCTCAAATCCAAAGAAATGTGAGATAAGAAAACATTACTGTCGTTAAACATTGTGTAAGGAATAGTAGAGCAAGAGACCAACAGTAGACAACTCTACACACTCAGGTTGTTATAATAAAAATAATAATAATTCTCATGTAACATATACAAATTAATTATATTACACATCAATACTAACCAAGATAAAGATACAGGGTGTAGTTCATTTCACATTTTTATGATGCTCTGAGAAGCAAAGGAGGACTATGTGGTTGAATGGTCATCATGTAATATAAGTTATAATCAGGGGTGCGCATAACTGGGACACAACAGAAATCATGCATGCGTACCAGAACCTACTGCCCAAACGTGCCTTTGTGGACCAGCGCTTTCACGGTCCTGATGGCGCTGCCCGGGATCTTATGAGCTTCACATCCTGTTGCAGCGTAGCAAACGAATGCTCACATGGCATTTGAAGCTAGTAGACACACATGCGTACGGCCTCTGACACATGCACGCGGTACTCAGCACTGGTGACACACTTGTTCAGCACTGGCAAGTGGCAATACACAACAGTGGCAGCATATCAACCCCCCAAACCCACGGAGATGTGGTGCATACCAGACACCAGTGCCAGGTTCTCCTTTGAGTACCTTGACAGAAAAACTGTGTGCACCTCTGGTTATAATATGGGGGGGGGGGGGTAGGAATGGCGTGTATTGGTGAGTTTGTGTACTATTTTCATGTTTTGCATGTGACTCGCTCTAACAGTCAGTGGTTATACTACAGGCGTGTGTGTATGCCCCATGCAGTGGTGACTGCCCAAGTCACACCTGGAGACTGCCGTTTTGTCTACTGATAACATCAGGAGTTTTAAAGGATTCATCATTCAGTGGGACTAGTCAGCATTGTCTGAGCCAAGTCCTCAGACGCTTCCTGTGACCCTGTACCACGAACAGGACAAGGTTGATCGGCTCGTGGCCGGGTGGATCAGCTGGACCTGGGAAGAGCCTCCAGCAACCAGACTGTGTGCCTCCGGAGGGATCTGGACGGGACCTGCAAAGAGGCTGGAGCTACACCGGAGAAGGTGCCAGTGGCTCTGGGAAGCCACTGCCTGCTGCCCTTCAGGGGTCCAGCAAGCCAAAGACTTTTTATTTTGGGGGGAAAGGGCTTGGACTTGTCAGTTTTAACTTCTTTGTCTTTTATTCCAGGCTGAGCTTCCAGCAGGGGACCATAGGCCTTGGTGGTGGGGACTTCCCGTGTGTGTGTGTGTGTGTGTGTGTGTGTGTGTGTGTGTGTGTGTGTGTGTGTGTGTGTGTGTGTGTGTGTGTGTGTGTGTGTGTGTGTGTGTGTGTGTGTGCTCGCTCCTCCACTGTGCACCTCCTGAATGCCTGCCGCACTGAGTGGGGTGATTTTGGTTTGTTTAGATTTTAGTTGGCCTAACCCCCCCCTCTGGTAAGCCTGAGTCTGAGTATTTGAAGTCATTTATAAGTTATTTCATTCTTTTTACTGATTTTTAATTAATAAATTCATCCTATTGATTGGAAACTCATCAGTGTCTGCCTCCTTGGGTAAAAATGTGCCTGTGTGCTCTTTATAAAATCATCCACTTTGTCACACATGTACTATATGTTTACAAAATAATGGCTTGAATCTGTCCTAAATGTGGGAAATAATAAATAAAAACCTGGGTTGTGACTCGTGACAGTAGACCAGATCTTCTCCCTGGCTGTCCGTCCATGTGTTCGGTCTGTGGTTCAGTGGCAAGAGGTGTCAATTAGAAGGTTGGTGGTTCAATCTTGACTCATTCTGTTTCCCCACACCCTTCCCAATCTGCAGTCAACATCTGATCTCCAGCCAGAAATGATAAAGTGGGCTCTTAAGGAATAGTTGGGTCGTTCTGAAGTGGCGTTCTATATCAGTTTTTTGTCTACAGTGAGGACCACACCCACCAGTGACTTCACTTTCAGAGGAGTGGAGTCTCTAGAAATGGGAAGTAGTTCTCTGATCTGAGCAATACTCATGGCTAGTCAGATCAGGAGAGACACTGCTGCAGATCGGTGACATAGAGACTAATTTTCAGGTATATAAAACGGTCTTGATCAAAAAGCCGAACTGATGCATGAACATTTGTGGCTAATTTGTCACCAATCTGGAGCAGTTTCTCCTGATCTGACTAACGATGACTATTGCTGCAGCCAGAGGACTACTTCCTGATTCTAGAGACTCTGCTCACTTTGAGTGATGTCACTGGTGGGTGTGGTCCTAATGACTGATAGAATATCACATCAAAGTGACCCAAACATCCATTTCAAAAACTTCTCATTGAGCTGCAGCAACATTGTGAAGAAGAGTGGACCAACATGTCTCATGTGAGACACTGATTAGGTCAAACAGAAAATTATGATTTCAAGTTTTTGCTAAAAAATCAGGTTCAGTTAGTCACTGACTGATCTGTATGTTTTTAAAAAATGACAAGTAATATAAAGTGCTGTTATTTATCTGAAGCTGTGTTTACTTAATTGTTTGACATTTGAAGGTCTAGAGGGGTCTGAGACATGTAGCTCTAGGGCCACATGTGGCACTTTGGCCCTTTGAAGTGGCTTCTTGTAACTTTGACCAAAAATGACAGTTTTCCTTTCCATTTTTTTGTAATAATTACATAGACTTTCCACAGCAGAATGACACTAAATATTTGGGTTACCTGTCTGAATCTAGTTTACTAAAAGAAGATAGTCATATAATTTACTTTGTACTTTAGTACACAGTTTCTCATTACATACAATCTGCTGGTTCCTCTATATAGAGCTCATTTGATTAATTTGTATTTTATAATGAAGCTAGTTTTATTACAGCTGAATGGTATTTATTTGGCACCACTCCTGACATGCAATAAGCTGAAACTTCTCTCCCTATGTGGCTCAGGTCACAGGTTGAAACAGATGTTGATGCGTTGTGAGATCCAACGCTGTCCTCTGATTGGTCCATCCATGCATGTTTGTAGCTCTAGTTTGGAAGGTATTTCCTATTGGTTGTGAGCAGAACGGGTCAGTGTGGAAGTCCACATACAAGCCTGTCCATTCAGCTGTGGTGAACAGTGCTTGGCTTTCATCTCCCTTCTACATGTTGAAGTTCCAGCTGTGGGGCTCCTGCACTGACTTGAGGTTGCTATGGCTGTCTCACCGTTGCTGCTCACTTATGCTCACTTTATTCTAATTTTTCTCCTACTTCAAGGTAAGATCTATGATTGATGTTGATTAGTGCTGAGGAAGGTTAATTTGCACCAAATCAGAGGCACCAGGAGATGTTCACACATGCTTGTCTAAAGAAGATTTGTATCTGTTTTAATTCCATTTTTCACCTGAGTGTTCTGATCAGCAGGAGACTGCCTTTCAATGGAACCAAATCTCTGTGATTCAAGTTGTTCTGGTGAGAATTTGTTCAGCTAAGTACAACCTTGATGCACAACCTCAGATAAACCTTTTATTAGTGAAAACAGCAGGCGCTTCTTGTTTGTTTATTCAGATTTTAAATGTGAGTCATTGCATGTCCACAGGGCTTCCTTCTGCTGACCTGTCCCATCAGAGGGGTGTGAGGTACACCTTCAGGTACAGGACCACCGTTACCTCCACCCTTCAAGGCTCAAATGGGGGCCGGAGTGGACTGGCTCTGGACTGTGAGGTGGACATCAGCGTTGTGTCCAAGTGCCATCTAATGATGCAGGTCAGCTTTGTTACAATAAGTTGTTTATCTGAACAACATATTAGGTTGTGGTTTCATGTGCCTGCTCACCCAACAGATAAGGAATACACAGATAAAGTGGCTCTCCCCTCAGAGGGAACACTCTGTCCTGCACTTAAAAAGTTTGAGGTAACACCCTCTACATTTACAGTCTTTAAAAACTTGTTGTATTATTTTGTTCTCTATTGTCTCCATGCTTTATTTATTGCATTGAAAGTGCAATCCTAGATCAGTTTGGAATGCAGCAACTATTATTCCTCAGATGAGATGCTCCACTTGTGTGTGTTCTCTGGTCTTGAAAGAAAGAAAGGAGGAGGAGGAGGAGGAGGCTCATCTGGTGTTTTTGTTCCCAGGGAGTCACTGGAGAGAACGCGCCTCAAGTTCTCCCTCCAGGGGGGAAAGGTCACAGCCCTCTGTCTCCAGGAGGGGGAGCAGGTGTGGGCTCTGAACACTAAAAGAGCCATACTGAGCATGCTCCAGACCTCCCCCATGGACTCCAGATTCAGAAAAGAAACAGAGGTGGGTTGATGATGCTTGGTTTGGTGCAAAAACACTGATCAAAAAATGTAATTAGAGTCTGGTATCAAGTCAGTTAAACTTCTGGGATATTGATCTGGTCAGTTAAGTTTCAGAGGGGTTGGTTGTTAATCAGTGTCAGCTGAACAGTCTCAAGAGTATGGAGGAAAAGAACACCGGCTGTTACTCTAGGAGAGCTGGACAGGGTCATCAGAGGTCCTTAACCCGTCAGCAGGACCTAGATCTGCTCTTTTGTGCAGGAGGAACAGGATGAGTTCAGCCAGATTCCCAAGTGACCTCCAGTGGCCACTGGTGTGAATGTCTCTGACCAAACCATTAAAAACTGATTTCAAGAGGGTGTCCTGAGGGCTCCACATCCTCTAGTGGACCCTGTTCTCACTGCACCATGGAGCTCCACTGGTATTTACCAGAGAACATCAGAACCAGCAGGTCCAGCTTTGGAGCTCTGATCTTTTCACAGAGGAGAGCAGGTTGACTCTAAGCTGATGTGACAGACGTCTGGAGGGTCTGGAGAAGCTGTGGTGAACGTTCTGCTGCGGCTACATTGTTCATCATGATGGGTTTGATGGTGGGTCAGTGTTGGTCTGAGGAGGCAGATCCATGGAGGAACACACAGACCTGTACAGGATCATCAGGTATAGGGATGAAACCTTAGACCCATGTTAGACCTTCATGGGTGCATTGGGTCCTGGTTCCTCCTGGTCCATGAAAATACCCGGCCTCATGTGGTCAGGCAGTTCCTGGAGGATAAAGGAATGGATACGATATCCTGACCTGAGTCTAAAGGTCCATCTGATGACACCAGGTGGACCTCAGACTGTCCAGGAGCTCAGTGATGCCCTGATGAGGATCTGGGAGGAGATACTCCAGAACACCATCCATCATCTCAAAAGGAGCCCTGTCTGGATGCTACCAGAAGGGGGAGCCAAACAAACTGCTGAGAACCATTTTGAGCTGTTATGACCTTAGCTTCCTGGACTAATCTGATGCTTCACTTCTTCAGATTTAAAATTCTTGGTGACTTCAAACGACGCCCCCCGTAGGTTGATTATCTTCATCAAATGAAGCTCCTAACACATGACCTATTCCATATGAGCATGGATTTACAGTTGAGACCTGATGTGTTTTCAAGGTGTTCCTTTAACTTCTGGAGCAGTATCAATGTGACCTGGTTTGCCCAGCTCACAGGTTAATTCACAGGTTGTTTCTCTTTCCTCATCAGACCGATGTACACGGGATGTGCACCAGCAGATATGAGAGGCGAGGATCTGTGCTGCTGAAGACCAGGGATCTGAAACAGTGTCACCAGTCCAGACTAGCAAACTTCTGGCCTCACGCTGTCGTTCTGTCTGAAGACACAGTGAGTTTCAGCCCCACGTCTCTTTACCACACAATAATAAAAGCAAGGAATCACGTTTCTGCCTGTATCTGTGTGTGTTTGTGTGATAGCAGAATGTCTCAGGAAGCCCTGGATGGATTTGAATGAAACTCTCAGAATGTCATCACTGAGTGTTCATCAACAACTGGTTATCTTTTGGATTTGAGTCACTACCACTAAAGATGGCTGCCACAGCTAACTGCCTGTAGCAAACACACCAATGACCAAAACTCAGTAGATCTTACAGCTAAAACTTGTTAAAGTCACTGAGATTGAGTGCTAACTGGTCTTGTGATATTTAATGAGATCATTTCTCTGCATCAAATCCTAATTATTATTTTTACGTTATTGTTACCATATATTATATTTATTCACCTTTATGGCCTCAGATGAATTAAAAAAAAAACATTTTCATTGTTTTTTCTTGATGTTGAATTTAAAGCTTTAATCCTTTACAGAACACTCACTGAAATACTGGAAAATTCACAGTCAACCCTGGAGTGTTTTTGGAGAATCTAACAAAACCATTATTTAACTTTTATTTTCAAGATGTAAATCAAAATGAGTAAAGTGACAATATGTGGTTCATGTCCCAAATGTAATAAAAAATAATCCTAAATAGTGTTTATAGGAATATCTATCTGAGACTCCTTTTAATGTGAATCTTTTCCCCCCAACTATTTCAGTTTATTATCATCAAAATATTATAGTGCTAGAGGCCAGTGTCCTTTTTAGAGGATTCAGTCCTAAGAGGTTATTCAAGAAACACAAAGGGACAGTTTTTAGTTAGTCATTATAGAACACGTTCTGCAGTAGAAGTTACTAATCGTGATCACCTGCCCTGTGCATTCCTGTTGTAAACGTTAAAGACCTATGGTCATTTCAGGTATGGCTGGTTCTAGAAGAGCCACAGGGTGGCGGCTTGTTTCAGTTCCTGTTTTGTTACAAGTGGTTTTGGGAACTATTTTTCTCTGCTTCTCTGATTGAAGGTGTTGCTTTTTTAAAGTGATTTAATCAGTGATTATTCTGATGTGAACGCTGCTTGGAGGAGTTTTGCTAATAATATTCTACTTTTTGACCACTTGTTGCTGATGATGCGTAACCATGGCAATGAGAGACTTGTTTACAAGAGGAAGCAGCAAACTGACATTTGAAAACCTCAAATCAAACCCAGACTAGACCAGAGAAAAGAAGAGGAAATTCCTTCCATCCTAACGGGGAACGTGAGATCTCTCCTGAATCAGATGGACCAGCTTGAAGCTCTGAGGATCCATCCAGAATCTCATGTGTTTCACTGAGACGTGGCTGCAGGATCAGATCCAGATTCCAACGTCTCTCTGCCCGGCTTTCAGACGATACCAGTAGACAGAGATTAGAAGAGGAGCAGAAAAAGCAAAGGAGGAGGATTATCAGCTGGTCAACAACAGATGGTGTAATCCAGGACCTGCTGCTGGAAGATCATCTCTGCAGACCAGATACTGAACTGAGATCTTCATTCAACAACAGAGTGTCTTTAGTCAGAGGCTCCTTCAGATCTGCTGCAACACAGGAGATCCTTCCTGTCCATCACAGACCACTAGAAGATCCTTCCTGTCCACAGAATATAACAGCTTACAGTGACTTTATGAAGAAGTTCCTTAAACATCAGATGTTCTTCTGAGATTAATAAAGTATAGTTTTTATTTTGGACTGATGACTATATCTCATAAAAACACATTCTCTAACAGCTGTTTACAGCTTGAGGATGATTATGTTTGCTTGTTAGTCGTTGCAGATGGAGCTGCGTTGTGTTCAGCACCACAGTGGGACGGTGATGGAAGAGGTCAACTGTACTGAAGTCGTTTCTTTGTCTGGGATGTCAGGACTTGTAAAGACTAAGACTGTGTCTGTGCTGCTCCTGCTCAGATCCCAGTCAGGAGTTCCTTCAGGAGCAGGTCAGATGAGCACCAGTACTTTTCCGTTCCTCTCCAGCAGCTCTACATCCTGACCGACATGCAGACTGATCTCTGACTTCCTTGTTTGCTCTTGCAGAGTCTCTGAGGACCGGAGTGCTGGCTGACCTGCAGTTTGAGGATGATGGTGCTTCAAGGCTGGGAAAAACCAGAGCAATAACACCACAGAAAGTTGGTCAGACTGTCAGGTTGTTATGCAGCCTCACCTCAGACCCACAGCTGGTAGGCCACAAGTGCAGCAGGCTCCGGTCTGCTCACAGATTTGAGTTTCTGAGGGTGGTTTTATGTGTTTAACTTGACCATCCTCACACATCAGGTGCTGCAGTAACTCTCAGCAGCTAAAGATTTACATTTGCCTGTTTTATCTCCCAGATTATTGATTACGTGTTTGTGTTTGTAAGTCTCTTCTCACTCCCAGTCTGTTTACACAGGACGGGTTTCAGAGGCTCAGCAGGAACCAGAACCTGACTGAGTTTAATGGCTTTTAACAGCTAAACAGTTCAGTTTGAGCTGAAACATTTGAAATTAATCAGAGTATAACTTGGATTATGTTATGCTGACGTCATAATTCCAAAGTGTGTTTGGACTTTTCTGCTCTGAGGTTTCCCAGCAGTTCCTTCAACTGGTGTTCCAGATTAAACTCATGACTCTTTCTCAACTCGAGACACTTTGGCAGGAAGCGTCGTTCAAGTGCCGAAATGACTGGTCAGTATTTCAGTTTGTTTCATTTTACGTCTGGTTGGTCTTTCAGTTCCTTAGTAAATCAGGTCCAACATGGCTCCTCGTTATGATTCATCTGTGCTGTTCTTACCAGGAAATCAGAGAAAAGCCACGAGGTTTCATAAGAACATCCCATAATGTTTGAGATGTTTTTGCTGCAGCATCACATAAAGTAGCACAGTAATTTGGACGTTGTTTAGTTGAAACAAACATCATAAATGTTCTCATGCTAAATTGTAGAGGTTTACAAACAGATGATAGAGTTCTAACATATCAGTGGGGCTGTTTTTGGCAGCCATCTTGGTTTTAGTCTTAGTGTTTTGGACTAAAAAGCTGATTAGTTCTAGTCACATATTTGTCATGTCTCTATGTGATAGTTTTAGTCCAGTTTTAGTCAATGAAAACTCAAAAAGGTTTCAGTCTAGTTTTAGTCAGTGTTTGTAAAAACACAATAAGTAAATATTGGTCTTTTAACAAAGTAATTTAGATCAATAGTCTGGAAATTAGAATCACTTGCTACCCGAGCAAAACTCCTTGCATGTTTATGGCGTTTATTTAGTGTCAAAACTTGTGAATGCGTATTCTGCATGTGCACATTAAACACCAAGCATGTAAACATGATAAAAGAGAGGAAGTTATAACTTGTGTGTTAAACGCATCATGAGAATGAATTTCTGCACTGTGAGCATGTTAAACAGTTTTTGAAGCACAGAAACTGTGAGCGCAAGAGTGCACGGCGCTAACGAGCACACACTCAACTCTCATGCGCTCAGCTATAGCTTTTGACATATTTTACACACAGCAGGGAGAAATATTGTCCATTTTAAACATCTGGCAGACCACTGTTTGCCGTCAGGAGGAACAACTTAATAAAACTCAGTCTCTGGTTGGATCAGATCAGCTCTTTATTGATATAACGGCAGAGAAAATAGTACTCACCATTTGCGTTTTCTGGCAGAAGCAATGTACACATGTCGCAGCATAAAAAGTCCACCAAACACTGTTCCACGTGACATCTCAACATTTTCATCTCGTCTCGTTGCGTCAATGAAAACTCACACGTCTCGTCTTGTAGTCACCAAAGAGCCGTAGTTAGCTCGTTAGCATCTCCTTAAAGGTGCAAAAATAAGGTGTGTCAATGAAATAATTTCCTCATTGTGACTGTTGACGAAAACAACAGTACATATCAATATGGCTTTTCTGAGATAGAGTTATTTTAAATACCATAAAAGTTGTGTCTCTCCTGATGCTCCGATCAGAGGACTACTTCCTGTTTCTAAAGACTCCACCCACTTTGAGTGATGTCACAAGTGGGGTGGTCCTTAGTGTAAGTAAATAACTGAGAGAACCCTCCTCAAAATGACCAAAACATCCCTTGAATGTCATTTTATTTGTGTGAAAAGCACAAGCAGCTGCTCCAGAGCCAGAAACTGGGGACTATTTAAATAAGGAGGGCTGATCGCAGGTGAGCAGGTTTATTGATGTAAGAACCTGAAAGAGAGCAGCAGAAGGAAAAAGATGAGTGAACTAATGAGGTCGTATAATAAAACTCTAATCCAAAGACTGAAAGCACTTATTAAAAACATTTAAATATCTAAATGCTCTACAACATCATAAACCCTAACGTACATATTTACTGTTCAGACATCTTGTTGAATAAAAACTATTCTATTAGTGACATTTGGTCAGAGTTTATAATAATTAAACTTTGTTTTCTTTACCTCCATATTGACCAGATGTTATGTCAGAGCTGGATTCTGATGTTACTGAATTGTTTCGACAGGCAGCCGTTACTGGAGGCTTTACCAGCATGTGGATCTGAGAACTGCGTTATACTCCTGACTGACCTGATTAGGAACAAAGAGCTGGAGGAGGGGCAGGCGGACTCTTTTCTTACGGCCTTATCTCTCATCCCTCGTCCATCACCTCACACCATCAGCTCCATCAGTGTAGGAACCTCTGGGGCTGAATCTCTCAATAAAACTTCAGTGTTTTAGTCCAGCTGATGTTTATCCTGTCTGTGTTAGGCTTTACTAGAAGTCCCAGAGCTGCAGTCTCAGGCTCTGCTGGCTGGATCATCTCTGGTCTATCAGCTGTGCAAAACATACCAGACTTCCTGTGAATCACCTCAGGTACAGTCCTTCATACAAACACTTGAGAAAATCCTGAACCCGGGCTGCAAAGACGAGGAACCTGGTCGACTTAGAGAGGTAAAGGAGCATTAGTGTGGTATCAGTGGTCCTGTAATGTGCTTTTCACATCTTGCAGTCATTGGTGTTGGTTCTTCAACAGCTCCTCTATGCACTGAAATCAGTTGGAAACAGTGGTTTCTCTGTGTTCATTCCTCTGCTACGTCGCTGTGTGCTGATCCACACAGCAGCACCGGAGCTGAGACTCGCTGCCGTCCGAGCATTCAGACGCTTTCCCTGCTCGGCTGATGTGAGCTGATATGTTTATGACATTTAACTTCAAACGGAGTTTAACCTAAATATATACGATCTATATACATACATATTCACTCTTTGGAAGTGGGAAAACTTGATCAATTGTAGGCGTATCCAATACACCTCACTATAGATTTGACATAATCTATTCAAATTTGATTGGAAATGTTTCATTTGGACTCTATGTATTTAGATTTCATTCTGAAATATAGTTCAAATATCTTCATTCCATTGTAAATATTTAGTTTAATAACATTTTAGGCTAATTGTAGTAACTATTTTTAAATATATTACTTTATAGTAAGTACTTTGTGGGGTTTTTAGAGTAAACATTTTTAAAGGAGTGTTTAAATCAAGTGATTATTGATCCTGATGAGCAGAGGTGGAGGTGAAGTAGAGTTTTCTAACATGAGTTTTCCCTCCCTCAGCGCTCTGTGCTGTTGCAGCTGTACAGCTCCTTCCAGGAGGACGCTGAGGTCAGGATCGCTGCATACCAGCAGCTCATGCTCTGCCCTGACCACCGGCTGTTTGAAGTGGTGAAGACGACTCTGAGGGGCGAGACGTCCAGCCAAGGTCTGTCTAGATTTCTCTGATGTAGAAGAGATGCTCAAATGGTGTTCCAAGAGTCAGAATGTTAGAAAGTGGCTAAAGGTACGAACTACAAAGGGAATCCTTGAGGGTCTGTGAGGGCCTTGTCCACATGGAAACATCTTTTTATTTGTTATTTCTAAAAACATTCCTCCTTAGCAAACAGCATGTGACCCTCATTGGTGTTGAGTTAAGTGGTTCAACTATTTAAGAGCAGGAGACAGGAGCAGGAGTACAGGGTAGCTAACAGACAAACAGGTAACCAACAGGAGGACCTGAGAGGAGTGAATGAACTGGTGGGTTGATGAGAGGGATGAGGAGTAGCTGGTGATTGGATTAAATAAGGAACACCTGTAGAGGAGTGGCAAGAAGGGGTGTAAAAAATATGGACACAATGAAATATTGTGATATTTAGTGTAACAATATTGTATTGATGTTCAGAAGCACAATATATATATATATATATATATATATATATATATATATATATATATATATATATATATATATATATATATATATATATATATATATTTATATATATATATATATATATATAAATATTTATTTATTTATTAACAATTGAATTTAAATTCAAACTGTAACAGTGGTGGTTCATTTTGGTGTTGCATTTAAGACTCTGACCACTAGTGGGCAGCAGTTGATCCCTCCTCCGATCCAACACAACAAGAGCTCATGGGTTTGGTGGTTTCTTTTTTCAGCTCACACATAAAGAGCCAGTGTTTTTATTTCTTCTGTAGTGAAACAGTCAGGGAGCTGATGTCCATCTGATAACAGCCTGGAGTGGTCACTATGCTGACAGTTTAAATCAACTAAATGTATTCATCAAGCTAACAGTATGACATATCGTATCCTCGTCCCTGTATTGTGATACATACTGTATTGCCAATACACACTCCTGGTGGCAACGGAGACACGAGAACAAAGAGAGAAGAAAAAAACCTATACACAAAGCACAGATCATGACATTAATGTTCACACCTTTATGTAAATATTGTGCTTGTCTCTGGTTCTAGTGGGTTCATTTGTGTGGAGTCATCTAACTAACGTCCTGAGGAGTGAGGACCCCATGAAGCAGACTTTAATGGAGTCACTACCTGATGATATTATCAGCAGGGATTTTGAATCAGAGTTTTGGAAATATTCCTCCTATTCAGACCACACATTTACCTCAGGTAATGTTACTGTAAGTTCTGAAGGTCTTCATATAAATGTAGAGCTTCGTAATAACAATGGAATGATGATAACAGAGGAAACAGAGGGATGATGACATTTGAATATCATTGTTGTCAGGCTAAAACTTTGGATTTCCAAAAATGCTACTTTTCAGGAAATGAAAATAAGTTTCTTTACCAAATAAAAAACCCTGGAACATCATAAGTTGCAAGCTCTTTTTACACCTTTCTTTGAAAAATTATCCATAAAACTCACTGACAGATGTAAAAAATGACCAATAGAGATGATTTATGTAAAAACATGAAAGTGAAGAAAAATGTAGACATGAGGTTTTAGGCCGACAGCGACGATATTCTTTAGCCTGATGAAAATCCCACAGTCGTGTTTTACTTCTTTTCTGTGTTTCAGGTATTGGGATCAAAAATGTGGAAACGTCACTGATTTTCTCCCAGAAATCCTTTCTGCCCAGATCAGCTTCCTTCAACCTAACGGTGTATTCTCATGGCAGAGCCCACAACCTTCTGGAAGTGAGTAGATTTTTATTGTATATTCTATTATCGATGGATCACAGCGTGTGTGTGTGTGTGTGTGTTTATACATGCATTTGTGAGGGTCTACAAGTCTGAAAATGTGTCTTAAATTCACCAAGTTTCATCTCATCAGCTGGGCTGCCAGTTTCCTCCTCTCCAAAATGTTCTACACACAGTTTGATTCAAGTTATTTACATTTTTCTATTCTATTTTTTTCTATAAATCATAAAGTCTGTGTAGAAAATGACTTACACAACTTTCAGACCTCATTTTGTGCCTAGGTAAGTTCTATAAATGAGCCCCCTGGACTGGTCTACAGACCTCTAGTCCAGGAGTTTTCAGATCAGTCAGTCCACCAAGCACCTCAATTTCAGTCTCTATGGATTTACATTTTCTAAACCTCTCCATTTTCATGATTTATCATGAAACACCTGAAATTTACCAGCGTCTGTACGTGCAAATAATTCACGAGGTACTTTTTGACCAAATATGTCAGAATGTGGGTGTGTAGGCTGGATCTGATCCAAAATCAGCTGAGCACAGTTCTACAGAAGGGAGCGACTTATAAAGCAGACTTGTGTGGATCTGTGCGTTCTTATGGGTCCTAAAATGACTTTGTGTGAGTACATTTTTTTTGTTGAGCTTAATTAGACTTTTAGTAAGGATTCTACGTAAAGTTCTATTATAAACGAGTCCCCTGGACTAGAGGTCTGCAGAAACAAAAGCATTCTCTTCCATCAGGCCTTCTGAATAATGGATCTGTTGCTGCTGTTCCATCTTGGTTCTGTCTGCCTCGGTGCCTCATGTAGATGTTGTTCAGTGTATAATTGTTGGGAGCCACCAACAGCAGGACCAAAGCTCGGAGTGTGTTTCACACCTGGCCAAAACATCTGATTCTGATTTTAAGTGCTCATAATTCATTTCTCTTCTCAGGTGGACCTTCGTGTTGAGAATGCTGAGCCCCTTCTGAAGAGCGTTTTTGATCAACAAACCCAGAGCAGGTCTGCTGCTGAAGATGGAAACCAAGAAACAAGACGCAGAAGAAGGAAAGCAGACAGTGATGACAGAGGAGAGAAAGAGAAGTGTTTGTCCAGCACCAGGAGTTATCTGAACCAGGCCAGAGCCATGGTAGGGTCATCTGAGTTTAACACAGCTTTGTATTAAAGGCCTAGGGTTATTCAATTCCGGCCCTCGAGGGCCACTACCTACATGTTTTCTATGTTTCCAAGCACCAACGCACCTGGTTTGAATCAATGGGTGATTAACAGGCTTCTGAAGAACTTGAGAACATGATGAAGAGCTGATTCAATCACTGAATCAGGTGTGTTGGTCTATGGAAACTGTAGTAATCCACCAGAGAAGTTCCAACAGTAACAGGGTTTATTGTTAACATTCTAGAACAGGCTCATCAGTACGTGCTTGTTTCATCTGCCTCATGGCCACGCTACTTCTTCTTACACAAGTAGGTAGTACTCTTCCTAAACCACACTAACAGTGCCCTCCAGTGGACAACAAACATATCTAACTTAAACTCACATTACTACAGAAACATAGAAAACATGCAGGTAGTGGCCCTCGAGGACCGGAATTGAATAACCAGAAACCTTTAAGATAAAACATAAACTGCTTTAAAATATAAAACTTGTATAAAAACGGGTGTCTTTAAAAGACCTTTAACCTCAAGTGTTTTCAGTCTAATAATAGAGCTTTAACCTAAAAAAAAAAACACCTTAAATTTTTATAACCATGTCTGTTTTTATGGGTTTGCGCTTCATCTTAAAATTAACAAAGAAATAAATGAAGAGGGCTGCATGGTGGCGCAGTTGGTTAGCACTGTTGCCTCGCAGCAAGGAGGTCGTGGGTTCGCGTCCCGGCTCTGCGGCCTCTCTGCGTGGAGTTTGCATGTTCTCCCCGTGCATGCGTGGGTTTCCTCCGGGTACTCCGGTTTCCTCCCACAGTCCAAAGACATGACTGTCAGGCTAATTGGGCTGGTAAATTGTCCTTAGGTGTGAGTGGGTGTGTGGTTGTTTGTCTCGTGTTTGTCTCTGTGTGGCCCTGCGATGGACTGGCGACCCGTCCAGGGTGTCCCCCGCCTCTCGCCCCCTGACCGCTGGAGATAGGCACCAGCTGCCCCGCGACCCTCTGTGGAGGAATAAGCGGCTACAGAAAATGGATGGATGGATAAATGAAGAGTTGTCTTTCCCACTGTTGCCCTCCTATACTGTGCTGCTCAGAATGAGGGATCAGTGTTGTCTGGATGTTTTGGTTTGTTTATCGCGTTGTGCTGTGAAGTGGTGGAGCTTTAGAAATAAACTGAACAGCTGAATTAAAACTAAAACATTTAGATGAAAGTTTGAGAGGGTCAACTTTATGTATGATGTCACAAAGGAAATGAGTTTTTGATACTTAAAATATTACAAAATCAACTCTAAAATGTTGGAACTTCATGAAAAACAAAGCCACTTTAATGTTGTTAGAATCACCAAACTAACAAACTTCAAGTGCAAAGAATGTTAGCATGATGGATGATCTTAAAGCTGTTTCAACTCAAAATGTTTCCCATTATTAAAATACTGAATAAATAACAGCTGCTGCATTGAAAAGTCAGTTTTTTACACTACAGAGCCACAGAGAGGCTTGTTTAAAAAAAGAATATTTATATTTGATTAAAAGTCAAATTGTCTTCTCCTCCTGTGATACACAGTGTCCCATTTTGGACCTGTTTTTGCTGCATACAGAACCATAACAAACACTGATAAAACCTACAGGAAACTCAGGATTTCTGAACTAACTCTCAAGAGGAAGTGGGTCGTCCAGCAGGTCAGTGACCCTACGCTCAGAAGTCGTTTAGCTAAGGAGATAGTCAGGGAAGAATAAAGGGAATGTTGTGGAAGTGACATGCTGACATGCTGACCTTAATCCAGCAGAATCATGAGGTAAAAACCTGAAGCAGCCAGGTCAGGTGAGAAAACCATCAACATCCTGGGATAAAGAGGCTAAAATCCCTCCAAAGTAATATTTAACATTTGACTTTATATTTTAGAAAATCTACAGGAATATAAACCTGTTTTAGAGTCATGAAATCTGAGTTTGATCCGAACCGATCTGAATTCACTGGGACAGTTCTGTCTGTGTGTTTGTTTTTTGTAGTTGTTTGGAAGAAGGGCAGCCGATGACAACAAGGCCAGGTGCTGGGTTGGTGTGAAGGTGTTTGGGAACGAGATCAGTGCGTTTACATGTGACGACATCTACGATCAAACCAGCCAGGCGTCCCTCAGCGTGGCGGGACTGGCTGTGAAGCTGCTGAAGGTAAGATGGTTGATCTGACTCACTTCTGTCTGTTTACCATCTCAAAGTCCCTCTTCAAAAATACATCTCCTTTCATTGTTATGCAGATGATATCCACATTTACTTTACACTTAAACTGAACAAAAGTCAGTCACTGAAACCATTATTAGATTGTTTATCAAGGATGAAGTTAATCCTCTTTCGGTCATTAGGCCATAGGTGAGGATTGGGACGTAGATCGACTGGTAAATCGAGAGCCTTGCTTTCTGGTTGAGCTCCTTCTTCACCAGCGTTCACATCACTGCAGACGCTGCTCCGATCCACATGTCAATCTCCCGCTCCCTCCTTCCCTCACTCATGAACAAGACCCTGAGATACTTAAACTTCTCCTCTTGCCTCTCTCCAGACCTGGAGTTAGCAAGCCACCCTTTTTCTGTTGAGAGCCACGGTCTCAGATTTGGAGGTGCTGATCCTTATTTAGCCGCTTCACACTCTACTACTTAAAAGCATGAACACATAACACCTGCCTTGCATCTCTTCATTGGCCTTCTCATTGTTTTTGCATCGATTTAAAAATGTTACTGTTAACTTAAAACTTTAAACATCCTGACCCTGTCTTATTTAGTCGATCTTGTTAACATTTACACACCAGGAAGAGTACTCTGGTCTACCAGTTTCTCCTCAACGTTCAAAATCTGATCTTAAATCTAAAGATGATCAGACTTATTCTGAAGCTGCTCCAAATTTATGGAACGTTTTCCTTTAGATCTTCACTCAGCTCAGACGATAGAGGCCCAGTGCATCCCCGTTAGATTTCTGTCCGACTTGACGCCGACTTGCTCTGATGTCATGCCTACGTAGGCAACGATAACCTCGTGAGATCAAGGCGGACGCAGACTTTGGAGCAAGGCGCTGCAGTTGCTCTCCACCGGCTGCAAAACCGAGAGCATGATGGGAAACGCCTGGCTCTCACCTCATCTCACATCTGATTGGTTTACGTTTTGATCCAAACATCCTGTTGCAAAATGCGAAATGTTATTTGTTTAAATATATATTGTAAATTCATGCCACGTTGATGATGTCAACTATAAAGGCCACAATGAGAAATGTGATTTGTTTCAAAGAGTTTTCAGTAGGAACTGTTTCTATTTTCTATAAAGTTCTAATAAAACTGTCTGATTTTTATAGTCATATCATTTAGTACAGAGCAGTATCTTGTTTACTTTCTTTGACTGATCTGATCTATCTAGATATATGTCTATTATTTAGTTTGCTTTACTTTATATTGGTCACTCTTGAATTTGTTTTGAAATACTTTGAACTTCAAATAAAGATTTTGGAAAAAACGGAAAGTCATCTGCAATTACGGACATTAACGCGATATCTTCAGACATATCATCACCTACGAGCTACATTTAGGAAAATCTGTCCGACTTAAAAGCAGACTTTTGGCCGCTCCCCCTGCTGCGTCCGCCTGCTCTCGTCTGTTCTCCAGGCGAGGCGCAGTTCATCTCGAACAAGCCCAAGACAAGACTGAGAGTGATAAAGGTGTGGCATTAGGTTCCAACATGGGGGCGGAGCTTATTGTAAGTTTTAGACTTCATTCATTCAGGTTATTTATCTATGTATGAAATACAAATCAACACCTAGCCAAGTAGTGTTTGTCACCTATTCATTTTCCTCCCCCACAGATTTAATAAGAGTTCACAAGTTAGTGTCAAGCACTTCTCTGGGGGTGGAAGGTTTTTTATGAACGATGCTGAGAGAAAGAAAACCAACTAAAAATACATAAAACAAGCCTAGACTTCATCAATATTTAACTAATATAAAACCCTAATCCATTTTCTATAATGTGACTTTTTACAGTTTTCAGGTGTAATATTTACATGATGTCAGTGTATTTTGTTTGTTTGCTCTAGTTTTTTTTCTCAATGCAAAAATACATTATTTTCTTTTTGAATAGTTTATACTTGTTTTCTAAATGTAAAGCTTATAAGTCACATAAAATGAGTTTATTCATGCAATTTAGTAAATTAGTACTATATTTAAATGTTTTTATAGGCTGGCGTCTCCCTTCCCAATATGGCCGACTTGTTGCCGTATCACAAATGGGTGGAAACAGTCTAGTATGTATGTCTCTGCTGAGGAAGTATCTATCTCTGATTGATGTGAAACTATTCTAAATTTAGAAAGACCGTGTCTGAATCTAAAGTCAGTTAAGGTCTCCATTCTATGGAGAGAACTGACTTTTTACAAAATGTACAAAAATATATCAGCTATCCTACAAACATGGTGGCAAGATATACAGTATTTTCTAGTGGCAGCTGCCACCGGCCTGTGTGGCAAGCTCCTCTGTGAGGGCCACTCCAGGAGTATGGGGTGGATGGTCTTTCAGTCCCTACCAGAGGAGTGTGAGTTTGGTCCACATAGCCGGCAGAAAGTCGGACCTGTTCCCAGTGAGGGTTGGACTCTGCCAGGGCTATCCTTTGTCACCGGTCCTGTTCATGTTTACGGACAGGATTTCTTGGAGCAGTCGTGGTGTTGGAGGGTGTCGAGTTTGGTGGCAGGAGAATCTCATCTCTGCTTTTAGTAGATGTTATGGTCCTCCTAGCTTCACTAATTGCTGTGCTGCCTTTTTGTTTGACTATAAATAAAACTGACTTTCAGGGTCATGAGGTTCAGCTGAGCCACAGGGCCGTGCTGACGGCTGAGGAGCTGATCCTGCCGTCTCTGTCTGGTGTTCCCATCAAACTGGGCGTCAACGTGACCTCCCTTCTGTCACTGCACCTGAAGGCCAACGTTAACTACAGGGACCTTTCCCACTTCTCCCTGAATGGACACGTCAAACCCAGGTTTTGTGTCAGTGTTTGTTGATCTGTCTGTTTCTGTCATCGATGAATAGACTGAAACCAGTGTCTTTGTTCCCAGTGCCTACATGGGTTTGTCGGCCAGGATGGGGGTCGACGGTGTTTTGGGTCAGGCTGCGGTTGAATGGGTCGCTGATCTGAGGAGCTCCACCAGTCTGGATGGTGGCTTCCAGCTGCAGGAGGGGCGAGACATCAGGGCCATTCTGAACACACCTCAGGACTTAATGGACATCATCTCTCTGAAGTAGGTGTTAACATTTCATCTCATCACATCACTCCCTGGGTCAATGTGGAGGTTGTACATTTTAAAATGAAGATCACAAAACACAAATTAAAACAAGGGTTTGGGCCTGTTCTCTATCTCCAGTGGTATGTTTAAAGGTTATATTAACCCATCGTATTTGAAGTATTCCCCCCATTGCTGCCTGAGTAGCTGAGTTAACGGGATAATTTAGTCATTTAGAAGTGATGTCAGTTATTTACCTATACAGGAAGGACTCGGGGTGTAACAGGAAGCCTGAGTCATGTATGGACCTTGGCGTGAGGGTCACATTTTGGTACAACAGAAAAAGATCTGGGTGATGTCGTCTCAAGTGCTTCAGGGCTATTCAATAGGCAGCCCGCGGGTCAGATCCGGCCCACGACCTGCATGTTTCTGGCCTACCACACGCCTCTAAACAATAACTGTTAACTATCATTCAGGTGCCAGGATTCAAACCAGGTCTCCCAGGTAAAAAGCAGGTTTCTCTACCTCGAGGTCACAATCTCTCTTAGAGAAAAAAATGCTGTTTTAATATAAGTCATAGTTTTTTTCAGGCTTCCTAAGAAAATACAGTAAGAACTGGATTAGATTACATTTATATTTCAAATATGACAAACTTTTACAGTAGCAAAATGAATGTATTTGTACATTTTAAACATTTAATCAGTTCGCTGCCTTTAAAATCTTGTTCTATGCTCATAAAAAGCTTTTCATTCATAATAAAACATCGCAAATTGGCGAGAGTAACACCCCCAACCCCCACTCCCAGGCCTGTGGACCTCTCACTTCCTAACTGGTTCAAATAAAGGCAACTGGACTTCTTTGGTTCCTTAAAGACGTTTCTCTTCTCATCCGAGGAGCTTTGTCGGCTCTAACTGGAATATGGGAGAGTCAAGCTGATAATAAGCTGATTAAAAAAACTAGAAAACAATCAATCCGTCAGTTCCAAAGAATGTAATGCTTTCCTTATTTATTTATTTATTTATTTATATAGCACCTTTCATGCCACAGTGAGCAACACAAAGTGCTTGACAGATTAAAATGACCCATACAACCCACATTCCCTCCCTTTCCCACACATAGAACAATTATGACACTCTCCCCTCCCAGTCCACAACCCATTCCCAGGCACACATACACCCACACATACACATCAAAACCACAGTAAACACCATGTTGAGCTCAGATGGCTCCAGTAATGAGCAACACGCCATCAAGTGGGCCTTCTGCCTCATCAGCTGTAGAACCAGGTCAGCAGCCAACACACCAACCAAGAGCACCTGGGGATGGAGGGTGGCAACCCCCGCCACTGCCCGGGCCCTACCGGGGAGCGCCTGAGCCGCCACTGCCGACCACCGGTCCCAAGACAGAGGGCTCCACAGAGGAAACACTGGAGGATTAAAATGCATAGCATATAAAATAACGAGAACTTATAGGAATAGTAAAATGACCAATAAAATCCGAATAAAAAACTAAATAAATTATAATCAGTTAAAAGCTAAAAGCTTCCTTTTTAATAAAGCAAACAGGTGAGACTCTCGTTGTTTCTGAATTAAAAACCTTCACTGTTTTCTTTCTACAAAAACATTTTTATTTTTAATAAAATATTGTGTTCTTACTGTATTGTTGAGCAGGTAAAAATAATTTAATGTTCAAACATGCTGTGGTTCAACCTCTCATTAAAAATAATTTAGATGCTCTATTCTGGCTCATTTCCACCCCATGTCAAATCTACCTTGGTCCAGGAGAAGATTGCTCACAATCAGCTGCAAAACTTCTTGAAAGAAAATTGCATCTCTGAAAAGTTTACGTCTGGATTTAAACACCACCACAGTACAGAAACTGCACCAAAATCATTGATGAGTTAAAGAAAAGGAGATGTGAATGTAGAGCAGGAGCAAACCAGAGAGATGTTTAAACCATCGTTTCCATCGATCAATCATGATTGGGTATTGTGAGATCTCTTAAAGCGCTGATGAGGATCCAGCCAGAATATCAGGAATGCAGCATCATTCTGCTTGTGATACTCAAATAATGTGTAAACTGTGTTTCTTAAAATTCCCATGAGCTTTGGATAGGAATTTGTTTTTTGGGGGAAAATGGGTTTCAGTCACAATTATCAGGGTTTTGTGAGGAAAGCCGCAGTAACAGCGTTTCACCGGTAGGTGGAGACTGTGAGCCGCTGCCCGCTGTTGACCTATATCTTGTTTTTCAGGTGAGCGAGCCACAACGTTTTAACTATTTAAAGTTACTGAAAGTCATTAAGCAATGTTTATGAATGACTTTTGAAAAAGTGTTAGTTAGTAAATATATTTTGGTAGAGTTTTATGGTTTGTGTTCTGACCAACTAGCTGCCAGTGGACGTAACAACCTTGATATGGCTAGTTAAGGTGTTTAGCTAGTAGCAGCTACAGGCTAATGCATACCAAACTATCGCCCACCATAGGTTGTGAGTGCAGGCAGCATATTTTAAACGACGGTCAGGTTCCATGATTCACTATTTTTGTCTCTAAACGTGATTGTTTAAGTTACAATTGTGATTTAATGCATGAATAAGAAAATTGTGAAAGTGAGCATTGTTACAAAAACCAGATGAAACGAATGCTATTTTGTTAAAAGTGGTTTAAAAAAATAAATGATTCTTGATCGTTAAAATAACTGAAGTACATGCCTAAATTGCCTATATAAAATATGTTACAATATCAGTGTTCATGAAAGCCTAGGAGCAACATCTGTGGCAGCATGGGGGGTGTGGGGGCAAAATACCATCAGTATATTTCAGAGTATTCTGATAATAATGATAAATCTGATCATATAACAGTACAAAACTATTTTTGTTATTTATTTGACAGCATAAACAAATTGCCTAGAAATATTCTATAAAAACTTGAAAAACATTACACAGGTAACTTTTAGTGCAATAACTTTATTTAGTAAAGTATTCAGTCCTAAAGGAGTTTCACTACATCAGAGAGACAGTGAGCGAGCGAGAGATACAACTTAAAGGAGAAGCACATCGGTCCAATTATTTTAAGATTTTTGTCGAACGTCTGTAATGTCAGATAATTCAGCAACAGAGTCTTCAGTAAAATGCTTCTTCAGATCTGCTGCAACATCCTTCCTGTCCACAGAGTCAAGTGTTTTTGATTTTACTGACTCCCCTTGACCTTTTTATTTCGTTAGTGGTTAGTCAACCACTGTTGGTAGATCCATCCAAATAAACCATCAGGTCCCACTGTAACAAGTGTTTAGGCTCATCATCATGTCCGTGGTCATAATGTTATGGCTGGTGATGGTTTCTCAAACGTTTCTTATTGTTTTGTTTCTCTCCAGCTCCAGAGTGTTTCAGCTAAGTGGAAACCACAGAGAGGAGGTGAAGGGGCCGAAGAGTCGAGTTCAGAACACCACCTGCACACCAAAAGTCTGTGAGTCTCCACCCTGTTTTCACCTTTATACACAACTTAGGGGCTCTGCTAATATCTGAGCTGAGGCTCCCAACAAAAGTTTACTTCATTAATGTTTTACTTTCTACTTAAAAATCAGTCTGAGTGAGTGAGAGGACATAAATACATATTAAAGGGATATTTGGGTCATTTTAAAGTTGTAAATAATTCAGATACTTTACAATACTTTGCTGACTCAGACAGATTCCTCTTGGATTTGGCATTGCACTTAATCAATTGCTTGGATACTACATGCATCAATAGCATGGTGTCAGCAAATCAACATCCTTTTCCTGGTAAATAGAACCAATAATCCTCGTTAACTTTTACTAAAAAGCAGATTTGTAAACATTGTTCTTAAAACTTAACTTAATCCAGCCGCTTCACTGAAGACAGATCCTGGTCTTGTTGCTGATAACGGACTAGAATTTATTTTGAAGAAACTAGAAAACGCTCCACCAATCAAAACCGGGGAATTTGACGCTTTTTACGTAGACTAGGGGTTGCACGACTTACTATTTTTTAAAGTCGACTACCAAATCATGAAAGTTGAATCAACTTTGACTAATCGCTGATGATGTCAAACAGACGCAGTCGACAGGACGGCTTTATAAAACTTGACAGGCTTTATTGCAAAAACTTATTTCTAATGCTGACAACAAACAGCTCAGAAAACATTCTTAAATGAATTGAGAGCAGTGTTGTTTTCAGCAGCACTCGACTGTCGACCGTCGACTGCGGTCTTCATCAGAAGTGTCACTGGTGTTATGGTGACACGTCTTTATCAGCTGTTCTCCCGGTGGGCGTGACCGACCCAGAACTGTCAGGTCTGCTGGGACCTATTTAATTAATAAAATCACTCAAAGCTTGTTAGCTTAGCCGTTAGCTCATCAGAGGTTTGAATTGGCTGAATTTAGTATTTTTAGTAAAACAAAAGAGACAAACAAAGCAAAGACTCACCATTAAGTTGATTACCATACCATACCACATTTATTTGTAAAAAGCGCATTTAAACACAGAGTGCGAGCTGACCAAAGCGCTGCACATCATGAAATAAAAACATACAGAGATCTTGTAAAAACAAAATAAAATAAAAAACAAAACAAGAAATGCAGTAAAAAACACAATAAAAAACAATCAAATAAGTGCAGTTTAAAACACCTAAAAAACATTAAGATAAAAAACCAACTAAAATAGAGTTTCTATCTAAAAGCCAGCTTGTTAGTTAACGGGTCTTTAAGCGTGATTTGAAGACTGTGATGGACGACGACGGTGGTAATGGGCAGTGCATTCCAGAGGACTGGGGCCACATGTACAAAAGCCCTCTCCCCTCTTGCTTTGTAGTTCATTTGTACGTGTACAAAGTAGCAAGCGGTCAGCAGACCTCAGAGAGCGCACTGGCACATAGGGCGCAAGCAGGTCAGACAGGTAGGATGGTGCAAGACCATTCAGGGCTTTAAAAACAAAGAGCAAGATCTTAAAACGCACCCTAAAAAACACAGGTAGCCAATGGAGCCACGCCAGAACCGGGGTGATATGGGTACGTCTGTTTGTGTTAGTTAAGAACCTTGCAGCAGCGTTTTGCACCATCTGTATATAAGGACAATTGATTGGCAGGCTCATCACAAGCTGTCAAGAAGTAATCTTTGACTAAATATCTATTTTATTAGCGCAGCGCCAGAAAGACGATAGACTGATTGCCCCGGAACTGATCAAAGGGTCAACCCCTTCAAAATAAAAGTTCACATGATCAGCGACTAGTCGACATATGGCATAAAAAGTCACTACAGAGCAGAAAAGTCGACTAGTCAACTAGTCGACTGGTTGGTGGTGCAGCCCCTAACGTAGACAAATGTACAAGAGCCTTTCTGGTCTATTTTTTGAGCAGTATAAACAAAGCTAATAACTATAAAACCATTTTCACATTTAAAAAAGTAAAAGTGAAATTTTTGTGGCCCATGAGGACTTTCAACTTAGAGATGTTGGCCCTCATTTTAAAGGTCCCATATTCAGTAAAATTCACTTTCTAAAGATCTTTTAACAATCATACCAGTCCCAAAGACTGTGTCTGAGACCCAAAAGTGTTAAAATATTTTCACAGTTTTCACTTCCTGATTCTCATTTTTGGGAAATGTGTTTTGAGCTAATGCTAAAACGGGTGGTTTCTAAATCTTTCCCCTGCTGATGTCAAGAAGGGAAAAGACCACTCCTCTCTAGAGGACAGAGCCAATCACGAGCACCTTTGGCTTCCTGAGCCCACCCCCGCCCTTTAAAAACCACAGGAGCGCTCATCCTCACAAATGTTAGCAAACAGTCATGGTTAAGCTACGAGCAAAGCACGACAGTTGCTTTGTAGATGGTTGATCAACGAGCAGAAAAGTCTTTTTTTTACTCCCTTCATCTGAGACCATGAAGACCCACTGACGTCTCGAGGAACATGTGGAGAAGAGAGATGGGTGGGGCTTAGAGAAGCTCCCCAACTGCCCCGCCCATTTGAAAGTAAAGTTTAGCTTCAGGAGGTTGGATGAGGGGTGGAAGAACAACAGCTGACCTTAAAGTAAGGGACAGTTTGACCAATGCAGAGCTTTGACATGTTAATGAGACGTAAAAGAAATGATTCAGAGTGGAGAGAAAGTGATGAACATGAGACCTTTAAAGTTTGGACACCTCTGAGCTAGGCTTCAAACTACACCTTTTGATTTTGGGATAATTCAAACAAAGAATCCGTTTAGAATGAATGGAGAGATCGATGGCCAGATGTATATAAAAAGAATAAATATGAATGAAACGTGAATGAATATGAATAAATATATGAGTGAATGAACAAAATGAAAATAAGCAACAGGTCCTTGATTTTCATCCTGATCCACTGGTCTGTGCTCAGCTCTGATCCTCTGGTAAATGTAAGAATTACAGCATATTAGCCCATTCCAGCATTGTGCAGGTAGACTTAACGAGATGAGATTAGGTAATCGATTAATTTATTTATTGCAATCTGTGCGACACAGTCTGTGGGAGTCAGAATCGGTTAAAGGAGGTCAAAATCTTATTTGCCTCAAATGAAATGAAAACCCATTCATACCTTTAATGTTGTGTTTGTTCTCTGCTAAGTACCATAAATCTTTGAGACTGTCCATTTCTTTGAAAGTCATCAAACTTTCACCAGTGGGTCAAGTGATATTTCCCCCACTGTACTGTATATGTTTTATTTCAGTTTTCTACATTGTCCTGTTTTCTGGTTTGGGGCTTTAACGTTTCCTTTTGCCTCCTCATAGGGTCTAAAATGATTGGCTGGCAGCTGTGCTCCAATGTCTCTTATCCTTCACTTGTTTCTGGTCTCACTGTCCCGCCTCCTGGACCGGTCCATCTCTCCCTCAGGCTGATGAAACTGGACAGAAGCCTTCATTACTATCTGTTGGAAGCTGCTTACTCACTACATCTCCAGGTGCAAGAAGATTTACATTTATTCCAGCATCTGAATTCCTGTAAGACCTCCACCCTTGTTTGAATGCTCTGGTGTCTGCCCCATGTTGTGGCTCAGAGAGGCTCCTGGCTTCCTACAGAGGCTTCCATCCACCTGCTGCTGGACACTCCTCAGTCCTCCACTCCCAGGGACATGTCTCTGGACCTATCCTTCAGCGCTCACAGAGTCCTGCTGAGGATCATGCATCCTCTGAAAACCATCCTCATACATGGTTGGTTGCAGAACTCTAAAAACAGGAATAAATATTTTAGATTTTGAGGTTTTAATGATTAAAAAATGTTGTTTTCTCAGGACAACTTGAGCGAGAAAAGAATATCCAGTCAGGGAAGCTTGAGCTTGTGATTGACAGTGTTCATTACTACATCAAGGTTAGTATCATACTGAAGTTTACGGTTAAAGTATTTAATGTTTTATTATCAGTTTATTATCCCCTCTGCAGGGATTGGTTGACACCCTCACTCTCAGAACTGAGCAGAAGACGCTGTACCACCTTGAAGCCAAGATGGCTGCAGATGAGCTGCCTGTGATCATATCTGCTAATGTTACTCGTGAACTGGGCAGGAAAACCCATTTATCTGTTGCTGTTAGGAATGTGTTCAGAGAAACTGCATCCCTCTCAGGTGATTTCCTTTCCTTTTATAAATAAAACATGGGGTTATAGAGGCTGAACATGCAGCTCTTCTGTGTCCAGTGGCTGTGGAGCGCAGGTGGGATGGCAGTAGCAGCCAGTACTCCCTGGAGGTGGAGCTTCTCTTACCTGGACTGGTGGGCAGCAGGATGCTGGGTCTGATGGAACAGAGGGGTGCACTGTGGAGCTCCGTTTTCAGACTCAAATATGGTCTAGGAGGTGAGAACAGCCTTTATTTAACCTTCTGAGACTCCTGAACTGCAGTGTGTGTGCGTTTTAAATTCATTTAGGTATTTATGATTAGTAGGACCTCATGAGTGTACAAAGCATTCCTTTAATTCATTATTACCTCTATGAAACTTCCATACTTCATATTTTTAGAATCAGTTTTGGTCCAGGGTTTGGGGTTCAACGACATTATTTCAAAGAGAAATTCACTTTACAGTAAAATAAGTTTCTTAGGTGAAAGTACCATTTCAAATCTCTTGAACACTAAATTATTCTATTCTAACCTCTGGAGTAATCTGACTGTAACCTTTGTTATGATGCCAAAACAACACAAACAAACTCTGTATTTGCTGAGAGGTATTCACTTCTATATGAGGATTTAATTTTCAAGAATATGTCTCAAAAAGAGGCAATGAGTTCTATTTTTAAGAGTTTAAATAATGAACAATACAAAAATAGTAAAAAGTTAAAACAATTCTACTAAATTAAGTTATTGGAAATTAGAATTTTCTAATTTAAACAAAATTTAGCTGAATAATAAAAACAGGTCTAAAAATGTGTCATTAATTAATTAAACGTGACATTAAGTAATTAAATGTGCCATGTAGGGTTGGGCCATCAGACAACTCTTATCGACCATCGGCGATTGGCGATAGATCTTCGTTTCTCAGGAGCGATTTATTCGTCCCCCTATAAATTTTTTTCTTAATTATTAACAATGTTTGGTTGAAGTCAAAGGATGCAGCCCCTGTAAAAATAATAAATAATGCTCTTTTTAAATGTTACACACAAACTCCTCCCAGCTGCAAACAAAGTCTGTTTCCTCCTCCTCCGAGAGCAGCGGTGATTTTATTTATTCACCCCGTGGCGACAGAACGGCAGCAGCCTGTCTTCAGAAAATAGATGTATCTAAATAATAACCACAGTGGTGGGGAGGGAAATGATCAGACTGGCTTTTTTTCCAGTTAAACCGTGTTTACTGGTCGGCTACCAGTTCTAGGAATGTTTAGCGAGTGCAACATCGGTCCAGTGTTTATCTGTCTTCAGCTAAGTATGAAACAAACAACCCAAATACAAAATTAAACTAAAACTGAAATATGAATAAAAAGCCCCTTCAGTCAACGTCGCTTCCATGAAATAAATCTCCGCCACAGTTTGATGTCTTTTTGAGCAATTTGCTGAAATACTGATAAAAAGACGTTTTTTTTTCTTAATGGCCCCGCCCCTCATTTTTTTCTTCTGAGATCTTCCATCTTCCTGATCTCTCAGGTCAGCTGACCAGCTCCGAATGATCCCAGAACCAGTAAAAAACTCAGAGGAGATCCTTCTTTTGTAAATGATGTCCCAAAACTGTAAAGAGCTACCACTACGTGTTAGACACGCCCCTTCTGTGACAGTTTTTAAATCCAATCTAAAAACACTTTTTCTCCTTAGTGTTTGACACTGTGTGAAAAGTCTTTTAAAATTATGTTTTGGTTTAATATTGTAGATCTTTTGACTTTTGATTTAGTTTTTTATTTGTATCTTATGATAGAATCTTTTAAACGTAACTTTTTTTATTTTAGTTTTATTTGTATTAACTGTACTTTATCTTTTACACATATTGTTTTTAAACTGTGTTTAGCTTCAGTCTGGAAAAACGGAGATTAGTAACAGCTAGTCAGAATGAGGCTGCGTACAAAGTGTCTCAAAACAATTTCAATCTCTAAAATTTGACCGAAATCTTACATTGGAAAAGCTGCAGAAAATGGGTGATTCAACATACAAAACTTATATAACTTACTTGCTCATTAAAAAAAAAGTTTGCTAAAGCCATTCAGTTATTTTTGTGAGTAAATTATACTTTTAGTTCAAATTCACAGCACATTTACAAAATCAAACATCACTTAGCTGAACAGAAGATAAAGAGGCAAATTTAAAAGAAAAAACAAAATATAAAAGTAATAAAATATTAAATATAATTGTGGTTAATTTAGATTTTTCTCCTCTTCACAGGTGAGGCTAGAAACCTGCATCAGGAGTGCTACACATCCCAGAGACTGAGGAGTGGAAGGGACTCAGACCTTACGTACAACCTGAGGGCTGATCATGAGTTCTTCTGCAGCAACACGGCTCCCATCAACCATAAGGTGAGTGTAGAAATAAACCCACAGCACAGAGTCACACAATCACTAGCGGATTTGACCATTCCAGGGGCCACGCTGACAGGAAACAGTGACTGGATATTTTACTGTAGATTGACAGTGGTGGGGTTGTCACAGTGATTTCTGCACCTGACTGCTTTATCTGAGCTTCTTTTGTCAGAACACAAATGTTAGACAGCGGATTGGAGCAGCTTCTGCAGTGATGAGGATGCTGAACTGGACTGTTGTGATGAAGAGGGAGCTGAGCCACAAAGAGAAGTTATCAGTTTACCAGTTAATGTACACTCAAATCCTCACCTATTATCGTGAGCTTTGGGTAATGACCAAAAGAAGGAGAATGTGAATACTGTACAAGCAGCTAAAAATGAGTATTCTCTGTAGGATGACCGGGCTCAGCCTTAGAGATAGGGCGATGAGCTCGGACATTCGGGAGGGACTCTGAGAAGAACCACTGCTCCTTTATGTGGAGATGAGCCAGCTGAGGTGGTTCACATGGTCAGGATGCCTCTATAGGGAGGTGTTTCAGGCATGTTCTGCTGGCAGCAGGAGGCCCCCGGGTTGACCCAGGACACGCTGGAGGGATTTTATCTCTAGGCTGGCTTGGGAACGCATTGGGGACCCAAAGGATGAGCTGGTGGAGGAGGCCAGGGAGAGGACATTCTGGGCTTCCGTACTCGGGATGCTTCCCCCTGGCAAACATCATAAATGCCATGAAGACAAGGATCGCCTTTGTCAAAGCTGGACTGGAACAGCAAAGAACAAAGTCAGGTCTCCTCTGTACAGCCTTGCATTGGCAGCTACAAGCCAACTTGGAGCAGCAGCTGAAGTTCCCTTAGTCATCATATCCGATGCAACAAAACAGCTGATTGTGCTCAAACTTAATGTGCCCTGGGAGGAGTGAATGGAAGAGGCAAATGAAAGACAACATGCAGAGTACCAGGAACTGGTAGAAAGGTGCAGGGACGCTCACTCTGCAAAGTCCTCAACCAACTGAAACTGCCTAACAGGAGTGGCTAAGAAGAGGGTCATCTCATCCATAAGAGGAGCTGCAGAGAAGGCCACAAGATGGCTGTGGATACAGAGGGCTGACCCATGGGCAGTTGCTGCTGGGACACAAGCTGGTGTCTGATCTATCATCTGGGTTAGCTGGGTGAAGGTGTCTGATGTTTAAAGACCTGAAACATCCAGTGACTCCAGGTTACATTACTCATGGTCCATCCCAGTGCATTCAAAGATCTATCTTGCACAGCCTGTGGTTCAATAAATGCAGGTTTGAAGTCATCATTCTTATTAGTGCCAGTATTGTTTAGATCATGTGTTTAGAAAATCTGCTCCATGATGTAATGCTGGTTTAATTCTGACATCATGGACTACGTACAGGTAACTGTATGATCTGTGTCCTTCTTAGATCCACTTTAAACACGAGGAAAGCTCCACACACATCAAATCAGTCCTGGAAATGAGCTATGGAAAACACTGGGATGAGATCAACAACAAACACACACTTCTCCTGAGCCAGTCCTTCAAAAACCAGTCCACACAAAACCACACCAGCTACATCTTGGAGGTAAAGGTTGTTTTTTTAAATTATCTCTAAGCATTATGGTCAGATGTTTTATGTTTAGAGAGTAATGTTGTTTTCCAGTTTAATCTTCAGGTACCAGAGAAAAACTTAATCTACAGGACTCAGCTCATGCACTCTCACCTGAAGCAGCCTGGTTCTGAGAGTAGCACTCATTTGAAAATTAACTACAACGACTTGATGCCTCTTGTGGCTGGATTACACTGGAAACGCTCCCTAAAAGACTTGCTTCAAAATAAGTGGGAAGGTATAAAAGCTCCCTGTTACCTTTGCATGAATCATGAATTCTGAGATTGGAACATCCACATGTGCATCATTCTATGTCATCCATATATCTAGGCACGTTTAACATGGACACCCCGTGGTTGTACGTTTACACCACCCACAAGCTGAGCCGGCTGCACCGCCACACCCTGCAGCTCCACTCAGAGCTCACAGCCAGCAGGTGGCTGAGCGTCCGTAACCTCATCCTGCAGGGTTTTTACAGAGACAGCAGCAGAGAGAAGGGGGCTCGTCTGAAGGTCTACACACCAGCTGTCACTTACTTCCAGGTAAGCACTGACAGGCTCCTCAGTAGCATCGATTAATTTTCAATCCATTCATTAGATGTGCAATGAATATTTTCCTCTGGGGAAAAAAGCATTTTTGATTTGATTTGAAGTGAACACTTCTATATCATGGCCTGAATAACACCAGGTGCATGCATTTAATTTACATTTTATCATAATGAACATAGATTTATAGTTACAGTCAAAACTAACTAAACCATATTCAGGTCTCAGGGCATTTTCACACTGTTAGTTCGGTTCCTCTGGTCCTAATCAGTTCATGTTTTTGTTAATTTGTAATTTTTTTGCTGTCCTTTTTTTCCTGTAGTTATACTACTACCAAGATAAACTCCGTTGACATATAATATGAATAAAAGCTTACAGTCAGCAGTTCAATATCTGGTCTGCAGAGATGATCTTCCACAGCAGCAGGTCCTGGATTACACCATCTGTTGTTGACCAGCTGCTAATCCACCCCCTTTGCTTTTTCTGCTCCTCTTCTAATCACTGTCTGCTGGTATCGTCTGAAAGCCGGGCAGGGAGACGTTGGAGTCTGGATCTGATCCTGCAGCCACGTCTCAGTGAAACACATGAGATCCTCATCAGAGCTTCAAGCTTTATCAACCTATTACAATAAAGCTCACATTGCTCATTAAGGACAATGGTTTATACTTCCTTGTCCTCTGCTTTGCTCTGGCTTGACAGAACAGATCCCTCAAAACATCAATGCCCTCAGTCAGAAAACAGCAGAGCTGTTGAAACAAACTGCCACACTGTGCACTGCTAGTCCAGGACATTGTAAACCTTTACGATTTCACACAAGATCATTCATTTAGCTGTTTCTAAATTTCTGTCCAAATGAGCTTCAAAGAGGCAAAACAAGCCCAAATCATCAGCCCTCCACCACCATGCTGACAGCTAGTTTGAGCAGTTTGACTTTTGTTTATGTTTCTCTGAATGTTCTGCTGTGAATTATGGGTAAATATCTCCACTTAGGCCTTTTTCATTCAAATGATTGTTCCAGATGTCTTGTGGTTTGTTCAGATGAACCTTTACAGACCCATTATGCTGTCTTCCTGTTTATAGAAAGAAGAGGTTTCCTCTAAACCAACCACACTTCATTCAGTCTGTTTCTAATCGTCCTGTCAGGAACTTTACCACAATAAATAATAAAATATGTCAACTATTGTTCATGTCTAATAATAATAATAATCTTAAAATATATTTTATTTTCCATAAAACTTTAGAAATGAAGAATTCACCAAATAGATGTTAATAAATATGAGAGCATTACACATTTAAATGCATGTTTCTGCTCTGTCCACACACTGCCTGTGTCCCCACCAGGCAGCAGTCCAGGCTGTGGTGGGGGATCGAGGTGTAAAGGCTTCTGGCTCGTTGGAATCTCAGTGGACTCTTCCTCTGAGTGGAAACGTCTCTCTGGAGGCTTCTAAATTCAGCCACTCCCTGCAGATGAGCACCATGTATGGAAAGCAAAATGTCAGCTTTGCTGCAGCACTGAACACTGCTGATAAGGTGGGTGGAGACAACAGGATCTTTCTGTAGACTAGAAGTGTCTATTGCTTAAGATGAGGTTTACATCTTGTCTTTTGTTTTGGTTAACTGACAAACCTTTATTCTGCTTCAAGAGTCTGAAAAGACGACAGGTGTCTATGAAGATGAGCTTGTCAAAGCTAAAGAGTCAACCCACTGAAGTAGAGTTTGAGGGGGTGGTGGAGGAGTTGAGAAGAAACCAGAACATGTATCAGAAAACTGCCTGGCTCCATCTCAGGTGTTTGTTTCAGTCTAACTCACCTCCACAGTCTGTAGACGTTGATGCTAACAGCTTCCATCTCGCACAGACAGCCTCTCCAGACCTTTCCTCAGGCTCTCCTCCTGCGGGAAACCTTCACTGTTGATCTGCTCAAAGGCATCTACGTTCTGGAGTCTAGAGCTGGTTTCCATGGCAACAGAGAAGCTATTCACACCCTAACTCTTGGCTATAAACAACCGAGTCCTTTTGTAAGTCAGATTCCTAACAATCCATGACCTGGTTAAATAAAAAGTGAAGGTATTGTTTCTAACTGTAGTCAGTGGTTGTAACTTGTAAACATTGTGTCCTCTTCAGGTTTGTTCTACACTAATCCATCCATTCAGCTCTGATATGATCCCATCAGACTCAGAAGTCTGTGTGACCGTCACCAGTAACCAGGTAAACTGTGTGTCTTCATTTCAGGGAGCTCCTCCACACAAATCAAGCAAAACTTTCAGCTCTCAAAACTACAATAAATGATCTTATAGCTTGTAAAAGAATTGAACAGTTTTCTATGTAAACATATTTCTAAAGCTTCTCTTGACATGAAAATCTCTACAGGTGTTGGCAACAATTCATTCAATTCATAAGAGCAGCTAAATCCTTCCTGTGGAACTCACTACCTGCTGATCTTCGAAACACTGCATCTCTGTCACTTTTTAAATCTAGGTTAAAAACACACCTCTTTAAGGCTGCCTACTTTGTGTAGCACCTTGGCCCTGGATTTTGATTTAACTGGTTGGTTTTAGTGTCCCGCTGCTGTTTTATTTGGTTTCACTGTATTTTCATGTTGTTTTTAACTGGTTTTATTGTGTCTTGTTGCTATGTTCTTGTGTTTTATTTGTATTGTGTCTGCACATACGGTGACCTTGGGTTTTAGAAAGGCGCCTTAAATAAAATGTATTATTATTATTATTATTATTATTATTATTATTATTATTATTATTAAATCAAACCATTTATGTTGTCATAAAGTCAGTCCACACTCAGCATGATACCTGTGTTCAGGTATCATGCTGAAATTAATGGCAATTTATTCCAACCTCCAAATAAAATCTCTTCAGAGTGTAATCATAAAACTAGGTAAAAAAAAAGTTAAATAAAAGCTAGCTAAAATAAAGTCCCAGAATAGAGAACCAGTCTAGGAGTCCACTGTTGATATCCAGAGAGGGCCATGGGAGCCACCACGCCACGAGCTGTCACGTGATCTACCAGTAATCCTTCAGCGATCGACCGGTTGATCGCGATCGACAGGTTGGGCACCCCTGCTCAAGACAATCCAGACCCTTTTCATGATGGCCTACCGAGCATTACCAGAACATGTGCCCTGTCCATTTTTAAGAAACTCCTGAAGACCCAGCTCTTCAGAGAGCATCTTTCAGACTAGTACATTCCCTCACTTCCCTTCCCATACTCTACTGCACTCTTTCTGCACTTCCCTCTATGCTTATACTCTTTTCTACACCCTGACCTCTGGCAGAGTGTTCTTCTGTCTAAGTTGTTTCAGTTGTAACTGCTTTGGTACATTCTGATTTGTAATTTGCTTTGGATAAAAGCGTCTGCCACATACATAAACATGAGAGTTGTCAAAGAATTGTCCAAGGACCACTTGAGGAGAGCTTCAGAAGGACCTGGGATTGGCAGGTTCAGTTGTTTCAGAATCAGAAGCTTTATTTGTCATTGAACTCAGGCTCATGGCCTTTCCATGTGTAGACTGGATGGGTTGTTACCAACATCTGGTGAGAATTTCATGTCAACAGAACCTTTAGAATAGATTTACTTTGAAAATTGGGGACATGTTCAGTACTAATTTTGCTCGCTGTACTTTTAGATCACAACATGAACCAAACATGTTTGTGGATCTCAGTGACATACTTGTTTATTGTAGGTGGATTATCAATAAAAATAATGTATAATTTTCATGTTCTAGAAGTTTTCTCTGTTTTTACTCAATCCTCTTCAGACACACAGAGATGTACGAGGGAGGTTACGTCTTGGGAGCAAAGAGAGGCTGAACTTCTTTGGGCAAGTTAAGCAGAACCTGTTGCATTCAGCTCATCAGTCAATAAACATTAAGGCCAACTTCATCCATCAGCTACAGGTCAGCTTCAATGCAATTTATTTATTTTTTTTTGTTTTTATGTTCAGTCATTTGTCAGATGTTTAAAAAAATCTTCCAGAGCTACATTTGTGGTTTAGAAACGTAAGAAAACCTGGCATGCTGAGAGATAAGGTAAGTAAATGACAGGTGAACAGATGGAGAAGTAAATTCAGGTTTGGCTTGGATGTTGGAGGTGATGGAGGAGATTAAATTCAGAAAAAGGCAACTGAAACCTCTTCTGAAAACATTCTCAAAGAGTTTTCTCAATTCAAAAAAAAAATTGTTTTTTTAAGAGATCTGGATCAACTAACCCTAACAGTGAAGGTCAGACGAAGCTGGTTATCAACTCAGTAACTCAACCAGGATTTTATCCTCTGGATCTGTGAGCGTTTTATAGGTCCAGAGACTAGGGATGTAACAATACGCGGTCCAAGACCGGACCAAACGGTACACCATTCACGGTCCGGTACGTCTTAGGTCTGCGGTCCAAAGACGTACTATTAGCTTCAGTAGCTGCTGGTTTCATTCTGTGTGTTGCTCTAGTCTCGTCTGAGTTGCTCACACAGCAGACCCCCTCCCTAGCCGCGAGTAACCAGTCACAGGTTTGACCCGCCCCACTGAGCTGAAAGTTTTAGCAAAACAAGCGCTACAGAGAGACAGACAGGCGGCGAGAGGCAAACAATTCAAGACGCGCAGTTGAATATAAAAATGATGGAGAGAAAACGGTGAAAAAATATGAGACGGTCTGCAAGCATTGTTTGACCCATCTCCCACACGTATCAGGAAACACTTCAAACAAGGCCAAGCACCGCCGACGCCACCCACCACCCCAGTGTAGCTTTCTAGAAGCAGACCATTCGAGCAGGTAACGCCAGGGAAAAAACAGCAGTCTCTCGCAAATGCCTTTCAACAAACGTACAGCATCCGCTCAGAAAAGCACAAGAAAATGAGCCGTGCTGTTGGCGTGTTTATTTGTATTAAAGAGGCACTTTATACTATTTGTAAGATATTTTTATATGAACGCTTTTATTTTGAAGTCTGACCGGAACAGCACAGGAACGTCCGGCCAGACTTCAAAATAAAAATGTTCATATAAAAATCTCTTACACTATCTTACGTTTAACAGTACATTGAAAAGGCACTTTAAAAGTGACATTTCTGTTTGTCTCTGAACATATTATGATACACCGGACTACAAGTAACACATCTGAAAACTTATTTTATTGTGTGAATAAAATAAGTTTTGGAAATTTTAGATTTTCTTAAGTTTTTCTATGATTTAAAGTGGACCGAAACCGTGACCCAAATACCGAGGTACGGACCGGACCGTGGGAAAAGTGTACCGTTGCATCCCTACCAGAGACCGCACTTGATCTCTAGCTTTAATTTTTTTTATTTGCAGCCTAAATCTGAAACTTGTGCAAAAAATGTTTTAAAAAGTAAAGAAATTTAGAGACATTTTTGTTTTACATTTGTTTTAAAAGTTAAAGTACAAAAATGAACATTTTAGTTAACCAAACAACTAAATACAATTTCAAAAGAATAAGAGAACTTTAAAAGTTAAAAAGCACCATGAAAAGTTAACTAAATAAATACAAATATAACAAAGGAAAAAAAAACTGAATGTTAAAAATGAGGAAAGCACAAACGTTCAAAAAGAAAACTAGATAAATAAATGAAAATAAAATTATTAAAATATAAAAGAAAAACATCAGAAACCCCTAAATAACATGAAATTGTTGAAGCATCAAATTCCCTGATTTGTCTGTTAGTTTCTAAACAAACTCATTCTTCTGAGCCTTTGACTCAGTTATACCTTCTGTCCCAACCAATCAGAATGCACGCTCAAACATTTTTCTGCCTAGCTACATAAAAAAAGGTGATTAGATAACTATAGTATATTCCATTTAATTCAAAACTGTTTCTTGTTCAATTGCAGATGTTTCCTGAAAATAAGTTTGATTGATTGATTTAAACTTTTATTTGAACATAAGACAACAAATTTTAAAAACAATAAAAGTACAACAAAAAATATATATCAAAAAAGAAAAAAAAATATTTGCCCAAAGTTTGAAATCACAATTTTTCACTTACTGGTATTAAAAAAATAAACTCTCAATAAAAATCAGATGTAGCATTTCATAAATTCTGATGTTCCTCTCTGGATTTGTGTGATCCATGTAAATCGTTACTATAGTCAGGGGTGCACACGACTAGTCCGCGAGTCCGCATCAGAACCAGAATTAATTTATTCGTACCAGAACCGACTGCCCGAACGTGCCTTTGCCGACCAGCGCTTCCGCGGTCCCAATGTGAGACCCCTCGATCTGACGAACTTCATATCCTGTTGCAGCTCAGAGAATGAGTGCTCACATGACCTCTGAAGCTAGTAGACACACACAGCAGAACCCTCAACACACACACACACACACACTCATAGCATCTTCAATGCGTGTGGGACCGCGCCATTACGCACAGCTCCTTTGATGCGCGCTTTAACACACACACATTCACAGTACATCTGACCCATGCACGCAACTCACACATGCCCAGGAGGGGTGCAATGGGTCACAATCAATCCGTGATCCATACAGATCACCCTCTATGGTTTGGGACACGGTTCGCGGATCCAGCAGCGCTCGCGCTTTGCTAAATCCTCCCCAACCCGACAGCTCACGCTCTGAATCTGCTGATAAATAATTCCCCTCTGAGAAAGACGTTCATTTTGTCATCACATATCAAGTTTTCTCTATCAAAATCAGTCATTTTAGTTGACCAGAACAAAGGATCACTGATCGATTTCTGATCCATTCTCTGATGTGCGCGCGTGGAGCTGCTGATCCTCCATCAATATCCGTCAGCTGATCATCCTCTTTTCTGATGGCAAACCAGACTAATCTATTTCTGTCTAAGATAACGTGTTGTGTTGGACTTTTATAAGAGCTAATGAACGTTAATACTAACGGTGCTCAGTCATGAGCGATCAGGACACCTTGATCACGCCAGTATTCTACAAAAAAATAGAGAGCAAAGTTATTTGTCTTTTATTTTTCTTTCTGCTGATCCGAAAAATTATCCAATCTATGACTCATTTCCATGATCCGATCCAATCAGTAAGTTTTTGTCCCAGCACTAGTGCGACACACACAAAACAAGCCAACAGCGACAGCTTATCTTCATCACCATCACCCCTCCACCCCCATCCCCCCAGAGATGCAGACCAAACACCAGAGCCTGGTTCTCCCTTGAGAACATATGATGAAATATTGAGTGCACCCCTGACTATAGTTACCATCATGTGTTGCTGCTGTTCCAGCTGCAGCTCCCCTCCTCGGCTACAGTGGAGGTGAATGTACGCTTGAAGCCACAAACCAACGATGGGTTTGATTATCAGGCCAGAGGGAAACTGAGAATAGAGCAACAGGAGTGCCAGGTGAGTAAAAACGCCAACATGGATTCTGGTTATTGTTTATTTACTGGTAAACATCTGGTGTTGTTTTATGTTTAGCTTTCAGTTCATCTGAATGGAACGACAGACAGAGTCGTTCTGCTCTCGTCTCTTAGTCATCCCTTCAAGTCAAAGATTCCCAAAACCTTGGAGGTGAGTTGCCTTACTGTTTTACAGAATGATCATGAACCCTTTGTGAGATGTTAGATGATTAAACATTGATGTGATTTTACTTTTTGTCCCTAATGAAGATCAACGCTGCTGCAGGCGGTTCAGAGTCTGGTGAGAAGAGCAGCTCTGTGCATGTGAGAGCTGATGGGAAGGACAGAGTGACGCTGAACGCTCAGATGTCCCACCTACTCCAGAAGGGGAACAGAACCGTGGGACTGAGGCTGAATCTGTCCCAGAATCTGCTGCCGACAGCCACTGACCTGCATTTAAACATGGCTGCCAACATGTCCTCGGACAGGTTTGTTTATCATTATTTGTTTTAAGAATTTAGTCCAGAGTTCAGTGATCCCATCCACTGAGTGTCTCTTTATGAGCTTTGAAAACCACCTCTCCTCTCTCCACCAGTGTTCTTCTACATGGCTCTTTTACAGAAGGGCAGGAGTCATTGTTCGCTCAGGTTAAAGGATCTCTAAAAAACTCCCAGTACCTTCAACTGTCTGCATCTGGAAGTTTGAGGCACTCTGTGTCTAGCTTCAGTGTTCTTCCCCCAGTCCTGGATCTAGATGGACTACTAGGACAGTCTGATGACTCGGTTGAAGGTAGAAGAGATTATTTTATAACCACAGCCTCTACATTAGAGGGATATTTGTGTCTCTTTCTCCCAGCTGTCTGCCATGTAGGGCTGTGGATCCAACATGAACCTTTACAATGCTGCACACAGAAATGTCATACTAACAGAAGTAGTGTTCCCTCAGAATGAAAATCATTTATATAACTTGTATATGTTTATAAAACAGTTATAGTTTGGTTTATTTATGTAAATTACGTCTTGGCCTAAGAGGCAGACTCAAAGTCACAGTGCTGTCTAAGCTGTGTGTGTGTGTCACTACAGGACGTCTGAGAGTCAGAGTGATGGAGACTGTACACAGTGTAGAGCTGAGACACCAGGGAGAGGCTGCAGAAAATCTGGATGAAGAGCAGGGCATGATGGGAGAAAGGTCCCACAGGGCTCGGGACTGGCTGTGTGTTTGGTCTGGGGTGGAGCATTTTTGTTTGAATGTCAGCCGGTTGCTGGTGAATCAGAGAAAAGGAGAGGTTGATGTGCAACTTTCTCACTCTTTCTACCTTCTCAGTGCCACAGGTGATCTCTCCAGTATTCATTTAATGAACATTAGACATTTTACATCCATACATTAACACAGTGTATACACACACAAGTGTCTCCTTGTATTTTGTTGTGTTGTGCGTACAGGTGTACCTTTCAGCAGTATTGCTCAGCTGGAGTGGGAGCAGGATGATGCTCGGCTGTCGGTTCTGGCTGAGCTGCAGGCAGGACCTGAGTGTCTCAAAGCTGAGATTCAGAGAGACAGAATGGACTTTCACTGGCGGTACTACTCCAGGCTGCAGCACCAAGTCAAAGCCCTGCAAACAAGAGGCCTGCCAAGCTCGCTCCAGGCCAGAGCACATTACCAGGTGCAGGACTAATTCTTCTTTCTCTACGTCATTTAAGTATTCACTGAACTGCGTTAGGCCTGATTCTACAAATGACCAGCGCTTCTGCGGTCCCAATGGGAGACCCCTCAATTTGATGAGCTTCACATCCTGTTGCAGCTCAGTGAATGAGTGCTCACATGACCTCTGAAGGTAGTGGACACACATGACAGGACCTCCAACACACACACACACTCATAGCATCTCCAGTGCATCTCCAAACTTTTATTTATATAGCACCTTTCATGCCCCATTTCAAGACACGGTTCGCAGATTCAGCAGTGCTCGTGCGTTTGCTAAATCCTCCTTGACCCCGACATTCGCCATGAATCTACTGATAAATAATTTCCCTCTGAGAAAGGTGTTCATTTTGTCATCATATATCAAGTTCTCTCTATTCTACTCAGTCATTTTAGTTGACCAGAACAAAGGATCACTGATCAATATCTGATCACTTCTGATGCGTGCGTGCACACAGCTGCTGATCCTCCATCCGTCTCTGTAAGATGATCTTTCTCCTCTCTGATGGAGCAACTAGACTCATCTATTTCTGTCTAAGATAACGTGTTGTATTGGACTTTTATACGAGCTATTGAACATTAATATTATAACTGGTGTTCAGTCAGGAGCGCAAAGAGCAGCATCTCGATCGTCACACCCCTCACCTGCTGCAGCTCTGAGTCTGACCGCAGTGAGCGGAAGAAACCGGGTCACTGCTCTGTCTGACCCATGAGAGGTGCAGAGAAGGCTTTTCACCATTTAATTTGATTAAAAGTTTTATTTAAGCATCAGATTGACCTCTTGAGTTAAATGTTGTTTGTATTTAATGAGCATTGAGCAGAAAAATGTTGCACAGTATTCTAAAAAATAAATGGAGATCAAAGTTATTTGTCTTTTATTTTTCTTTCTGCTGATCTGAGAAATTATCCAATCTGTGACTCAAATCCGTGATCTGAGCTGATCCATGAGTTTTTTTGCCCAGTAGAGGTGCGACACAAAAAAACCCCCAGTCAACAGGACATCCACTGATAATACTATACTGATAATAATCTTTGACATTATTTTCTTTAAAGAAGCTGAAACAAGCTTCCATAGAGGCCAGGTATATTTTCTTTTCTTTGATTCTTTCAGAAATTAGAAGAAAAAAAAACTTTTAGGAAGCTTCTGTCTACCCTAAAAATGTAATCTGCTTGTCAGTCATGTAGTCAGAGTTTGGATGGTGACACCTTTTTTTTTTTACATACTGTTTATCTTCTCTTTGAGGACTTCTGTATGATTCAGGGTGTTTCTGTATTCTTTTGTTGCTCAGTTAGAAACAGAAGGACTTGACACGGGCCTGGTCCTTCATGTAGAAGACAGGAGGACAGCTGACATGCTTCTTCATGTGGGATCAAGAAACAAGACAGTTGTTTGTATCGTGTCTCTATGGCAACAAATGAAGCTGCTCCAGGATTTCATACCCAACTCTTTACAGGTGTGTTTCACTTTATTTTAAAACTATTTACACAGATTTCCTTGAGGTGAGATAAATCTGAATCAGAGATGAATAACAATGAATTACTTCCAGTTTGATTAAACACCAAGTTAAGCAAAACTTTGTTGTTATAAAGTTTTTGGATTCAAAAACAGACATATATTTCACCTGTGGAAAGGACAAAACTACCTACAAATCCATGGATTGTTATGTGGTTGTTGTTGCATTAAAATGTTTAAAATGGTATTAAAAAGCATTAAATTAGATTTGCTGATTTCTGCAGAAACCCTGATTAAGCTCAAGGTTTACCCAGAGCTTTTAACACCGTACCCTCCATGTTGGTACTGTGCTCTCCACACTCCTGTAGTCAGTGATAGACTGGGTCAGGCTCTCAGTGTCCTCTCCATGAGGGCTATAGAGTGTCTCCCAGTCTGTGGTCTAGAAACCCTTCCACAGTCTTTCACTGGCTTCCTGTCCTTGAAAAGCCAACATGCAAATTTAGTTTACTTTGAAAAACTGACCAATCAATTTCTGGTCCTTATGCTACCATAAGATACATTTATTTAGGGTATATTCTTATTTTTTGTCACTTAAATAAAAGTTCAGTATGAAAGGTTTCACCTTTACCTTTACCTAAAGGAACTCCTCACTTCCCCGACCACACGCATCCTTCGCTCTGTAAAAGCTAACACTCTTCAAACCCCCAGAACCAAGCTCTGCAGCATGGGAGATCGGGCCTTTTCCTCTGCTGCTCCGAGGTTGTGGAACTCCCTCCCTGTCCACTTAAGGCTAGAATACACCGGACACGTCGGCGACACGCCACGTCGTGGCTGCGGCGTTATTTTGATTTAAAAGCATTCTAGTCCATCAGATCACTCACACAGAGCTCGCCACAACGCGTCCCAGACACGCGAGACGCCGCCAGCCTGCTAAAGATTCGCACCAGTTTAAAAAGGAGCGCCAGTCGCAGCTGTGCGCGTGTGTCACGACATGTTGAGTACTTTCTGACACCGCCATTACCATGACACCGACGTTACGACGCAGAATGGCTCCTATTACGGCACACAGAAATAAACCGCCACAAACATTACGGCACACATAAACAACAGTTCCATTAAATAACTTACTTACCCATTTTGAAAGAATTAGAATTAGATTCCCAGAACACACGACGGCAGCTCTGATCACATATAAACAAAGAATTCACTGCCCGCTTCCAGTTTTCAATTCCCGCGTGATGTTGTGACTATCGCGCGATTTTTTAAAGCAGATCCTATGGCGCGCTGTGTCAGGAGCGCGTCTTGTGTGAGTACAAGACTCGCCAACACCGCAGCCAGAAGGTGGCGCATCGCTGAGGTATCCGGTGTATTCCAGCCTTTAAGGTCTCCACAAACTGTGGATGCTTTCAAACAGAACCTAAAAACCTACCTTTTTAGAAAAGCTTTTTGTTAGATTTATTCTGTAGCCACCCCTTTGATTATCTAACTTGTTTTATGAATGTTGACCCAGCTATTTTAACCTTCTGCTCTGTAGCACTTTGAGATTGCGAAACATAAAGTGCAATATAAGTTAAATGTATTATTATTATTATTATTATTTATTTATTTATTTATTTTATTTTATTTTATTTTTTTGTTTAAAAAAGGTAAGAAACAGTTTACACCCATCAACAAACAATGTAGCTTGCACAACTGGCCTGACATGTAGTAAATGTTCAGAAATTCTTCCATCTTCTCTATTAGAACAACAAACTTTGCTAACAGAAGGTTTTGTTTTCACAGATGAACTGCACAGGGGACACTGCTGCAGACCGACTCTCAGCACACTGCTTTGGAAATGTGGCGAGCCGCCCTGTGGAGGTACGAGCCTTTCGCTCCGTTAGACCACACAGCAGGCTCTGCTATGGCCTGTCGCTCTCTCACGCTCATCTAAGTGGTCAAGTCAAAGGTTGTTACAGTCTTGGTGGTCGTAAGGAGTTCAGAGCCAACCTCACTCATTCCTCAGTGCTGGCCCTGACATATTTGGGCGTACCCAGTGCATCTGGTCTCAGGCTACTCCTCCGACCTGGGCCTCAGAAGTGGCTCCTGGGGATTGGGATGGAGGCTGGTCCTTGGAGAGCAGACCTGAGCATAGGACTGAGATTGGAGACTCCTTGGTTTTATGGTTGGCATGGACTGCTTGAATATGGTGCTGATGGTGTTGCACACAAGACTGTAGTGATGGGTCAGGTGAGACTGGAAAGTTGGTGTAACCTCAGGGCCGAAGTCAGTCTAGCATGGGACTCAGTCATGTCCAGCCTGTCGGCCTCCGCTCGGTGCACAGGGGTGGGGAAACGTCAGTGGGTCCAGATTGAGAATATTCAGGGAGCTGAATCCTGTAAAATGTCTTTAACTCTATACGGGCAAACTGGAAAACATGGACTGAAAAGATCTCTGAGCTTTGAAAGCCACCAGGACTCCCTTCAGTCCTACTTGTTTGTTCTACTGAAGGAGAACACAGCTGAGTTAGGATGGAGCCTCCAGCACCAGTGGGCTGCTGCCGCCTTACTCATCCCAAACAAGGTGGAGCTTCAAGGGTCTGGTGAGATCAGTGATACTGCCTTCACTGGAAGTGCTCGGTTGTCTGTCAACAACAGGTCTGCACACTTGAACATCACTGGTACCTGGAAGCCACCGATGAAGCCTCAGCAGAGCCCGACTCCAGCTGGGATACAGTGGATGCTCAGGACGCTCAGGTCTACCACACCAAGTCAGGTCCAGGTTCAGGTGAAGAGTGAGGATTGCTCCGTACTTCTCCTGGCCAACCAACCCAAAGAAGGCATCAACGGGGTCAAGTGGAAGGTTTACGCTCATCAGCGATGTGGCCTTCTGAAGGTTAGCAAGGAAACAAGAAACGAGGACCAGGAAACTTGTTTCCCACCATAAAGAAAAGCAAAGGAAACATCTTCACCTGTATGATGATTCCTGCCTTTCCAACCAATGGTTTTACAAAATTAATACTTCTGTTTGATGATTCATTACTTTGAACTTTTAACGTGAATAATGTACGTAAGAAAAATAATGTTAAAATGGAGGTTTAACGCAAATCTTAAATCCTAATACTTTCAAGCCTTTCCCATTACATTACATCCACCATCAGCTTGAATCTTCATTAGTTTAAACTTCTGCTGGATGAATAAACACAAAGCTGTTAAGATGGAAACAGATTTATTTATACTTCCCTCGAACAGCAGTGCACCACAGCAGGGTCTGTATTTTACACTAAGACCTGATAGGAGGTGATAATGAGCAGATCTGTCAACTCAAAAAGAAAAAAAAGTTGAAAGATCCCCCCCCATGAATTTGACTGTTTTTAAATCCTTGAGGTCCCTGAATAATTGATCATCAAATCAAATCAATAGTACTTTATTCATCGTAGAGGAAAATGAGATGTTTAAGTAACTCTTTTAAGTTTTTTCAGAAAGTCATTGTGGGCGGTTCTATTTGTGGTTTAGGAAGGATCTTCTGTAGGAGATCTGAAGAAGTTGGACGAACTTGAACCACCACTTCAAGAAAAGATGGATTATTGTTGTGATGGTCAACAGAGGTCAAAGGTCAGAGGATGTAGCCTATTTGGTTAGGCTACACCACTGTCCTTTGATTTTTCTGCTCCTCTTCAAATCTCTTTGCTGCAGCCATCTCCCAGTGAGACTCATGATGCTGCATACCTGAAATTCTGTCTGGGTCCTCATCAGAGCTTATAACTCATAAATATTATTTATCATCTCATGTTCCCCATTATGGTTGTTGGAAGCGATGGTTGAAATTTCCTGTTTCTTCTCTTTGCTCCTGCTCCACATCCACGTCTCCTCCTCTTTACCTCATCAAGGATTTTGGATATAGTATGAGCTGTTAGGATGTCAATTAGATAATTGTAAACAAGTATCTTATTTCTATGGAAATGCTTTATAAAAAAAAATGCCAAAAAGTAGAACTGTTGCAGCAAAATCATCCAAGCAGCGCTGGATTCAAGTCATAACAACCAAATCACTCAAAAAGCAATGCCTTGAATCTGATAGATGAAGAAAGTTTATCAAATAAACATGACCTATAACGTAGTTGAGTTACTAAAACAAGCAGCCACCTTGTTTAGAGCTATTCTGGACATCCATCATCTATTTTCTTAACTTCTTCATCCAATAAGGGTTGAGAGGGACTGGGACACCCCGGACAGGTAGGCAGTCTCAGTTAATTAAATCAAGTCGATCCAATTGTAACGGTCTCGTATTGGTGCCTGATACCAACACTAACCATCAGCCAAACTCCTTTCACAAAAGAGTCAGGAATGATTTCTTGCTCCTTTAATTGTTGAGTGAAATGGAGTGAAACTGTAGAAACAGATAAAATTTACAATGAGCCAACAGCCGGCCAACAGAATCAATAACACAAAAAGCTGCATACATTAGCAGTGTACTAGTAACATAAACACTATGCTTAAACTTGAAGTTAATAAACTTGCCTAATTCAATGCAAACTAACTTTAAATACACAATATGTGATACAGGCTACCCTACAGCTGAGCAGAACATTGGCTAGCAGCACATCAAGCTAAATACAGAAGTTAGCATTTTTGACAACACTTCAACTCAAATAAACATAAAGTGGATATGCACAGGCTACATGTCTCATTACTGAGCACAAATGTACACAATAAACATATCTAAATCGTTACTTACAGGCATTGCTTCGAAGAAACCCAAGAAAACAGGACGAGCACATGTGAGCAATAGTCAGCTAGCAGCTACGTGTGGCAGGATATAAAAAAAAGCTTCCTGATTAACACAACAGTGTAAAGACGCCAGTAGGTGGCAGCATTGCTTCATGCTTGACATTAAACTTTAACTAGACTGCCTGACAGGCAGAACACCAATAACGAAATTCTGTTAAATCCAAAGATAAATTAGATGAATAAGTAACTCATTTCTGTTTTTTCATAAAGTCATTGTAGCTGTTCTAGCTGTGAACAGGAAGGATCTCCTGTAGTGGTCTGTGATGGACAGGAAGGATCTCCTGTAGTGGTCTGTGATGGACAGGAAGGATCTCCTGTAGTGGTCTGTGATGGACATGAAGGATCTCCTGTAGTGGTCTGTGATGGACAGGAAGGATCTCCTGTAGTGGTCTGTGATGGACATGAAGGATCTCCTGTAGTGGTCTGTGATGGACAGGAAGGATCTCCTGTAGTGGTCTGTGTTGCAGCGGTTCTGAAGAAGCCTCTGACTGAAGAAGAGCATTTCATCTTTGTCATTTTGATTGAATTACAGTAACGCGTTAGAAGTAACGCGTTACTGTAATCCAATTACTTTTTTCAAGTAATGATTTGAGTAAAGTAAGTGATTACAATTTTAAAGAAAGTAATTGGATTAGTGTTACTTCCCCATAAGCAGGCTGTGTTACTAAGCCATGATTTAGTAGGAGCCTCCAGACTTTTCGGTCTGAGCTGCGACATCAGATGTAACAACAGACTGGTGTTTTTATTAACAAGTGATCACATGGAGCACAAAGAGAGCAGGACTCTCTGTGTCCAAGAAACCCAAGAAAACAGGACGAGCACATGTGAGCAATAGTCAGCTAGCAGCTACGTGTGGCAGGATATAAAAAAAAGCTTCCTGATTAACACAACAGTGTAAAGACGCCAGTAGGTGGCAGCATTGCTTCATGCTTGACATTAAACTTTAACTAGACTGCCTGACAGGCAGAACACTCCCCGCCTGGCATTATAGATGCCACATTAGATAAAGACAAAACTATCAAATATTATCTGACTGAGGCATAAGAAGAATGACCTCAGAAATAGGCCTCAAAAGAGTCTTTGTGGTGCCTTGAGATGAAACCTTCAGCCCCACCTTTCGCACCTTGCCGTCTGCGCTAGGATATGTTGCCACAACAAGAGCCATGGGCCACTCACTGCGCATTGCTTGGCTGTCTTTTAACAGCACAAAGTCCCCTTCCTGAAGATCACGTTTTTGCTTATTCCATTTTTGCCGTTCCTGCAGTGTAGACAAGTACTCACTCCTCCAACGATTCCAAAATTGATTGGCGAGAGCCTGCACTCTTCTCCATTGGCTCCTAAATAGATCTCTGTCTGTAAAATCTCCAGTGGGGGACGATGCAGCAGTTTTCTGGGTGAGAAGTGTAGCAGGTGTGAGCAAGAATGGAGACTCTGGGTCTGATGACACAGGAACGAGTGGCCTAGCATTTATGATGGCAGAAACTTCAGCCATTAAGGTGCACAAGACATCATGTGTGAGGTGAGCATGCTGCCGAGACAACATGTGATCCAGGATCCTCCGAGAAATCCCAATCATTCTCTCCCAAGCTCCTCCCATATGGCTAGAGTGAGGAGAGTTAAATTCCCAACAGCATCCCTGCTCATTCAGGTATCTTTGGAAGCTCTGGCCATCCACCTCTTTGAGAAATCCAAGTTCTTTCTGTGCCCCAATGAAATTGGTTCCACAGTCTGACCTGAGATGCTTGGCAGGACCTCGTAGTGCAAAGAATCGTCTCATGGCATTGACGCAACTCGATGTGTCTAGAGAGGGTATGAGCTCAATGTGCACCGCTCTTGTGGACATACATGTAAATAATAATGCCCAGCGCTTGCTTTCAGCTTGACCACCTCTTGTTCTTCTAGCAACAACTGCCCATGGGCCAAAGACATCCATGCCTACAAATGTGAAGGGAGGGGCTATTGTGACACGTTCGGAGGGCAGGTCGGCCATCTGCTGTTCAACTGCTTTGCCTCTAAGTTTTCTGCAGGCAACACAGGTATGAATTATGGAGCTTATGAGTCCTTTAGCTCCAATTATCCAGAAGCCTGCAGCTCGAACAGCCCCTTCACTAAAGTGACGCCCCTGATGCTTCACTTGTTCATGATGATAGCGAGCCAGAAGCACAGAAATGTGATGATTCTTGGGCAAGATGAGAGGATTTTTCTCATTGCTCTCAAATGCTGCATTCTTCAGCCTACCTCCAATCCTGATAAGACCTGCTTCATCGATCTCTGGGTTGAGCTTAAAGAGAGCACTGTTTTTGGTGATGGGTTTCTGTGCTATGAGAGCAGCCTTTTCTGTTGCAAAGGCCTCAGCTTGTGTTGATTTTATTATGACATTTGCAGCTTGCAACAGTTCTTCAGGAGTCCTTGGCTTGAGACATCCATGCCACCCCTTGCAATCTTTGTCTTGTTGACTTTTTTGGTTTGAGCAAGCAATGTGAATGAGAAGACTCACCGCTCTCACCAGTGATTTCCAGGTTGAGAACCTCTCAAACCGGCTGGTGGAGAGAACTTCCTTCACTCGAGTTTGAGTGGCACAACATGTCACGTTAGGTCGCACTTCAGCATCCTCATCTGGATTGACTAGCTCATGGGACTGTGTTACTTCATCTTCTCCTTTGTAGCTCTTGTGAAGAAGAGCTGGTCCAGTAAGCCAGTCTGTGGCTGCTAGCTGTGTTGCATTAACAGAGCGAGATGCGATGTCTGCTGGGTTGTGCTCAGAAGGGATGTGGAACCACTGCTCAGGCTTTGATGAGTGCCGTATGCGCTGGACTCTGTTGTGTACATAAACATGAAACCGTCTACTCTGATTATGTATGTACCCCAAGACAACTTTACTGTCACAATAGAACTTGACAGCATCTGGTTGAAAGTCAAGTTCAGCAAGGATGATGTCCACCATCTCCACGGCCATCACAGCCGCACACAACTCCAGTCGAGGAATGGTGGGTTCAGACTTGGGGGTTAGTCTGGCTTTTCCCAGGATGAATCCAACATGACAGGTTCCATCTTTTCTTATGGCTCTGATGTAAGCTACAGCTCCAATAGCTTTAGTTGATGCATCAGAGAAGATGCACAACTCCTTACGCGCAGCCTGACAAAGAGAGCTAGCAATGTACATACGGGGAATATGGAGATGGCGCAACTCTTGGAGCGAATCTCTCCAAGCCTCCCATTCGTGCTGCTTCTCCTTCGGCAATGGTGCATCCCAGTCATCTGTGTTATTGTGTAGCTCTCGAAGTAGCATTCTGCCCTGTATTGTCACTGGAGCAACAAACCCAATGGGATCAAACAAACTATTCACTATAGACAGGACACCGCGTCGTGTGAAAGGTTTGTCTTTGACAGAAATGCTAAAGGTGAAAGTATCAGAAGAAATCTCCCAACACAACCCCAAACTGCGCTGCATGGGCTCTGTGTCTCCACTGAAATCCAAGTCTTTGATGCCTTTTGCATGATCCTCTGGGGGAAAGGCTTTCATGACAGCTGAACTGTTGGATGCAATTTTGTGCAGGCGCAGATTTGACTCCGCCAGGGATGCCTGGGTCCTCTGAAGTAGATCAATGGCTTGTTGCTCAGAAGGTAAGGACATGAGGCCATCATCAACATAAAAATGCCTGTCCACAAAGTCACATGTGTCTCCTCCATGATGATCTGCTCCTGTTTTGGCTGCTCTACGGAGTCCATAGATGGCAACTGCTGGTGAAGGGCTGTTGCCAAAAACGTGCACTTTCATCCGATAGTCGATGATGTCCTTTGTCATGTCATTGTCCCTGTACCACATGAACCTTAGGAAGTTCCTGTGGTCTTCCCTCACTCGAAAACAATGAAACATCTGGCATATGTCAGCTGTAAATGCCACTCTCTCTTTCCTGAATCTGATCAGCACACCCAGTAGGCTGTTATTAAGGTCTGGGCCTTTAAGCAGCACATTGTTCAAAGAGATTCCATGGTGCTGAGCACTAGAATCAAAGACAACTCTTATCTGGCCTGGCTTTTGAGGGTGATAAACCCCGAAGAATGGCAGATACCAGCACTCTTCATTCTCTCTCAGAGGAGGAGCTTGCTCTGCATGATTATTTTTGAAGATTTTCTCCATAAAGTCCAAAAAGTGTTCTTTCATCTCCCTTTTACGGCTGAGTGTGTGACATAAGGAGGCAAGGCGCTTTGTGGCTTGTTCCCTATTGTTGGGAAGTCTTGGTCTAGGTGACCTGAATGGAAGAGGGGCGACCCAAGTCTTGTCCTTATCCTTGCACACTTGCAAGTCCATGGTCTTTAAAAAGACTGCATCTTCATATGATGGTGCCAACTTGTTGTCATCAACTGTCTCATTAAAAACGGTCTTCCCTATATTTTGTTCGGTAGACCTTTGTGTGTGTGAGACGAGGCTGGGGCTCTCCCCGCCATAACACACTCTCTCTTGCAGCTTCAGGTACCCATCACATGACATCATGCAAGATGGTCGCCCACTCTGCAGCACCATGGTTTTGAATGATGTTACAATAGGCTTGTGAGCACCTTGGAGACACACCTCTCCCACTATGACCCAGCCTAGATTCAGTTTCTGAGCAAAAGGAGCATTGCTCGGGCCGCATATCTGCTTCCTGACTTGGTGTGCTTGGATGACGTCTCTTCCAAGCAGAAGCAAGATATCTGCTGTGGAGTCGATCTCAGGGATGTGCTTTGCAATGGAGTTCAGATGTGGATGATGTAGAGCTGCAGCTGGTGTAGGTATTTCACACCTGTTGTTAGGTATTTGGTTACATTCAATTAGTGGGGGTAGCACTATGCACTCACCTCCCATTGCCGGTTCAACACAAAGTCCTTTAACTTTCCTCCCTGACATGTCAGTGAGCCCTGAGCAGGTTTTCAGTGAATAGGGAAAAAACTGACTCTTGATATTGAACAACTCAAACAGTTCTGACCTGGCAAGTGAGCGGTTGCTCTGGTCATCAATCACTGCGTACGCTTTGATTGCTTTGTCTCTTTGACCTTGAAGGAACACCCTGACAAGGCATATTTTGGCACAAGACACAGGGGCTTGACTTTCACTGCAAATCTCTGTGCAGTGGCTACTTACAGCAGGATGAACTTCCTCTCCTCCTTCCTCATTCTCTAGGGCTGAGATATGAGTGTTTGTTTCTAGACAAACTGGACCTGGGTGCATTGCTGTGACATGATGATTGCTGTCACACTCTCTGCATGTTATGAGGACTTTGCAGTCTCTGGCAAGGTGAGTGGAGGATGCACAACATTTATAGCAAATCCCACTATCTTTTAGGAAGGTTTTCCTCTCCTCGATGGTTTTAGCTCTGAATGCTCTGCATTTTTTCAGAGAGTGGGGTTTGTTGTGTATTGGGCAGTGCTTACTTGGGTCGACTTTCTGTGGTGGAAAGACATCCTCGGTAGAGCCACTCCCTCCTTCAATGTCTGTTTTGTGGACTTCTACAGGGAACCTTGTAGCTCCATGTTGACTGAAGAGCCTTGGCTTTGCTGGGACACTGGTGTGACTAGGGAGAATAAAGCTGGGGTCATTTCTGGTGCGTGCTTCCTGACACACAAAAGCAGCAAAGTAGGAAAATGGAGGGAAAAATCCATGATGTTCCTTTTTGAATCTGGAGCCTTCTGTTATCCACTTTTCCTGTAGTGTGTGGGGAAGCTTTTCCAAGATTGGACTGATTCCACGAGCGGTGTCTAAAAAGTATAACCCAGGTAGATAATCATCCTCTTTTGCTGACTGTATTTCCATCAAAAGATCTCCCAGTTCTCTCAGTTTAATATAGTCTCTGCTGGCTACTTTGGGGAAAGTGTCTAGTCTTCTAAACAGAGCATCTTCAATGATTTCTGGTGCAGCAAAACATTCAAACAATCTGTCCCATGCCTTCCTGAGAGCTGCTTCAGGGTCGCTGACATGCACCAGCCGCATTCTTTTCACATGCTCGGCTGACTCTTTTCCAAGCCATTTTGAGAGAAGATCCAGCTCCTCGCTAGCTGACAACCCCAAGTCTTGTGTTGCATTGACAAATGACGACCTCCATGCCCTGAAACTCTCTGGCCGGTCATCGAATTTATTGAGTCCTGTGTTCACCAAATCACGACGTGCTAAATACTTAGCGATGCCCATCATAGGGTCTGCCTGATGATAACGAGGTGAGTTAGTGATGTGCGGTGGAGTGCAGGGCTGAGCAGCTGGGTTCGGAGAGCCTGGATTCCATGGTGGGTCTCTACTGCAATTAGTTTGCATGGGTGAGGGGTGAGCACTTGGTCTAGGAAGTTGAAAACTTGAAGTAGCAGGTTTCTGGACATATTCAGTTTGAGGCCTCTCTAT
>SSNR01000035.1:3946797-4002492 GCA_006937965.1 Callopanchax toddi
CCAACAACCACTAACCAAGCAAGTCATGACAATCAGCTCAACTAATGAAGTGAATTAACAACAAAATAAAGTCAAATCCACTGATAAGTCCCATCAAACCCAGTCAGACCAAACTTCCTTAAAACGCCATAATAATTTAATGAAAAGTAGAGAAAACGCATGAAAAACGGGCTAAACTACATAAACCAACGTATTCAATCAGCAGTACCTGTATTTCTCTAACATTCGGCAGACACCTCAACAAACACATGTCGCTATTTAAGGTATAAATTCACTCATCAGGACTTAGCACTGCTAGCCGCGGCTAGCTCCGCCTATGGGGTTTTTGAATGGGAAAATCCGTGACAGACACATAGTCATTAAGAAAAGAAACAAACAAACGAAGTCACTCACCATTGAGTTGATGAAATCAGGACAAATAGAATCATTCGACTTGTTTTCACAAGCAGGAAAGAAGGATTCTTTGAATAAATATCCATTTTCTACCCTCCATTAAAAAGGGAGCAAGAACTTCCGGTTTCGGTCAGAGCAACACTCCAGTCTCCTGCGGTTGTGCGCATGTCACACAGGGACGCTGAAGACCTGCGTCCCGAGCAATCTCCTATTTTTTGCACTCAGTGCGCATGCGTCAGGAAAAATTTGCCAGTGCGCATGTGTCAGGGGCAAAAAACAATGCTCTATGTTGGGACGGCGTCCCGTCCAGACATGCGCAGTAGAACCCAAAGAAACACGACCTATCGGTCCAGTAAAAAATAGTAAGAAAACCTTTCTAAACTACACCTAAATGCAGATTATACACAGCACTTATTGTATATATAATGGATGGCTCGTTTAGTTTTATTTTTATGTTAGTTTTTTTATATTTTGTGATCCCTATTTCTCTTCTTCTTCCTCTTGGGACTGGTGGGGCGGCGCCCGAGCGCCCCCTATGGACGGGCCGCCACTGCATGATATCATGCGTCAGATCCCTTTGCCTGTCTTTGCAGACCGGTGCTTTCACAGTTTCGATTATACAACCCGCAATCAGACATGGACAAACTTTGCATCTTGTTGTGGTGCGCTGTGAAGGAGCACTCACATGGCCCCGTAAGCTTGTTGACGCATGCTGCACCACCGTCACACATGCTCTGCACTGCCAACAGCCCGAGATTACTTCACAGAGGCATGGTGCGGACCAGACATCAGCGCCGGGTTCTCCCTTGAGTACCTCAATGAATAAATTATGTGCACCCCTGTTCATCAGTATGTTGAGCCAAATAAGCTCAGCATTTTCTTAGCAAATGTCTGTTCTGGACCCTGCCTTCATCCAGCTGTCAGGAAAAGCTGATCAGAGGGAGCTGTTGGTGCCGACTCTGCCTCTCTGAGTCATTCTGCAGCTTGATGCACTTTTGATTTTTAGCCTGAACCTGAAACTTTAAAAAAGAATAAGTTCAAAAATACAACCCAAAAATTATGTAAAAATGAAAGTAAATAAACAAATCAAATAAAAATGTAAATGTACAAAACAACAGTAATTTATAAAAGTTAAAAGTACAAATATTAAAAAAGTAAAAGTGTGTGTGCGCGCGCGTGTGTGTGTGTGTGCAGGTAGAGCTCGGTTCTGCTGAGGGGAGAACCTTGATGGTTGATTCTCGATGTGGAGATCTGCAGGCGGGGCTGAAGCTGCACATGAAAAGGCTTCATATGATCCAGGACATGACAGGAGCCATGTGGCACAGCTGGTCATGGTTACATGACCGAGGGCTGCCGTTTAATATAGAGGTAATGCTGTGCACTGTGTGTGTTTAGCCCTCCTTTGACCCGAGGTTTGAGTTACACCTTTTGACTTAGAGACAACACACAAAAACAGTTCCACTGGAGACTATTAAATAATTAAACTATTAAATACATCCAGCTTTTTAATAGATATCACTTCAGTCCTCACTATAAATAGCCAATATTTATCAAGAAAAAAGAAAAAACCTGGAGCAGAACCAAAGTCTAACTAAGAGCAGCCCTTCAGAATAAAAGCCTAAATGGTCTGAGTAACGCAGAATTATGAGGGGAAAAAAGGTGTCAAAGAATCAAAATATGAATTGTTAAGAAGTAAAAATAAGGATTTTTTTTTAGAAATATAAATATTTACTTATGAATTAGTTCATTTTGCTTTTGAATTTCACATTGTTGCTTCTGAAATTTTCTTTTTAAGTTGCTGTATTTAGGTATATTTTGGGTGTGACTGTAATTTTTTGGTTGATCCTTTTGGCACAATTCTTATCCCATACATTTTGCAACAACACAGCCAAAGTTATCCACAAAAATCAGTCTCAAAACATAAGAAATGCACTAGACTAGGTAAATAGGAGGCTTAAACTAAAAATGTGTTTTTGCTTTCCTTCCAAGGGTCTGTGTTCCATCAGGGGAGTTTTATCTCAGCTCCAGTCCAGGATTCAGCTCAGCGTGGACGGACACAAGCTGCTCACATCTGGCCTGAACATCAGTGGGGCTGATGGTCACCTGGCTGCACTCCTCTGTTACTCTCCTTTAGCTCTCAATCACACTAGGGTTCAATACAAACTGCACACGGTCCTGACTGTTCAGTTCATAGGTCAGGTATTAAAGTGATAATATGCAACTTTTTCATATTTTTAAATCTTTTCCTTGAGCCAGTATGTGCTAATATGACCCTTCACAAAGTTAATAAAAAGTCACTTAGCCCCATCTGGTGATTACAGCCGGAAAACCACGATTGCAAGATCTCCGTCGCCGTCCCGGTACCCAGGAAGTCACGTGTCTCACGAGGGTTAGGCTAACCCAATGTGGCTAGCTGTTATGCTAGCGCTGGAGTGTTTTTAGCTCATGATTCCTGCTTTTTTTCAATCTCTCCCTGCTTGAACACAGCTGATTTCTTTGAAAGAGTAAATAACCGCTCCTGTAGAAAACTATGAAGGCTGAGGAGACATTTCAACAGGTAGATTTAGGCGTTTAGAAGCTGAAACGATCTGGTAACTTGTTTAATGCAGTAATTTAAAATGGACACCAGAGGGAGCCCAAAACAAGCAAAACTGCATATTATCACTTTAGGGCCTTGGTCATTTTTAAATTCTTAGCTCTTTTTGTCATTGTTCTTTTTTAAGTTATAGAACGTACTCAGCATTTAACTCATTCATTTTGAGGTTTATGTGGAGTAGTTATGAGCAGACAGAATCTGACCTGTATTAGACAGCAGAGTTCTCCATTCAGTTTATTTATACCATAAGCTCCAGTTCACAACAAGTCATCTCAACACATTTTACAAGAACAAAACAAGTTCCATTTATTCCAGTTCCAGATTTAAAGCAGCAATCTGGAGGATTTCATCAAGAGAGCAGTTTTTGAATCTAACGTCCAAAGGCTCCTCCTCAAAACATCTCGACACGTGCGTCCGGTCGCGTGTGTGCACGTGCACACGGCGCATATACGTTGCGGGCATAAACTGTACAGCTCAATGTGTAGGGTTTAATCACTCACAGTTCACAATCTTATTCCAACACTACGAGGGTCTGATGAGCCCTCTCTGTCCCTGCTGCTTCTGATATTAGCTCTGTTAGCAGAGAGCTGCTGCTGGACTCTGAAGCTGAACTAGACTCGGCCCTGGATTAACTTTCTGACCAAAATAAACGCGTAACCCTGTCAAGCCTTGTCATTCTGTGAGGTGAAAGGTTTAAAAATTAAAATAAATCCATCTTTAGCTGGAGAATGGGTAGGTTTTTAGTAGAAATGAGCTGTGAGGCTGAGACGCAAACAGAGAAACACATGGAGCGTCCTGTACAACAGCGCCCCCTACTGGTACAGGTTTGGTCGATGCGCGTGCATGTTGAGAGAATGCAGAAATTTGAATTTCATTGGCTGAAAAATGTCGGCGGCAAGAAATAATGGAAAGGGGGCTCTAGGAGGAAGGAGGTTTCTTCATCAGAATGACAGATGTTGTGGAACTCAACCCATAGATCATAGTTTAGACCTGAAATATCATTTAAAACATTTAGAAAACTTTGATACAGAGAAAAATGCTCCAGATTGCTGCTTTAAGCCAGTTGGTTGAAGCAAAGTCAATTCAGTTGTAATTAGACTTACTTCAAATGATTATAAAATCAATTGTCCTGAATCTTAACTTCAACTTAATTCTCCATTCTGAGCAGCACAGTACGAAAGGGACATTAGGAAGGAAAACTCTTATCTGAACAGAAAAAAACTTTCAGCAGGACCAGGCTCAGAGTGGACGGAGCCTAATGCCTCAACCCACTGGGTATGAGAGGACAGGAAGGAGACAAACACATAAGGACTGGACCAGTCATCACTTCTAAGACAGAACAAAGTTAGTGGCAGCTAGAACAGGAACTACAAACATGGAGAGTAGAGAGAATAAAGCCAGCAGAGAGGAGATGTGGTTAGTTTGTCCTCCAGCAGTCTGAGTTTATAGCAGCAGAACTAAAGAGATGAGTCATGATAACACAAGATAACTCTAACTAAAGAGATGAGTCATGATAACACAAGATAACTAACTAAAGAGATGAGGCAGGATAACCCAAGATAACTAACTAAAGAGATAAATCAGCATAACCCAAGATAACTCTAACTAAAGGGATAGAAGATCTCTATGCAAAACTTTAAATTTAATTCTGGATCAGGGAGTCATATAATTACAGCAAACAAAACCAAAGGGACACCCTAATATAGAGTTTGATTTTGCTGCAATGAAAATTTGGAGTAAGTTTTTCAGAGGTTGGAAATCTGCTCTTGACTTGGACCTGCTTTAGGATTAATGGCCCTGCTTCCCTGTAATATTCATTTTAGACTTTTTAAAAATTGCTAATCTTATTTTGATGAACTGTATTTGAGATGGCTGTGAGTGCCCTGCTGTTGACCTGAAGTAGCAGTTTTCTGATTGCCTCTGCAGACTCTCTGAGAAGCACCTCATTAGACATTCACAATCAGGACTGGAGGGTTCAAGCAGCGGGGGAAATCAGCACCTGGGGAGCACATGGAGGCACCAAGGAGGGCAAATTCACACTAAAACACACCATACAAGGAAAAACTAACCCAGCACTCCAGGTACTATAAGGGCAGCATGTTCATAAAATCCCAACAATGATTTCCTCACTGCTAACAACCTCTCTGACCGCTAATTTCAGGTGGAGGCCTGGGGACGACTTACTGAGTCACAGCTTAGATGTTCTGTAGCTGTGAACCCTGAACTGAGCTCCTCACTTGCTGTCATTGTCCAGAGACAGTCTGCATCTCATAGGTAATAATCATCCACACACACTGACTCCAGATCAGTCATAGATTCAAGAAATTATAACCTCAATTCAGAAAAAGCTGTGACTGAATGAAAAACACATCACATAACTATAAACAAACTGTAAAAAATCTAATGCTTGATTAGTCTCATTACCAGAATTTTGTTTGTTAATATTGAACCATTCCAGCATTTCAGGCCTGCAATATAGTCCAGAACTGGTTAGAACCCGTCATACACACATGTAAAAACCTCTCACACACACATGTGAAAACCTCTTTTTTACACATGTGAAAACCTCTTATACACACATCTGAGCTGGTGGGGGAACACATCTCGAGTTATCACCACCATCCGACACATATTTAACAGACATTCTGTCCTCTAGCAAGGACCTGATGGTGAATGTGGTTCAGAACGTCCCAGAGATTCTGGTCTTCCTGCCCTCTCAGCTCAGTGTTCGATCTCAGGTGGGTCTCCTGTCACATTCTATTTAAACTAGAAACAGACCCAGTCAATTTAAAATCTAGTGATTTTCAGACAGTTTGAGAATGACATGTCATCTTCTCTTCTCCCATCCAGCTGAACCAGTCTGTGTCCAGAGTGTCGGGTTTTCTGGAAGTGTTGTCAGGCAGGAGGAGGCTGTGGGCTCTGGGGGAGCTGTCAGCCATTGAGAGTGGGTTCAGACAGCATGTAGAGGTGAAACACTCATACCCACAGGTATGTCATACCACTTCATCTTCTGATGAGGTATTAGGCTCCGCCCATTCTGAGTCTGGTTCTGTTGAAGGTTTCTTCCTGTTCAGAGGAAGTCATGTCTTCCCACTGCTGCTCTCCTGCTGTGCTGCTCAGAATGAGGGATTACATTAAAGTAACAATTCAATCCAGTCAACTGGTTCCTGACTGGTGTTTTATATTGAATCTAGTTTTATTACATTTACTATAATTAATTGGTCTGAATCTTCACCTGAATTCATCTGGGTTTGTTGTTTTGTTCAGCGCTTTGAGGTTTAATTGTGTTGTGAACTGGAGCTTTAGAAATAAACTAAATTAAATAGAATAGTCCATCAGAAACATTACCATTCTGTATGTGTCTGGTTGGTGTGTGGTATCTAATATAACCACATACCCACAAACTATTTATTTATATTTAAAGAGCCCTAATGGCTAGAGGATTATTAGTTTTTAGGTAGTAGTCTGCCAACCAAAGTATTTCTGTTGTTGTGAACCTAAAATATTACTTTTTTAATGTGTTTTTCCTCTGTAGCTAAAACCTCTACCCAGAACCATCACAGTTGAGTCCACGTATGAGACCAGAGGATGGAGCTACCACGTTCAGCAGACAGGCGTGTGGGGCAAACACAAGTTCAGCTTGTCCTCTCTGTGCTCCGCTCCTCCAGCACTGGAGATGGGGAATCAAACACTGAAAGGTAAATTATTGTAAACCTACTCAGAGTCACATTTTTATAATAACACTGACTGACTTTTAATATGAAGAGAAGAACTGGAGCACTCTGTTAAAAGTCCAGCTTCAACTGAGCCAATCAGACAAATGCTACAGGTAATGTTACTAAACCTAAAACAGGTGATCATGGTCAACCTGCAAGACTATTGGTCCCTAAACATGAAGGTGGGGCTCATTAGAAAGGTCCAACCACCACAATCCCTGCACAAACAAATCAGCACAACAAAGAATAGAGGTAAAAAGCATACAATCAGAACAAAAAGACCTAATTCCTCATGATACCCAAAGGTTCCACAGTGTTCAGCGTGGGTCCAGTAGTCTTCTCTACAAAGCAATAAGTTAATGATGTCACCACCTCTACAGGTGACATTCTTTCAAAACCCCAGAACTTCAGTGAAGCTGCAGAACCCTGGTTAGCCTGTACATCAAACCAGACTTGTATAAACCATACTTTGGTTTGGTATTGTACTGATGTTCAGAAATTCAAGTTTTTGTTTGTGTGTATGCAGGGTCCGAAATTAACACTCGCCACTCGCCAAATGCGACCAAATTGCTCCATTTGGCGAGTAAAATTTGGAGCGTCATCTGCCACATGGCGAGTACATTTTTGCACCAAATCAACTGTTTATCAGATGGATTTCTGTGACGCTCCTCTCCTGCCTGCACGCGACGTACGCGAAACGCGAGAGTCGCACCCTGAGGCATTTCCACCTATCTATTCACTGTTCATCAAGGCAGCAGCAGTTAGCTTCGTGTTAAAACTAGCAGCGATATGTGGAGGTTTTGAACTGGAGTCAGCCAGTCTTCAAAAAGAAAAGTAATCGAACTGGAAGAGAAACCACCAGGACCAGTGGCAACCAGAAGATTTAATGAAAAGTGGCGAACTGGAGGTAGCGGTGGAGATGTTGATGTTGACGCTGGCTACAGGGCACAACAGGTGTTGTGCAGAAGTCTGTTCCCCTGAATTTTTCTGTTCCCCCATGTCGAATTGCGGGCTTCACAGCACTTCTAAAAGATTTCTACAACACGCAGTCGTGTCAGAGTTGATACTTTATTTAGTTCCTAGTAAATAAATTAATACAAGTTTAAAATTGATATTTTTTTCCCTTTTTTTGTTTTGTTTTAAGCACTGACAGAATCGTTTTATCCGCTCCCTACCAGTGTTGCCAGTAACGCGTTACTAAGTAGCGCGTTACTCTAAAATGACGTCATTTTTCAATAACGAGTAATCTAACACGCTACTATTTCCAATTCAGTAATCTGATTAAAGTTATTTTTTTCGAGCCACTGTGCGTTACTTTGCGTTACTATCTTTGTCCATTTCCCTAAAATATTTATTTTCTTCCTGCATTTCTGTGAGCGGCGTTGTGTCACGTTCCCAGCATGAGGTGAAGTCACGTTTTCAACACATGCACAGCTGCGGAGTCGCTCCAGCTGGAGGAGGAGTCACGTGACCTGTGATAAAGTAGCCTATTTACCTGAATATCCAGGCATTATTTTTGTAAACTCCTCTGATACAACAGCTTTGTTTTATCTTCGGGGTCTAGACTTAAAGCGGCTCTCTGGAGCATTTTTCTCTGTATCAAAGTTTTCTAAATGTTTTAAATGATATTTCAGGTCTAAACTATGATCTATGGGTTGAGTTCCACAACATCTGTCATTCTGATGAAGACCCTCCTTCCTCCTAGAGCCCCCTTTCCATTATTTCTTGCCGCCGACATTTTTCAGCCAATGAAATTCAAATGTCTGCATTCTCTCAACATGCACGCGCATCGACCAAACCTGTACCAGTAGGGGGCGCTGTCGTACAGGACGCTCCGTGTGTTTCTCTGCCGTCTCAGCCGTTCACTGAGGACTCACAGCTCATTTCTACTAAAAACCTACCCATTCTCCAGCTAAAGATGGGTTTATTTTTATTTTTAAACCTTTCACCTCACAGAATGGCAAGGCTTGACAGGATTATGCGTTTATTTTGGTCAGAAAGTTCATCCAGGGCCGAGTCAAGTTCAGCTTCAGAGTCCAGCAGCAGCTCTCTGCTAACAGAGCTAATATCAGAAGCAGCAGGGACAGAGAGGGCTCATCAGACCCTCGTAGTGTTGTTGGAATAAGATTGTGAACTGTGAGTGATTAAACCCTACACATTGAGCTGTACAGTTCATGTCCAAAGTATATGCGCGTGCACGCGCGACCGGATGCGCGTGTCGAGATGTTTTGAGGAGGAGCCTTTGGACGCTAGATTCAAAAACTGCTCTCCTGATGAAATCCTCCAGAGTGCGACTTTAAGGAGTGTGAGACTGAGAACAAACGGAGAACGACCCGAGCAGGAACAGCTGACTGTCTGACAGACTGGCACTAGCAGCCTGAATGCAGCCGTAGCTCCAAAAAACTGGAATGAAGCAGCGCCAGCCCTTTTTTGGATTATCATCATGACCTGGATGACTGAGAACCTTCACCAGCAACTAAAGAGACGTTTTGATGCATCCTTCAGACAAACACAGCAGTCGGTAAACAAAGCAGCAGCAGAAACACGAGCTGATGTTAGCTCCTCATGGTCCTAAAACCCTCCGCTTCAAAACTTCACTGCGGTGCTGATGACACGAGCTAGATTATTCATTTTAGTCATAGTTGTGGATTTTACTTTGCTTTAAATTAAAAAAAATGCTTTTGATTTAAAAAGAATAATCAAATAAATAATAATAATAAAAGATGAGATTTAGTTGTCAAACAAAACTTTTTCCAAAAAGTATATTTAGAAAAAGGGGGTCAGGTAGGGTTAGGGTTGACCTGGATTTCAGGTAAATACTGTAAAAACCAGCTGCATCAAAACAAACAACTATGGAGGAGAGAGATGATCGTTTTCTATCTGGAATAAATACAGTCTGGATTTAGAGTTTAGTTTAGTGTCAGAAAAAGATGATATCATTAAGGTTTGTTCTAATGTTCATTAAAATGTTCTGATGTTAATAAAACATGTTCAAATGAATTTAATAGTTACAGTAATAAACAAGTTATTTTATAAAAGGTAGTTTTGCCATAAAAGTGTTAAATGTCAGGTCAAGAAAGACTCTTTAATTTATATTTCATAAAAAACAAGAATTTTTTTCAGGGACTAGTTTGGAAGTTCAACTTTAATGTCAGGAGATCCATTTTGTTGACTTGCTGTTAAAATTCACTTCTAATAAAGTGTTTTAGTAAAACTGGAGGTTATTTTAATGTTGAGGCAGGAGGAGGAGTCATCGGCAGCTGACTGTCACTAATAAAGTAACTTAAAAAGTAACTAGTAATCTAACTTAGTTACTTTTAAAGTCAAGTAGTCAGTAAAGTAACTAAGTTACTTTTTAAGGGAGTAATCAGTAGTCGGATTACTTTTTCAAAGTAACTGTGGCAACACTGCTCCCTACACAGGTGAACATAGTATTTCAAGGGAGCAGATTTTAGCACAACACCGGAATCTGCGCAGATGAGCTGCTCCGTTTTCCTCCAGTACGCTAAAAGAACCTTAACAACTCATTGGTCAGACGATGAAGGGACTCCAAAAATGAGGCTGTAGGACTGTCAGAAGCAGGAGGGCAGATTTTATGGAGAGAAAACAAGGAATCTGACTAGATTTCATTAAGAGAGTTCATTAAAAACATTTCTAAAAAAATAAAATAAAAAATCTGAAATGAGTAAAAAGTAGTTTTTATTAATGATTATTTAATTAATTTTCATTCCTTTCTGTTTGGATCCAACATAATATCATATTATAGAATAACGTGCTTTGGGTAGATCTAAATCATTTAGAATTTTGGCCGGTAAAATATATGTTTGGCCGGTAGATTTTATCATCAACTCAAAAATGTAATTTCGGACCCTGTGTGTATACAGCAGCAGCTCCTCCTTCTGGAGCTGCGCAGGAGGTGCTGCACTGAATCGCAGTGGATTTTATGAATTAATGACAGCTCAGAGAACACAGTACATGGCTTGAGGGACATAAATAGGCAGCCTGTGGGCTCCTGTGGAAGTTCTCAATGGGCCCAAAAGTTTAACCTGAACCCGAATTGACCTGAAGGACGTGAAGCCTGAACCGGTCCGGCCCAACATCATCACATTAAAGCTACACTCGGCAGCGTTGTAAACAAGCTACGTATTGCTAGCTATTTTACAGAAACACGTCTCAGAGCACTCACCCCTCCCGTCAGGTAAAATCCGTATAGGCCAGCCTTTCCCCGACATGGGACCATGCTTTGCCATGGTAACTGTTCAAAACAAAACCCCAGCCATAGAAACATTCCCCCAGGTTTTTCCTCTTTTTACCTCCAAACGTTTTTAGTTTTCTGCTAGCTGAAAAGGTGGGGTTTTTTTGGGACTCTGGTATTTTTTCTTAAAATGGAAGCGCAAACAGCCGGCTGTTTCTGTCCTCCTCTCACTTCCGGGATGTTCAGCTGCAAAATGTTCCCGGGCGGATTAATGGCGGATCCAAGCAGTGCGGAAGTGCGGCAGACAGACAGCCGGATTGTCCAATCCTATTGTTCGGTTGTACTTTAGTTGTACTTCTTTGATCCTTGGTGAAAACTTGGTGCACATTTATAAAGGTGTTCAAATGGTTGGAAATGCAAAACCCTGGACTGTTCCCAGTCCCCTGTAGAGGGGACTATAGTGAACACCATGTAGTGAACAAGTGAACATTTCAAACACAGCCCATTTGTTTTCCTTCTGTTTCTGTGTTTGCTGATTTGTTTCTGCAGGACGTGTGTTGTTTGAACACTGTGGCTCAAGGAAAGAGAGGTTGTTCACTGATCAGGTCAGGGTTCAGTCCCAGGACCAAACCATGTTGGGCAAGATACTGAACCCCAGCTGCCTCCTGGGTGCTGTGAAACTGTCCGCTTTACAAATCACTTCCCATTTTTCTCATAACCCATTCCCGATGAGCCCCACTTTCTGTTAAGTGACCTTACAGGTCTGATGACCTGTATTAAATTTAGCATCATTAACTGACTCTAATCTGTGTTCAGCCCTGATGAAGACTGTTTGTGTTGATTTGCTGGATTTATCAGTGTGCTCTAGTTCTTTACTTGATACTGGAAGCTATCTGTTCAGGATCAACCTGATTTGAGCACTGATTGATTGATTGATTGATTGATTGATTGATTGATTGATTGTATTTATATTGAAAAAGAGGCTAAAAATGTTGCTTAAAGAGCAAATTGAAAGTTCTTTTTTTTTAATTCAAATAAAATTCTGTCCAAAAATACTATTTGAAATGTTTATTGAGGGTATTTTGTTTTACAATACATTTTTTTAAACAATTTTTCTAGTCAAAAGTGCCCCTTTTTGCAAAGCTTCTAAAAACGCTTTTTTTTTCATATGTGGACCTGTGACGTCAGCTAAGGGAGCTCCTAGCTAGGTGGCGCTGCTTACAGTGTTGTCAGATGTAGATAAATAAAGTATTTGTAGGATAATTTAACACTCTGTACGATCAATAACCCCATAAATATGATCATTTGAGCCCTTTGTTGTGTGGAGTTTGTGTAACAGATGCTTGTTTTAATCATTGTGTTAGATTTTTTAAAGCTAAACTACTTTAACATCTCAGACTGGCACCGCTCTAGTCTGCCAGCTGCCTGCTCGCTGTCGGCGATGAGTTGTTAGTTTTAGGTTAGAGCGCTCTTTAATCGAGTCGGTGTGTATTCATTTTAATAAAAAATGCTAAATTATTATGTTTGTGAATGCCAATCGCCAGTCTGTCAGGACACTGAGTCAACAACAAGAAGGCTTCCTTACCGGTACGGTGACTTCTGTTTGGAGACGAAAAACCCCGGCGGTCCTGGTCTAATCCAGGACTGGATGTGATGGAGTCCCATACTGACAAAAACATTCAGTGTTATCACTCTGTGTTAACTCTAAACAGGCGCCGTTACTTCGATCCATTCAAATTAACACCGGAACCGCTGTTAGCACGCAGCAGCTAACAGGAGCTAACGGGGAGACTTGAGTCTCGTTTCCATGGCAGGTTTGGTACGGTTCGTGGTGGGTCGTAGTCCGGTACTGATCTGCGATTTCATGAGAGCGTTTCCTTCAGGTGTCTGACCATCACCTGGCTGGCGGGGTACAGTAAATCCATGCCGCGATGCTCTCCAGAGGGGCTTCCCGTTCCCAGCGGCTCCCAAGAGGGGCTTCACGGCGGGGTTTCCAGCCTGACCCGACACTGTTTCGGTCAGCCTCAAACCGTTTAGCTGCATCCTGTGAAACTTTTTATAAACTCTTTCATTTCTTAACAATCCACCTGAACGCAGCTCAATGTTTGGAGCTCTGATGATCAAAAACCTGGTGCTAAACGCTGGTATTTTATCCAGACCCGAGTGAGGAGGTGGGTCACGGTCTACAGCTGGACCGACAGGGTACAGCCTTACAGGACTGATTGCTTTTATCTTTTCTTTTTTTTATCTTAATAAAATAACTTCTCACTATAGTAATAAAATAACGGCACTCTGGGGGTTTGTTTTGCTCGTCACAAGCAGTGATAAGTGGATCAGTTTTCTATATAGAGAATGAACGCCTCCCTGCACTGTCGTCACTTCCGGTTTGGTGAAAAAATAGACAATTCTCACAAAAACGAATCCAAAAGCCTAAATAAGCTGAATTTGTGTACATTTTTATTCAGAAAAAGTTTCTATTATATTTCTCTAAACATTTGTTTAAGGGAGTGTCTAACTTAAAATATGCTCTTTAAAGAAAGTTTTCAGATTATTTTTTTCTTTACAAAAAAAAATATAGATTAGTGGTGTTTAATAATTAAAATGTAAAGGTAGTTTTATTCATGTATTCAGATACTTTAGTTGTACTTTGATGAAGTACTAAATACTTTAGTTCTTATTGAAACCTTTCTTATTGTTTTAGCTCACATCTGCCCTTGAAGTTTCTCTCGTTCCCTGAATCACTGCAGCTCAACCAGGTCATTTTTATTACCCATAATGTGAACATGGATAGTCTGGTTTATTTACGTGTGTGGACTGTATGGGTTGTTACCAACATCTGGTTAGAATCTCATGTCAGTACAACCTTTAAAAATAGATTAACTTAGAAAATAGTGGATGTGATTGTTGCTGATTTGACCTGCTGAACCTTGTTTTAACTATTCCTGCTTCCTGAGTTCTGAGCATTAATTCCTTCTTGACATAAACATCAGAAGAGAACTGAACCCAATTCAGGAAGAGTCTGTAATCACAAAATAGAAAATTTAAATGGTCTTTATAAATGATCTGCCTGTTAAAGCTGTTTGAGTGAACTCTTCATGACAGTGATTTTATCAAACGGTTTAAATCTCTGTTTTTTTTATTCCGTTAACATCAGTTCATATTAGCAGCGTTCCTCCTCTGAGCAGTTTGGAAGTGGTGCAGGAACGTTCTGTACATGGAGGACTAAACAGTGTGTCACTGAGCTGGACTCGACGTGGACAACTGGAGCAGGTCAGACTGATCTAACCGTTTTCACAACTCTGATATAAAAATACAATGGCCTGTTTAATCTGTGGGTTTGTTTTGTGAAACATGTTTTAAAGCTGCACTCGTTAATTTGGTAAACAAGCTAGGTTTAGCTAGCTATTTTTCACAAACACGTCTCAGAGCACTCACCCCTCCCATCGGGTAAAATCCATAGGCCAGCTTTCTCCAACATGCCACCGCTTGTTGTCTCAGAAACAATAGACAGCTAAACTCCAGCTGTTAAAACGTTCCCCCAGGTTTTTCCTCTTTTTACCTCCAAACGTTTTTTGTTTTCTGCTAGCTGAAAAACTTTTTATTTTTGGGACTCTGGTATTTTTTACTAAAATTGAAGCGCTAACAGCCAGCTGTTTCTGTCCTTCTCTCACCTCCGGGATGTTCTGCTGAACATGCCTCCAGCACGCTTTAATGGAGGATCCAAGCAGTGAGGAAGTGAGGCGCTTCGGCGAGACAGACAGCTGGATTGTCCAATAGTTTCGTTCAGTCCGATTGGCTGAGATTTTTAGAGAACTGCGAGACAACCACTGTATTGATTTCTTTTGGGTTTTTTTAAATCTCCACAATATATTTATAGCTATACTATGTTATAATGTTGTTAAGAGGCATGAAAAAAAAACAACCTTTTAAGCTACATTGTTTACCAAATCAACAAGTGCAGCTTTAACTCAGGCTTTGCTCTTCTGTCATTCATGGAGGAAAATCTGTTCATTCAATTAAAAAACAAACATCTAAATAGATGTAGTAATAATAATAATAATACATTTTATTTATGAAGCCTTGAGAAAATGTGTAAAGTTTAAACATTGTCAACCAAAGCTTGTGATGCACCTTTAAAATACCAACATTAAAGTCCCTTCACACATTTATGTGCTCATGAAATATTAAGTTTTAACAATTTTATAAATTCTTTTTAAAAAAATTTTATCATTTAAACCACCATCATGTGGTCTAAAGTCACAACACATTTTTCATTTAACTTCATCAAAGTATTACTTATTGTTTATTTATTGCCTGGTATTTGTGAAAAATTAGCAGCAACCGTTTATTTATTTCCAATATTGTTTTTTTGACAATGTCACACTTGAGGAGGAGATGGTGGTAGCTCACAAAAAGGGTTTTATTAAATAAACAGGAACACCAACAGGACACTGGGTGACAAACAGACAGGACTCAATACACAGAGACAAACGAGTGGCACACGAGGGACAGGTGAGGCAATCAGACACATGGAGGAACACCTGGGGCAACTTATCAGGGAAGACGGGGACAGAAAAAGGCGCACACAGGGGCGGGATCATGACACGTGGTTTTTATTAAGGCAGCCTGAGATTTGGTCTTTACTCCTGCAGCAGAAATTACTTTAATCCTTCACAATAAGAATCTCAAACATACATACTTAAAAAACTTAAAACCTGAAGCGTATAACATGTTTATTATTATTGATAAAACTCCTACTGCTTTGTGGAACATCTGAAATTCTGAGAAGTTATTTACAGGTTGAGTTTAGATACAGATACAAGTTCAGGTGTATGAGATGCAAACGTTTATTTATTATTAAAATCGGTAATAATTCACTATAGCTGGTTGATTCAAAGCATCATGGGTACTGAAGACTTATGATCAAGTGTTGGTTTAGTTTTTAATTCCCTCCTAATTTCAGAATAACTTTATTCTTGTTTTTTTTTTTTTTACTTTATTCCTAAAATATCATTTCTACTTTAACTCTAGATGTGTTGTTTTTCCTCACAATTTTTGTTTTAGATCAACAGCTGAACTCTAGACTCAGAACTGTGTTTTGAGATGTGTTTTTCTTATGAATGGTCCTTATATGTCACTAAAAATAGAAAAAATTGTATTTTAGTACACACACATTTCAGACACCCTGTGAAAGACAAACACCACCAAGGATTTAGATTTGATGCATCCAGCTGCTAATGATCAATTCAGTTTATGGGGGAAAACACTTCCTGTCTACTAATAAAACCTAAATGTATCCATATTGATGCAGAAATCTTTTGTTTGGTTGTTTGTCTGCTGCAGGTCAGAGCTCTTGGTGCGTGGAGTCGCTCTAAGGAAATAAACAAGACCAAACTGGAGCTGAAACATCCTTTTTCCTCCATGCTGAGTCAGCTTTCTCTGCACACACAGACACACAACTCACAAAGGGAGCAAAGCAGCAGGCAGCAGGTACACAAAGGTCTTCAATCCATCTGTTTTTTGTAATATGTAATGTTACATTGTAATATGTTTTTAAGTGTTCTGTTGATATGAAATTCTCACCAGTCGTCGTTAACAACCCATCCAATACACACATGAAAAGAAATCAAACCATCGATGTCCAGACATTAAGCTACTGTATGTGTAATAAAATGGAACGACTCAGGAAAAAGGGGTTGAACACATGAAGAGAGGAAGGTGCATCAATGCCTGGAAAGTCATAACACCAGCTGGAGTCTATTAGTGTTTAGAAAGTAATCCTGTCCAGGGTTTCCTCTACATTACACCAGAGAGAAGCAACTGAGTATTTCTGTAAACGGTGTAAAATTATGGAAATAAAAGAATCAAAGTCAGTAATTATTTTTAAAATGTGCTAAATCAAGGGTATTAGGACATTATAAAAATGTAAATCAGGATGTGACCAAGTTTGAAAGTTAGAACAGGAATGTGGCGGAAATTGATTTTGATGAATTTAGTTTTTCGTTCTGAACCATGCATGCAGGGGGAGGGCGAGTCCCGCGCCCGTGGGTTCCAAGCGAGCATCAAACCTGCAGTAGCTTCTCATTAGCACTCGCACATCTCTTCGGACACGACCACTCTTCATGGACTAGGGACCAGGTCCTGGATTTGCTGTTCGGTCCAGACAGAACCTGCTTTGTGTCTGGATCTGGACTGCGGATAAAAGTTCAGTGTAGCTTCTCATTTTAAAATGAGCTCCTCCTCAGCCTCATGTCCACCTACCGCTATGTTTGTTTACATTCCGCACGTGAACCGGGTGTGCGCAAAACTGTCATCAACTAGACTTATCGTTATCGCGAGAAGACAAATTTTTATTGTGAAGAGAATTTTCAACGGTATATTGCAAACAATAAAATATCGCCCATCCCTAGCCTAGCATTCATTACTCACCTCTCAGACTGCAGCACACAAGGAATATCTGGACAACAGCCAATCAGAGGGAGGACCGGATCTGGCCCGCGAGCCGCATGTTTCTGACCCACACTACACGTACTAGTTCGGCGTCAATGTGACCATTAAGATTTATATTTTAGTACCTCTGGTTTAACATGTGTCTGTTGTTGAACAACATGGAGACCGTCAACATCACTGAGAGTTTTTTCCAACCGCACCGATCCCTATAGGTTCTGGGAAAATCCTCTGTTGCACCGGTGCAACGCATCTTTGTCTTTAGTCGCATCTTTGGGAAATTAGGTCGGATTTGTGACCAAAATGGTCATACTCCTGAGTGCACCTGAGTGCGCAAATATAGGCTATATATTTTTCATATGCTTTACATTGTTTTAACGTATTTTTTTAAAACTTCATTCTGAAGGTGTGGTGGCTTTTATTTAGCCGTGGCGGTGCGCCACGATTAATTACATGTACAAGAAACATGTACAATAAACACATAAAGTTTATAAGTCTCTCTCTTCTTTACTTCAGACAGAATTGACAAGCTACTCGGATGAGCAGCGAAACGTCTTCAAAGAACCAAATAAGTCCAGTTACCTTTATTTAAAACCCTTTTTTGGATTAGCAGGAACAATAGTTTCAAAGAAAATGCTACTTAATGAACTCAGCCTCCATGGCCTGTAGCAGCTCACCACCTACAGTAGTTAAAAAACAAGGTCGAAGAGTTTAAAGTTTGCTGACCAACATTTAAATAAACTGGACTGGGATATTCTGGTCAGATGAGACCAGAACTGAACTGTTTGGATGCCATAATACACACAATGTTTGGAGGTCAAAGGTCACTGCATATCACTCCAAAAGCACCAGACCAACAGTGAAGTCTGGAGGTGGAGCATCATGGTGTGGGTCTGGTTCTCAGCTCTGGAACACTTCATTAATGAAAGGAAGGATGAATGGAAACACTGTGGATGAAAAGCTGCTGCCTCTACCAGGATGATGAAGATGAAACCAGGAGGACGTTTCAGCAGGACAATGATCCCAAACAGCCACGAACCTCTCTACTGCTTAGAGAGAAAATCAAGCTGCTAGAACAGCCCAGACAATCAGCTGTCCTGAATCCTAGAGAACATCTATGGACAGAACTAAAGGTCAGAGGTCATAGGAACCTTCAGGACCTGAAGACCAGAATCACACCTGAGACTGGTTTCTCCTCCAGGAGGCGTCTGGAAGCTGCAGCACCAACAAAGACTTCGGACCAAGAATTAAATCCATTTCAGGAAAAATTAAAATCCTTTTATCCTGAGTCATTCCATTTTATTACACATAAATTAATGTTTGGACATTGATATTTTGATTTCTTTGTATGTGTTGATTGGATGGGTTGTTTTTAACATCTGATGAGAATTTCACATTAATAGAACTTTTAGAAAGTTACCAGAGTTTGTCCATTTGTGAGTGTAACTATAAACTCTAGTGTCTGTTAGAAAAAACTGGATTTAAATAGTGTGTGAATTCTACAGACCCACCTGTCATGGGACGGTCCAGTTCCTGTTAACATCTCAGTCAGCCTGGACAAGCTGCTGCAGACAAACTCCAGAGGGAGTAAAGTGTGTGTGCTGCTGTCAGCGCAGCAGGTTGGTAGATCCTCAGCGTGTTTAGAGAATCAGAGCGGGATCACAATCCTTTGTGCTGCTTCTAGGTTTTTTTAGCTCCATGTTTGTGTGTTTGTTTGCACAGATGGCCATGTCTTCTCTCAAAGGCTGTGTGTCAGTGGGTCAACAGGGAAACTTGTACTCACAGACTGCAGAACTATCATGGGACAGCAAGAGGTTTAGACAAAACATGACCTGCCAGGTATTCTGCTCATACTGAACGAAAAGATGCATGAGTTACACATTTATGTCTGCTGCTTTAAAAAGAACCCTTATGTTTGAATTATTTTGTTGTCATTTAGAAAACACTGCAGGGATTGCACAGCCTGCAGCTTTATGTTGGTTTGGACGGAGTGTCCCCTGCACCCTGTTATTCACATGAACTCTTGGCCAAAATTCAGACCAACCTGAGGAACCGTCTGGAGCACATGATGAAGCTTGGAGTTTGTCCCCAACAGCCTGTGAGTCCACAGAGCTTTCAATTATTTCTTCTGACCACATTGGGAAACTAGAAACTCGTGTTTAGTTTTACATGAGCAGGAGTCAGCTGTGAGTGGTTGGAATTTGACAAATTAATTTACAAATGTATTGTCACACATACAATTTAAATATTTAGATTATGTTGTAAAGTGACATTGTGTGGAGTTTTTACGAGCTGTCAGTGTCTTACCTGCAGTGGACAGACGTTTGTTAAAACAAGAAGGGTCATTGTTAGCTTGAATTAGAGCGAGTTCTGCTAACAGATACTCAAGTCACCCTTTTCCAGTCGAGAATCATTTTCTCAGGCTTGGAGGTGCTGATCCTCCTTCCAGCTGCTTCACACTCAGCTGTGAACCTTCCCAGCATGAGCTGAAGGTCAGACCCTGATGAATCTAGGAGGACCACGTCATCGGTAAAAAGCAGAAACGAGATCCTCCTGCTAACAAACTCAACACCCTCCACACCACGGCTGCTCCTAGAAATCCTGTCCATAAAGGTTATGAACAGAACCGGTGACAATGGGCAGCCCTGGCGGAGTCCAACCCTCACTGGGAACAGGTCCGACTTACTGCCGACTATATGTGGACCAAACTCACTCCTCTGGTACAGGGACTGAATGGCCCTTAACAAAAGACCATCCACCCCGTACTCCTGGAGCGCCCCCAACAGGGTGTCACTAGGGACAGGGTCTAAAGCCTGGGTCCCACATAAAACATCAGTGCTGTGCCGCATAGTGCCTGAGCTGTGATTTTGAATAGAAACTATTGTAGTCAGATAAAGTAGTCCCTCGAGGTCCACCACGTCGCGTCCCAGTTGTGCTGGTCTGCTCCACGGCGCAGAAGATCAGTTCTATTTCTGAGCCGAGACGCAACAATAGCAGAGTGGAACAAGACCTTTTCAGACTCAATTTAAATGTAAATATCCCATATTTGTATAGTGTTTTTTTAAGTCATGGACTACAAAGTGCTTTACATTACAGTCTTTTACACGCAGTAAGCCACAGAAGTGAGGCAATCATGAACAGGTGCCACCAGACCCTCCTAGTGACAAGCTCTTTTGCCAGGTGTTCCCAGCAGACCCTGACTATACATTTGGGTCTACCAGGTCTGTGTGGCATCTTCTCCTGCCATCTGATCCAGCTCACCACCAGGTGGTGATCAGCTGAAAGCTTCGCTTCTCTCTTTACTCGAGTGTCAAAGACATATGGCCTCATTTCAGATGATACAACTACAAAGTTGATCATAAACCTGCAACCTAGGCTGCCCTAGTATCAAGTATACTGATGGGAATTCCTATGGGTCCACATGTAGATGAACCCATGTAACCAGTTTTGGATGGCAAAAACCCAGCCTTGCTCCAGAATGGGAACCCAGTAACTCTCCAGGCCTGGTACTCTGATGTTTCATTCATGAAAGGTCTTCAGAACCGCTTGTTGTCTCACCAGGACCAATTTGCCATGGGAGACCCTATCAGGGGCAAAACGTGCCCCAGATAGCGTAGCTCATAGGATCATTGGGGCACTCAAACTCCTCCATCGTGGTAAGATGGTGGTTTAAGGAGGAGATCTTTAAATACCCTTTAACTTAACTTTCTCAGCATTAGTAAATCTCTGACTGACATCCTCAACAAAATTTCTTCCATATTCTCCAAATGGAGGTTCCTCTAACTGCGGTTTGATTCAGGTGCATGAAGCACTAAAACTTCACACAACACCAATTTTAAAAATCTGTCTTTTTTGTTTTTGATAGCATTAACACTGAGTGGCTGGCTTAAAGTTTGTAGCCATAAATGCTTCTTTTTCTGTGGAGTCTCTGCATTTGGGGGGCCAGTGGGGCCGGGCCCCACCAATTGTTGTTGTGGAGCTCTATGCTCTCTTAAAATAATCTGTGGAAAATAAGTTTGTTTTAGAATAAATAAAACATTCTGTTACTAAGAAGAGTCAGTTACTGTATAACATTTATGTATTATTTCTAAAGTCTTTGCCAGAATACTGACAAGTTCAGGACACTAAATCATCTTGAAATTCTGAAGTTGGGGCCGGTCTGATCATCATCTGAAATCACAGTGCACATGCACGGCCTGCTCTCAGTAGACGTTAATGGGGAACAAAGTCTCCAAACTTAGAGCATCCAAATAAAGTATTGAAATATTACAACTGTTGCTTCTTTTTCGATAGCAGTGTTCAGCCATCTAGTGTTGGTTAGCTGGTTAGCTACCAAGGTATAAAAAAGAATGAAGTAGATTTCTTTTGATGACTTGCATCCTTTCTCCTTAAGAAATGAACAATACTGGTGGTGAGTGACTCTTCATTTGTATTTTCATATATAAAAAGGTTGTTTTCTTGAGTTAGATTGAGATAAAATTGCATTTCTATTGTGAGTTTGTGCTACGTTATGTGATTCCATATATTTCATTTGTATTCATACATAATTATAGCTGTTGAGTTGCTGTGCCCCACTTAACATATCATGCCAGACACCACTGTTCTTTTCACTTGAATGATCCAATCTTCATTTGTTTTCATCCTTCTCCTCTTCCTATTCTTTTATTTATCTGTCAGGCTGTCTTGTGGTCTGGATCCCACAGAGTGAACTCAGGAGCAGAGCTGTTCTACACTCGGTCTCAGCTGTCAGTGACTGACCGACTGTCCAGCTTCACACTCGCCCTCACTAACTCCTCTACATCTCAGAGGACCAACATGTCTCTGTTCTCTGAGGTAAAACACACAATGACTAGGGCAATCCTGGTCCTCAAGGGCCACTATCCAGCATGTTTCAGAGGTTTCCTTGTAAATGTTTGACACCAGTGTAACTGTGCAGGAAGAAAAGCATCAGATGTTTTGCTCTCACAAAGATTTTTTTCAGGACCAAACTCAAACAGTGCAGCTCCTGTTTGACTTCCCTCGTTCTCAAACTCTGTCAACAAACATCATTTTATGGACCCCCACAAACCAGTCACTTAAAGGCACAGTAACAGTGCAACAGAGATAAACACATAACATCCCCTTAAGGATCGTCACAATACACTTTTTGTACCTGAAAGTTTGGCTGCTGCTCATTTGACATTACGAATGACATCTGACAACTTTATTTGTATCCTCTACCCATGAATCTGGTAAATCCCACAGAGAAAAGAGAAGCTGGAATTTTCTCAGTGAAACAGAACTTCTTATCAACCAAATAAAACTCATTTCGATCAAAATCTTATCCGATTTTAATTTATACAAAGGTTTGTTCTTGTCTTTTGTTAGCACGCAGTAGGCCTTTTGATTATACAGTATATCTGTGTTTATTCTTCCAGTGGAGGGTTGGTAATCTGAGCCTGGAGGTGGGGGGCACTGCCCTGTCCTGGCCTCGTGGCTCAGGTCTTCAGGTGCAGGCCACTCTGGACCAGAGAGAGAAAATCTGGCTGAACGGGACACTGGAGGGACGGTGTCTTCAGACCTCATCAGGCTACATGACTGGTACCTTTGGCTCTGAAGACCGTAAAGCCAAAAATATTGAGGCTCTAAGCAAGAATCCTTCTGCCTCTTCCTGTGTAGGTCCAGACCTCTGTGAGGATCTGACTCTTGCAGTGTGTGCAGCAGCCAACCACAGTTTGAGGGTGGATCTGCTCAGAAGAGAAGCCTGCAGCAAATTAGAAACTCTTGGAAGTGTTTCTCTGGGAACAGCCAATCAGAGGCTAACGCTGAGAGCAAGTGGCTGTTTGGAGAGTTTAACTACTGTAGAGGTATTTCTAACCACATCAAAGGATCCAAAACGTAAAGGGACATTTGGGTCAATCTGTCTATCAACTATTTATCTACTGTAAAACCACACCCACCAATGACATCACTGAAAGCAGGCAAGGTCTCTAGAAACATGAAGTAGTCCTCTGTAGGGCTGCAGCTATTGAATATTTTTGTAATCGAGTACTCTATCAAATCTTTTATTGATTAATCGAGTACTCTAATAAATTACATGTATGTATATATAAATATACATGACTATACATACATATAAATATATATGTATGTATAAATTACATGTACAATGTATAAATCTGAGAGAAAATATTAAACATAAAAAAAAATATATAGGTACCGTATTTGCTCGCATATAAGACGAGGTTTTTTTCATTAAAAATAATTTTAAAAAGGGGGGGTCGTCTTACTATCGCGCCCCAGCAGGGGGCGCATGCTTTAGTTCAAACGGCAGAAGCGCCGCCAGCAGGAAGCAGCTAGACCGCGAGGCGCGAGCAGTCCCAGATGTCCACCCCACCTCAAAGTTACAGGTCCACTGAGGATTAAAACACCTGAGTCCAGCTCCAGCTTCTGGCGTTTTCAGACTACCGGTAGTTTGGGTTTTTGGTTCAGTCCGGTTCTGTTTAGTACGTATGGAGCCGACACCTTCTGTCGGACCTCGGTGATTTGGGATTAATGGACCCGCTGCGGCTGCAGTGTTTTTAGCGTGAGCTCTGTACAGGTGAGCATGTGGCTCGATTCACACATGCATTCTTCCTCAAGCCTGAAAAACACCTGAGGATCCGGCGCTGCTTGACGTCCACACACAGGACCGGTTAGTGAAGCTGCGCGCGCGCACACGCACACACAGTCTCAGTGAGAGAGAGAAAAAGAGAGGGAGGAGGGAGGGCCCACACAGCCAGAGTGAGGAAGAGAGAGCTTCTTTTTTCTCTTTTTTTTCCAATTGACTGAAATCTGTTGTCACATAGAACTTTAATTCCTGTCTGATTAATAAGCAAATATTAAAGCAGTCTGTAATTAAGGTATCATATTAATTATTTTCTCAAAATTTAATTAATTCTTTATAAAGTGAATTTATTCTTTTTTCTGAAGATTAGTCTGGAAAAATGGGGGTCGTCTTATAATCAGGGTCGTCCTATATTCGGGCAAATACGGTATATATAAACCATGGTTTTGTTGTGTCATATAAGTGCATTTACTATTATTACCGGTATTTATTGCTTACCTCGGAACTTTCTGTTATGTCACTGTCTTCCCCTCACACACCTTTTTTTCAGTCAGACTGAAGTGAACACATTGCTGCAGCTCGCAAGTTAATTCCATACGCGATGCGTGGCTTTGACTAATTGCTGGAGTGCCTGTTTTTCGTGGCACAAATCTCATTGCATTTTGCTCTGTTCCCGTTTACCTTTCCAAAATGCGGCCAAACTTGAGAGTTTTTCAGAATTTTTAACCCGAAACTCGCTACTCTGTTTTGACAGGGAGGGGAGGGGCTATCTGCTCCACCGTCTCACCTGTGTCTCCACCCGTGTAGCTGCGCAGGCAGCTAAATGAAGCATCTCATTTACAGGGACATTTTATAGTAAAAGTACCAAAGTCGGCACCGTGTTTTTTCACTACTGGTACCTACCGACGTCCTTTGGTCTGTACCGGTGTAGTACTAGTACGGTCTAGTTGTCCACCACGGCTTAAGAGAAAGTTAAGTTACATTTGCTACTTGCGTGTGCATTCTGTGCGTCACTTATTGCGGTCCGGGTGAAACATGACCCCGGGCGATTGCAAAGCCATGAATTAATTAAATATGAATTAAATGAAGCCTCGAGGCAGAGAATTTTCCTCGAGGCTTTTTTGTACTCGAATTATTCGAGGTACTCGAGGAATCGTTTCAGCCCTAGTCCTCTGACTGAAGCAATACTCATGGCTAGTCAGATTGTGAGAGACACTACTGCTGAACAGTTACTAACTAGCAGCCAATTTTGCTGTATTTTAAAAAACTCTTGCTCAAAAAAGTCCTACCAAGGCATTAGAAGAATATGTTACCTGTTTGTAAACCTCCACAACTTTGGATGAGACCGTTAGTTTAGTTTTTGTTTGTGGTTCTCTGGCTTTGGGACCCAAAATCCCTCTTTTAAAAAAGTGACCCAAATTGAGAAAAATGTTTAACTTCTTGATTTTATTTAGAGATTTTATGGTGCAGCTTAAACCTGAAATAGTAGAGTAGAATAATACCGTATACCAACACAAAAACAAAGATTAAGATTAATGATCAACCAAAACGAACATCATGTGTTTCTCATAAGTTTTTAATGCTTGTGCTGTGTCTAAGGGGCCGTCTACAAAGTGCTGATAAAAACTTCTACTTCTTTTCCAATCTGACTATTGCTCTGGTCAGAGGACCTCTTCCTGTTTCTAGAAACTCAACCTACTTTGAGTAACGTCACCGGTGTGCATGGTCCTTAATGTAGATAAATAACTGATGGGATACCACTTTAATTGTCCCTTTAAGGTCAGCGTGATTGCTTTAACTGTTTGCTCTTTATTCATCTGACAGGAGCATTTGAGCTATTTGTGCTCTCAGATTCAGAAAAAACTCACAGAGAGAATCAAGATATTACAGCAGCTTCTGGTAGAAGTCAGAAAACAGGTACAGCACATACACACACTCTCTGAAGTGTTTATAAAGAAAGCTTCAATTCTGGGTTTCGTTCCTCCAGTCCAGAGACCATCGGCTGCTGCAGGTGCTGAGTGCTGCGTCTCTTCATGCCTCACAGCAAGCTAAGTCTCTGTTGGAAGATGGAGAGAGTGGTTTGTTGTCTCTGTGGATCAGAAGCGCCCTCCGTCACACCTTAACCAGCAGCCTGCCCCAACTTCTGACGGTGCTACAACAAGCCTCACTGCTCGGACAGCAGGAGCTAAAGAGTGAGTGATGTCCTAACGAGAGAAAAAAAAAGTTCTTTTCCACATTTCTTGTATTCATGTATCTGTTGTTTTAGATAAAAATGCCCCTAACCATTTACCCTTCACTACTTAGTGGTGTGAAAAAGTATTTGCCCCCTTCCCGATCACCCTTTATTGTTTGTCTCACTTAAATGTCTCAGATAAAAACATTTAAATATTAGGCAAATATACAGAAATAAACATAAAATGCAGTTTTTAAACTAAGTTGTTTAGTATTAAGGGGGGAACATACAAACATGCATGGCTCTGTGTGAAAGTTTTACTGTTGACATGTTCCTTTTCTGTAATGTGGTGTTACATTTGTAGTGTTTACTTGTGTTATTATATCTAATATTTAATTATTGATCTGAGACATTTAAATGTGACAAACATACAGAAAAATAGGAACTCAGGAAGGGGGCAAACATTTTTCACACTAATTTTATGAAGTTGATTCTGAAGAAGTAGCTTTTATTAAAGTGAATATTTCCCCTGGTGTCTGAGGGTTTTGTGGCTCTTGTCTCCAGGGCCCCTGGCCACTCTGGCAGGAGTGTACCAAGATGTGAATGGTCAAAGGCTGGAGGTGATGTGGAGGGATGCTGTTCTGGTGTGGACTGATAGACTGGTGGATATCCTGCCTGTTAACCTGGGGAACCCCCACCTGAAGTTGTTTTCACAGGCTGGAGTCACGGCCCTCAGAGCCGCTCTGGACCTGGTGAGAAACTATAGTACTGGGTATTTTATTGCACATCTGATTCATGATGCAGCTCTGCCTACTGGCTGTTCCAGTTTGTCACAAACTCTAAACACAGCGCAGTTAAATGTAAAGTATAATCATAAACTTGAAGGTTGTTTAATGACCTATGTGTGAGTAAAAGTCAGGATCTGATGTGAACCTGCAGCCAAATGTTGAGAGAAGGACCCAAGTTTAAAAAAGGCGCCTTTTGTGTTATTTTTCATCGTCTTTGAGTTTTGTAAACAATGTGTGGATACATGTTTACGGACGTAGGCGTCTTTGCGGCCGCTGCGTCATGTCCTTGCGCTGTTCAGTGGAGGCTTACAGCTGTTCTTTGTCATAAAGTAGTCCCGAGTCTAAAATAGTACCTGTAATTCCTTTGTGTTACTTTTTATTTCACTTACAGTCGATATGTTTATTGAGGTCACTAGGCAGAATTAGTATCATTAGTATCACTACTGAGTGAGTTTGAAGGACTTTTTTTTTCTCACTACTATTCACTTACAGTGTTTTACGCTAAGCTAAAGCTAAAGGAGTACTGCTGGATCAGGAAAACGACTGGGCTGTTTACAAATTGTTTTTGCCCACTGATCTAACTCTGAGGAATATGGATATAGACAAAAAAAAAAATCACTTTTGGGTGGAATGACCCTTTAAAGCAAACATGAATTTTAATTCACCACCAGTTCCTCTGTAAAACTTACATCATTTTTAGAATCAGTTTAGGTCCAGATGATGGTCAAATGTTTTACTAGAGGACCTAGCAGCAAATACCTTTCATAGGTACCTTTCATACCTTTGACCCTACCAGGGGCACTTGTGCCCCTGGTAGGGTCACCCATGGCAAATTGGTCCTAGGTGAGGGGTGAGACAAAGTGCGGTTCAAAAGACTCTTCATGCAAGTACAATCATCGAGCCAGTGTACCCGGCCCGGAGGGTTACCGGAGTCCCACCCTGGAGCCAGGCCTGGGGTTGGGGCCCGTGAGCGAGCGCCTGGTGGCCGGGCTTTCGCCCATGGGGCCCGGCCGGGCCCAGCCCGAACTGGATACATGGGTTCATCCACCTGTGGGCCCACCACCTGCAGGAGGAACATGAAGGATCCGGTGCATTGTGGATCGGATGGCAGACCGAGGCGGGAGCTTTGGCGGTCCGATCCCCGGACACAAAAACTGGCTATCGGGACATGGAACGTCACCTCTCTGGCGGGGAAGGAGCTGGAGCTTGTGGAAGAGGCTGAGCGATACCGGCTAGATATAGTCGGGCTCACCTCGACACATAGCGTTGGCTCTGGAACCCGAGTCCTTGAGAGGGGTTGGACTCTCTTGTATGCTGGAGTTGCTCCGGGTGAGAGGCGGAGGGCTGGGGTGGGCTTTCTGTTAGCCCCAAGACTCTCTGCCTGTATGTTGGGGTTTTCTCCGGGGGACGAAAGGGCAGCTTCCCTGCGCCTTCGGGTTGGGGAACGGGTCCTGACTGTTGTTTGTGCTTATGCTCCAAATAGCAGCTCAGAGTACCCACCCTTTTTGGAGTCCCTGGGACGAGTGCTGGATAGCGCTCCTACTGGGGACTCCATAGTCCTGCTGGGGGACTTCAACGCTCACGTGGGCAATGACAGCGTGACCTGGACGGGCGTGATTGGGAGGAACGGCCCGCCCAATCTGAACTCGAGTGGTGTTCTGTTTTTGGACTTCTGTGCAAGTCGCAGTTTGGCCATAACGAACACCATGTTCGAACATAAGGATGCCCACCGGTACACCTGGTACCAGGGCAGCCTAGGTTACAGGTCGATGATTGACTTTATAGTTGTATCATCAGACCTGAGACCGTATGTTTTGGACACTCGAGTAAAGAGAGGAGCGGAGCTGTCAACTGATCACCACCTGGTGGTGAGTTGGATCAGATGGCAGGGGAAGATGCTACGCAGACCTGGTAGACCCAAACGTATAGTGAGGGTCTGCTGGGAACGCCTGGCAGAAGAGCCTGTCAAGATGGTCTTCAACTCCCACCTCCGGCAGAGCTTCGACCGCGTCCCGAGAGCAGTGGGAGACATTGAGTCCGAATGGGCCTTGTTCCGCTCTGCGATTGTTGAGGCAGCTGTTGCTAGCTGTGGTCGCAAGGTAGCCGGTGCCAGTCGTGGCGGTAACCCCCGTACCCGCTGGTGGACACCAGAGGTTAGGGGAGCCGTCAGGCTGAAGAAGAAGGCCTACAAGGCATGGCTAGTCTGTGGGTCTCCAGAGGCAGCTGATGGGTATCGGAGGGCCAAGCGGGGTGCAGCAGTGGCAGTTTCCGAGGCAAAATCTCGAGTGTGGGAGGAGTTCGGCGAGACCATGGAGAAAGACTATCGGTCGGCTCCAAAAAGGTTCTGGCAAACCATCCGACGCCTCAGGGGAGGAAGGCGGCAACTCGCTCACACTGTTTACAGTGGGGATGGGGAGCTGCTGACATCAACTGGGGCTATAGTCGGGCGGTGGAAGGAATACTTTGAGGAGCTCCTCAATCCCACCGACACCCATTCCTATGAGGAACCAGAGCTGGGAGACCTGGGGATGGACTGTCCAATCTCTGGGGCAGAAGTCGCTGAGGTAGTCAAAAAACTACGCAGTGGCGGAGCCCCGGGGGTGGATGAGATCCGACCTGGGTATCTGAAAGCTATGGATGTTGTAGGACTGTCGTGGTTGACACGTCTCTGCAACATTGCGTGGTCATCGGCGGCAGTTCCTGTTGAGTGGCAGACCGGGGTGGTGGTTCCCATTTTTAAGAAGGGGGACCAGAGGGTGTGTTCCAACTATAGGGGGATCACACTCCTCAGCCTCCCTGGGAAGGTCTACTCCAGGGTACTGGAGAGGAGGGTCCGGTCGATAGTTGAACCTCAGATAGAAGAGGAGCAATGTGGTTTTCGTCCTGGTCATGGAACTGTGGACCAGCTCTTTACCCTCGCTAGGGTGATGGAGGGGTCATGGGAGTTTGCCCAACCAATCCACATGTGTTTTGTGGATTTGGAGAAGGCTTATGACCGTGTCCCCAGGGACACCCTGTGGGGGGCGCTCCAGGAGTACGGGGTGGATGGTCTTTTGTTAAGGGCCATTCAGTCCCTGTACCAGAGGAGTGTGAGTCTGGTCCGCATAGCCGGCAGTAAGTCGGACCTGTTTCCAGTGAGGGTTGGACTCCGCCAGGGCTGCCCTTTGTCACCGGTCCTGTTCATAACCTTTATGGACAGGATTTCTAGGAGCAGCCGTGGTGTGGAGGGTGTTGAGTTTGGTGACAGGAGAATCTCGTCTCTGCTTTTTGCAGATGATGTGGTCCTCCTAGCTTCATCAGGCTCTGACCTACAGCTCTTGCTGGGGAGGTTCGCAGCCGAGTGTGAAGCGGCTGGGATGAGGATCAGCACCTCCAAGTCTGAGGCCATGGTTCTCGGTCGGAAAAGGGTGGATTGCCAACTCCAGGTCGGGAGAGAGATCCTGCCTCAAGTGGAGGAGTTCAAGTATCTCGGGGTCTTGTTCACGAGTGAGGGAAGGAGGGAGCGGGAGATCGACAGGCGTATTGGGGCAGCGTCTGCAGTGATGCGGACGCTGAACCGGTCTGTTGTGGTGAAGAAGGAGCTGAGCCGGAAAGCAAGGCTCTCGATTTACCGGTCGATCTACCTCCCAATCCTCACCTATGGTCATGAGCTCTGGGTAATGACCGAAAGAACGAGATCGCGGATACAAGCGGCCGAAATGAGTTTTCTCCGCAGGGTGGCCGGGCTCAGCCTTAGGGATAGGGTGAGGAGCTCGGACATTCGGGAGAGACTCGGAGTAGAACCGCTGCTCCTCCATGTCGAAAGGAGCCAGTTGAGATGGTTCGGGCATCTTGTTAGGATGCCCCCTGGACGCCTCCCCAGGGAGGTGTTTCAGGCATGTCCTGCCGGCAGGAGGCCCCCGGGTCGACCCAGGACACGCTGGAGAAAATATATCTCTGGTTTGGCCCTGGAGCGCCTTGGGATCCTGCTGGAGGAGCTGGTAGAAGTGGCTGGGGAGAAGACTGTCTGGAACTCCCTAATTGGGATGCTGCCCCCGCGACCCGGACCCGGATAAGCGGAAGAAGACGAGACGAGACGACCTAGCAGCAAGAAGACCACAGGAAGCAGCTGGCCTAACGTATATGTAGTGACTGAAAATTGTTCCTAGGTGTGATTGAGAATGTGAATGATTGTAAGTCTTCCTTCCTAACCCAGGGTGTACCCCACTTCTCGCCCTTTGACTGCTGGAGATAGACACCAGCTCCCCTCCCCACGACCCTAACTGGATGAAAAGTTTAGGTTTGCAACTGCATCAGTTCAAAGAAATATTAACTTTAAAGGTCCCATATCATATCATCCTCTTTCTATCATCTCTGAATTATTTCTTTTACGTCTCAGTAACATGTCAAAGCTCTGTGTTGGTCAAACTGACCCTTACTTTAAGGTCAGCTGTAGTTCTTCCACCTCTCATCCAACCTCCTGAAGCTAAACTTTCCTTTCAAATGGGAGTTGGGGAGCTGAGGTTCTCTAAGCCCCGCCCATCTCTCTTCTCCACTAGACGATGGTGGATCTTCAGGGTCTCAGATGAAGGGAGTAAAAAAGACTTTTGTGCTCGTTAATCAACCATCTATGAAGCAACTGCCGTGCTTTGCTCGTAGCTTCACCATGACTGTTAGCTAACGTTTGTGAGGATGAGCGCTCTCGTGGTTTTTAAAGGGCGGGGGTGGGCTCATGTAGACAAAGGTGCTCATGATTGGCTCTGTCCTCTAGAGAGGAGTGGTCTTTTCCCTTCTTGACGTCAGCAAGAGAAAGATTTAGAAACCACCCGTTTTAGCATTAGCTCAAAACACATTTCCCAAAAATGAGAATCAGGAAGTGAAAACAGTGAAAATATTTTAACACTTTTGAGTCTCAGACACAGTCTTTGGGACTGATTTGACTGTTAGAAGATCTTTAGAAAGTTAATTTTACATAATATGGGACCTTTAAAGCAGCTCTGAGTAATTTGAAAACAAATTACCTTAAAACATTTTTTTCATGCCTCTTAACAATGTTCTAACAAAGTATAGCTATAAATATATTGTGGCGATTATAAAAATGAAAGAAATCAATAAAGTGGTTGTCCCGTATAGTTCTCTAAAAACCTCAGCCATTCATACTTTTCAGACTGAAAGCAACTATTGGACAATCCTGTTTGTCTGTCTCGCCGAAGCGCCTCACTTCCTTGGATCCTTCATTAATGCATGCTTTTTTTAGGAAAAAATACCAGAGTCCCATAAAGAAAAACACATTTTCAGCTAGCAGAAAACAAAAACATTTGGACATAGAAAGAGGAAAAACCTGGGGGAACATTAGCGTAGCGTTTAGATGGCTGGTGTTTTGCTCTCTATTGTTACTGTGGCATTGTGTGGTCCATGTCCAGGGGAGGCACGAGATAAGGATTATACCCGATGGGAGGGGTGAGAGCTCTGAGACGTGTCTGTGTAAAATAACTAGCTATACCTAGTTTGTTAGCAGATTAACCAGAGCAGCTTTAATATTTACAATCTTCACAGACAAAAGTTATATTTTTAAATTTGACTTCAAAAAGCACATTACAAATCTATGCAGGACTTTTCTGAGTCAGTGCTCACCAACAACACTGATCCAAGCCCATACCTCCACAGAGCCAGGCTGTTGGACTTCAGTCTGGATGCCTCTTTCCCTCTTTGGTCCAAACCACATGGTGTTCACTTCTTCCAAAAAGGATAATAATAATGATGATGGATTGGATTTATATAGCGCCTTTCAAGACACCCAAAGCGCGTTGACAGAAGCTCCATTATTCATTCACGCACACATTTACACCGGTGGTGGTGAACTATGACAGATGTCTGTAGTCACAGCTGACCTGGGGCAGTCTGACAGAAGCGAGGTTACCATTCTGCACCATCGGCCCTTCTGACCACCACCAACATTCACACACAGGCAAGTTGGGGGTAAGCAGGACCCCAGTAACGTAAGCAGGACCCCAGTGAGCAGGACCCCAGTGTTACTGGGGTCCTGCTTACATCAGATCCTTACATCAGGTCCTTACATCAGGTCCTTACATCAGATTCCTTCATATGAACTGAATCAGTGAAATAAGCTAAACGCTGTGGGGGAGAATATGTTTAAAATGTAGGGGTCATTGTTCTGACCTGGTTTAGTTTATTTACAAACCAGGTCTCTTTTGCTCATCTTTGCTTCATTAAGCCTTTCATGAACACAGTTTTAGTACTGAATTCACAGTTCTGGTGATCCAGTCTCTCTGGTCTAGTTCTGGTGATCCAGTCTCTCTGGTCTAGTCCTGGTGATCCAGTCTCATCTGGTCCAGTTTCCTGTTCTTAGCTGACAGGAGACACCTGGTCAGGTCTCCTGCTGCTGGAGTCCATCAGGTTCTGGATCAGATGATGTTGTGGTTGGAACCAGTGTCATCTAGAACCAGTCTGACCTCAACAGGACATTTTCATTCACACAGCTGCTGCTCACTTTTCTCTCTTTTTCAGACCATTCTCTTTAAACCCTAGAGATGGTTGTGGGTTCAAATCCAAGAAATACTCACAGCAGCTCATCTGGTACCAAAAACCAGGCCACTTTGAAACTTTCTTAAAGGGACATTTGGCTCATTTTAAAGTGTTCTATCAGTTATTTATCTACAATAAGGACTATACCCACTGGTGACATCACTCAAAGTGGGCGGAGTCTCTAGTAACAGGATGTAGTCATCTGACCAGAATAATACTCATGGCTTGTCAGGTCAGGAGTCACTGCTGAGGTCCAGCATTGCTGTATCATCTGTTGTATTTATGGAGTGATTGTTGCTGTGCAGTCATGACTAAACAGAGTGAGGAGGAGAGGACTCAGCACACAGCCCTGTGGCACTCCTGTGTTTGGTGTTCTGAATTTACTGCAGATGGTAGCGTTTAGGCCCACCCCACTCAGTTTAGCAGGCAGTTTCTGAGGGACGGCTGTGTTAAAGGCAGATCTGACGTCTAGTGTTCTGACATTTAAGCCAGATGTGTCAGGGAGAGGTTGAGATCAGAGGATTTGACACCTTCAATGAATCTATTGGACCAGTACAAGAAAATATAACATATATTGGTTTATTACTGTCTGCAGTATTATCAAACTATAACCAATATTTGTATATTGTCTATAAGATTACACCTGTTACTGATTTGTGCTTGTAGACCCATATATAACAGTTTATTGGCATTTATGATTACAGCCTAACCACAACCAAGAGTCCATATCAAAATGATCAAACAGCTATTAAATATTATGACAAAAATCTCAAATGATGATAATGTATGTCAAATGTTCTGTTTCATTCAGGCAGGCCAGCAAACTTACCAGTGGGTAGAAACCAGGCTGGCCCTGACTGTGTCTGGATTCAGGAAGCAGCTGGCCTCTTTCTACAGACTCTCCCCCAGGTACTGCTCATATCTCAGACTTACTGCAAGTCTGGAAAAGCTTTTCTTTCATAAACTGGCTTCAGCATGTCAGAGGAGGGATCAGTTCCTGACTTACTTAAAGCAACAGTTGGTAAACCTTAAAATGATAGTTCAAATCCTCTGAGGTGGGGTTCTGGAGAAAAGTTATAAACAATATTTTACTGGCTCTACACAGCTGTTTGAACAACTTCAGTTTGGAGAAACAGAGACTAGTTTTGACCTGAGAGATGAGCTAACAGTTAATTACAACAGGACCAGTAACAAAGTGTATTATGTCATCTCAAAACAACGCAATCTCAGAAATGTAGTAGCAGCTGATAAAAAGGCTTTTTTCAGTTTAACATGATGTAATGAATAATCCTGATGATTAACTGCTAAAGGTTTATGAAATAATGTCAAAATAAATCACTATGATATTTATTTAGATTCTTTTTATTTAATGGCTGTAATCCATTTTGTAACTGGCTCCAATCAGACGAGCTGGTAACTTGTCAGTCCAGTCAGAACGTTGTTTTTTTCAAACTGCAACCAATCAAAGAGCTGTCCACAACAGATAACCTTCCCACAGAAACTCACTTTAAAATATCTGAACTACAAAGGGTTAAAGTTTTTTAACAGCTTGTTGTTTCTAAGGAGGTCTAAATGTCTCTAAAAGCTAAGCTCAGATGATTTTAGCACTTGGAGTTTGTGTTATTATGATTGACTCTCAGCTACCAACACATGAAACTGAAGCTAAACATTAGTACAATGAGTTCTCATCAACTTGTTTTCTGATGCTGACTAGCTGTGGTAGCCATCTTGGATGACATTGACTACAACAGTTAGTCAGTTTATCAATCATTTGAATCAGTTAGTCAGTTTATCAATCAGCGTTTATCAATTCATTTAATTGAAACATTTCATTAAATCTCATCCAATGGGTTATAAGATAATTTGTAGACAAATAAACACACAGACGGAGATACGTGTGTCACTTCTATCAGTTATTTATCTACAGGAAGGGCTACGCCCACTGGTGGCATCACTCAAAGTGGGAGGAGTCTCCAGAGACAGGAAGTCATCCTCTGACTGGAGCCATTGTCAGATCAGGAGAGGCACTGCTGCAGATTAACGGCAAGCTAGCAGCTAATGGTGGTGTATTTAAAACAAGTCTTGCTATTAAATCTCAAACTAATTCGTCAGTGTTTGTTTAGTTTATGGTGTTGATAATATTTACAGCTGAAACACACCCAAAATGTCAGCGCCACGCTGTGATTTTAAATAAAAACTATTCTAGTCAGTAAGATCACTTTCACAGGGACCACCACAGCACGTCCCAGAAGCACCAGTCCACGCCACGGCGCTAAAGTTCTGTTCTATTTCAGCGCCATGACGCGGCTGAGACCCGCATGTCACGACATTGTGGAGTACTTTATGATAGATAATATGATGCAGAAAGAGCTCCTATTATGGCACACATGAGTGTGTTGTCACCTGTTTACAGTACTGATAGCTTTTAACTATTATAATAAATAGCTTACTTACCCATTTTGAAAGAATTAGAATTAAAGAGTCCCACAACACACGACGGCAGCTCTGATCAGGTACAAACAAAAGATCCACTACCCGCTTCCTGTTCTCAACTCCCGCATGATGTTTTGTCTATCGCGTGATTTTGAAAGCAGCGTTCTACAGTGCACCGCTTCAGGAACGGGTCCTGTGAGTACAAGACTCACCAAAACCGCGGCACGTCTGCGGCGCAGCGCTGACGCCTCTGGTATGTTTCAGGCCATAGAGTAGCACAGTAATTCAGATGTTGATTGAAACAATCTAAATAAACAAGCTCATGCTAAATTACAAACAGGTCACATAGAGTCCTAAAGCGCAGAGGTGTGGACTCGAGTCACATGACTTGGACTCGTCAGACTCGAGTCATCATTTTGATGACTTCTGACTCGACTTGGTAAAATCTAGAAAGACTCGCGACTTGACTCGGACTTGAACGTCAATGACTTGCGACTTGACTCGACTTTCGTGTGTTGACTTGATGATGACTTGAAGATTTTTGATATTTTAGCACTGAAAACGGCTCTAGATCAGACCTATTTGGCACAAATGCGGCCTCATCCCTCACTGATGCTGCTAAAAATCTCCCCCGCACCGCAGCGATCAGCTGATCGCAGGAGAAACTCTCCGACGCTGAACGTGTCTCTGAAGTTCAGCAGCAGATACACATTAAACCAGGAGAACTCAAATTCAGGTCCTAAAGGACCCCTTCTTTTAAGAAGTCCGCAAACCTCTCTGCTTCATGAGAGCCAGCAGAGTGACCTGCTGCTGCTAAAGTGAAACTTAACAGCAGCTGATCGCCGTGCTGATGCAGGGGCGTGTCTAGAACTTTTCTCTTGTCAGGCAGGGGCAAAGATTATAGAAGGATGGCCCACTAAAAAGTCCATTGTATTTAAATGTTCTGCAGTCTTAAACAGCAGACCAACATTTTGATTATTTTAATTAATTTATTTGCTGAAGTAAAACACATGGATCTGTTTACCATGCAAGAACTATGCAGCAGATTCAAAGTCATGGAGAACACAAACAGTAGGAGACAAATGAACATGTTAGTACATCAATACATCGTCTGCCTATGAATGAGCTTTCAACATCAAAATAATAATAATAATGTAGAATTACAGCAGTTTCTGCAGATTATTAACAATACATCAAAGATTAGGACAGATCATGTGTCTGTTTTTGTGGATTTTGGCAAAACATTCCCCAAAACTATTCAATATAATATGCAAAAACTGATTGACAGCTCTGCTGGGGGTGATCAGGCAGGGTGGCCAATCAGATCTCAAGGGTGGTCAGCACCACCCCTGTGACCCCGCCCCTGCCTGCGTGGATCCCACATCGACTCACAATGACGACGTGGATTTAATGAATGAACCAGAGCTCTGGAGACTCTGTGACTCATTGGTCAGAAACTAGCGGTTCGCGGACCGGATCCGGTCCTCCCTCTGACTGGCTGTAGTCCAGATATTCCTCGTGTGCTGCAGTCAGAGAGGTGAGTATGCTAGGCTAGTCACATGAACAGAGTGGATTTAGTGGATCAAGAGAGAAAACTCAAAGAATTATTAACAACTTTTCATCAAGTTAAGATCTGAGTGTCTGAAAATCATGATCTAATATGGAGCACCAACCTCCCAGGTTAGGTCAGAGCCTGGTACAGGTTAGGTCAGACCCTGGTCCAGGTTAGGTCAGACTCTGGTCCAGGTTAGGTCAGACCCTGGTCCAGCTCACTGGGTCCTTTGTCCTGCTAAAGACCCCCCAAATGGACAAAAGCTCTAAATCTATAAACAACATGATCAATGCTCTGACCAGGTGTCTCCTCTACCTGCTGCCTCTCAGCGTCAGTCAGCAGCAAACTGATCATCAGATCAGCTTTAACATTAAGTAATAATTGTTATTTTATTTAAAAAAAACTGAAAAAAGACTTCAGTTCTTTTAAAATTATAACTACTTAAAAAAAACGTTTGGTCAGGTATTTTTTATTAGCTTTGTACATTGTTTGTAATATTTTCTTACAATATTGAACATCTAGCCAAGGCCAAAGATCTAGAGACCAAACTAAGGAAGTGTCCATCTGAGAGACAGGTGTCCTTCTGAGAGACAGGTGTCCACGATGTTGGATCGTCCATCTGACATTTAGACATGAAATGTTCAGGTTGAGACGTTCAAGAGAAACATGAAGTTAAAACATTTGAACTGATCTTAAAATGTTTTATGTTTCAGTTTCAGCTCATGAGAGAGATTTATCTAGAAATCATTTATTAAAACGGTCATTAAATTATAATTGGTCAGATGACTCGATTATGACTTGAAAATTCAAAGTTAAGGACTTGGACTTGACTTGGACTTGCACGTCGATGACTTTGGACTTGACTTGGACTTGGTTGTGTTTGACTCGGACTTGACTGGAAAGACTTGTGACTTGCAAAGCAGTGACTTGGTCACACCTCTGCAAAAGCATCAGTGTGACTTTTCTGAACAAGAGCTTTTAATTTGTCACCATTAGCAGCAGTGTCTCTCTTGATCTGACTATTGCTCTGATCAGAGGATTTATTCCTGTTTCCAGCGACTCCACCCACTTTGAGTAGAGTAAGGTCCTGACTTTAGATAAATAACTGATAAAACACCATTTCAGAATGACCTCATTATCTTTTTATAATTAGGTTAAAATGTAAAAAGTTCTTCACTGATCTTGTGGTAAAAAGATCTTTGGATGCAAGCCTTTACAACACAGTTTGATGAAGATCCTGTTGTTTCTTCCAGTGAATGTGTGGTGACCCTGTCAGTTCCGCTGCCTCCTCTCAGTGCTTTGAGGTCAGCAGAGTTCAGCCTGGTGGAGGTCCTCCTGGAGGAGTGGCTCCTGAGGCCCCTGCAGGCCCTGGCCTCTGTCAGGCCTACTGCTGAACTTTATCGCTTCAAGAGGAAACTCCTGGACAGCCCCTTCATACGTGAGTCTGATAGGAGGCTGTAAGGCTTCTTATGATTGGGGAGGGGATGGGGGTGAAGGTTTTCAGTCACCAGGAACATGGTGAATCCTTGTTGGTTCAGAAAAAAAACTTTTTAGCATCTTTAGGGTGTTTGTTGTCCTGAAAAGTTGAAACCTCAGACCTCTTCCTCTGTTGTTTTTGTAAATTTTGTTTTTACCTCTAAGCAAAATCTGTGTTTAAAGATGTTTTTGATTACAAGTCTAGACGAGTGAGTTTAGCTCAGAGAGCATGGACTGATGCAGCTCCAGGTCTCCAGGTACTGTGGATGTGAAAAAATGTGACTAACACTGTTGGCAGCGTAGATTGAGACACAGATGTCTCTTTGAGAGAGCTTTGATAGTTATATCGGGGGGTTATAGATAAACAATCATTTAGTGAATTCAGGTGGCAAAGTTGGGGTCAGTTACTTGTAGAAAAACTCATTTTATTCAAGTCTTGTTAACCTGTGAATATTTTTCCTCTCTGTGAATCTGTGATGTTCAGACAGACGATTACTTCTAACTCTTTCTGACTGCTGTATTTGAATTATTTTGCTATTTTTATAATCCTTCATTCCTCTTCAGGAATCCCATTTGATTTGATATTACAGATGACTGAGACTTTGTTCTTCCTCAATGACTTCCTAGAGTTGTTCATAGCTACACGTGTCTGGTCTGGTCAGGTAGGGCTTATAACTATAGGATGAATATTCAGAAATGTAAATACCCACAAAAAAATAAGGAAATCAGAAAACATGTGTATCCTCATCATTTCAGATTTAAAAACAACACAGTATGTGTGTGTACTTCTGTTGTAAGTTGGGAAAAGTAAATAATCAAACAAACTAATTCTAATAACTGGAGCCAAACCTGAAGAACCATCAGTGATAGAGGACTAAACCCATCAGAACGTATCAGCTGGTGTAAACCATGCACCTCTCTGTAGACTCAACGTTTGTTCCTTTGTATCAAGCTGGAAACCATCTGCAGTAATCTCAAGGAATTTAGTGTTAGTCTGTCCTGTCTGTTAGTCTGTCAAAAAATGGCCTTTGCTTTTCTGTCCAGCTGAAGAAATGACCTCATAATTATTGACACACATACTACCAGAATATGTTCTTTATAAGAATTTTTAGATTAACCATAAACCTCATGTTCAGAGAAGTTTGAAAATTTGTTTAAAGAAAAAAAAGAAGCAAAACTTAAACCTTGTGACTAAACATTTATTTGAACCCACATTATTCAGACACCAATATCAAATATTTTCAGTGTCTTCCTTTGTTCTTATAAGAAGAAGACAAAATATAAAATCTATTGTTAAAAACACTAGTTGGGAGAGGGACTTGTTTATCTGGTTTATCTGATGTTTATCATGGGTCACATGGACCAGGGGCCTCGCCTACAAAGACCTGCGTGGATTTTTTACTAAAAGATGGCATCTGCTCAAATCAAGAAACTGTGTACTCCAAAGGAATCATGTGCAAACACAGGAATCTGAGCACATTTCATCTGTACAGCCCAATCACAGTGATCTGAACATACAGTATAGACTCCTTGCATGTTATTGTTTTCATCTGCGTACTTGCGCACAAGCACAGCTGCTGGAGGGCAGAAAGCCCAACTCCAGTAGTTATCCAGAGCTGTATCTCTGCGATTTAAGCCAACAAAATAAAACCTATGGATTAGATATTACTACTTTAGATCATCTAACACGTCTTTGTGCAGATGATCAAAATGATATCCATCTCAATGCTAACGGTGTTTAGCACAAAGCTTCTAGATAATAACTAACAATGCACAAGTTTTCTTTAGCACTTTTAACAACTCTAAGACGCTTTACAGATAAATAAAAAGAAGCAGGAAACAAAACAAATAGGACAAATAAGTCAAACAAATTAACTGGGGTTAAATGGTTGGTTAAATAGGTGAGTTTTTCGTACTTTTTCGGATTTCTGAAGGGAGCCAGAGAGAGTCCGTAGGGTGGGATCAGCTACAGAGAAAGCTCTGCCGACTCCCGATGCTTTGAAATGGTTGTCTGAGACAGCGGGAGGGGTGATGGTGATTTAGGAGAACAGAGAGGTAAGGAGTGTTAATGTTATTGAGAGCTTTGTAGGTGATGAGTAGATCTTGAATCCGTTTGAATTAGCTAACGAGCTCCGGAGGATGACAGTCCTCACAACACCGACGTCTGGACTTCACTCACCTGAAGCAATGAAGGAGTAACCGGATCTCTTCTGTGTTGTGCTCGTTAATGTTGACGGATTACCGTGACACAGTTTGTTTTTGGAGATTTAACAGATCTCATTTATTCTGATGAGCTCCGTAAACCGAAACACAAAGCAAGAGCTGCCGACTCTGACTAGACTCTGATTTTGGTGATTTTATCAGCTAAAAATCTTTAAAATGTTATGTTTTTTCATAGATTTTGTTTTGCTACTATTTAGCTCACGTTATTGACAACTGACAGATAATACCAACGGTGTTCAGCGGGGCTGTGCCGTCTTCTTGCCCCCCAGCCAAAAGCTGGGGGGCGGGAGCTTGGGCGCGTGACGTCACGGGTCAAGGGGTCTATATGAGGGATGACTCCTCCCCTTGACACACCTCCATTTAAATGTGTAAATATGTCCTGCTGGTTTGATTCTCCTCTCTGCACAATCAAAATCATGTTGTTACAAGCAAATGTAAAGATAAACTTCACAGAATTAAGTTAAAAACACCTGAATGAGCTAGAGGAGCGTTAAATATCGTGTTTGATGCTCTGTCATCTGCATCAGTGCAGTGAAGTGGAGGACATATATATGCTATATGTTATAAGTCTCTGATTTCATAATATTATGCAGCCTGTACTTGGATTACTGCTTGCATGTATCACTTACTATTATTATAAATTATTGTATAGGAACTCCTTTAACCATCCAACAACAGGTTGGTTATGAAGTGTCTTTTCCAGCGTGGAGCACTGGGCCAGAAGGCTAAAGTCAGAACTAAGTGGCTCAGGGAACTAAACATCAACATGTTGGATCCAGGTCCAGGGAACCCCCCTAGACTTATATTCCACTGAGTTCCTGTTTTGGAGTAGTATCTTTGTTGCTGCTGTTGTTCATTTCATTAGGACCAAACAGCTGATGAACAACCTCCTCTGATTCTGAACTGATCAGAAACATCCCAGAAGTTTAACTGACTTGATACCAGACTTGGATTAAAAAATGTCATCAAAATGATTGATGAATAAATACATATTTGCAGTGTATTTATTTTAAAATACTTTAAAGTTTAAATAACAATTACTTTTTGATAGGGATGCACCGATACCACTTTTTTCAAACTGATACAATACCGATACTTGAATCGATACCGATACTTCTACCGCACAAAATATGCAATGAATTGGAAGACAGGTTCTATTTTATTTTATTTTCGGTTAACTTTAACAAGTACGAGTACATGGTATTGGTAACGGCCTGAGGTATCAGTGCATCCCAAGGTTTTTATGTTTTTTAAGTCCTACTGATTTCAAGAAGCTAAGGGAGAATTGATCAAGAGCACCAGACCATAGCTCAGGACCCAGGATGTTAATTAGAAAAGAATAATTAGAATCTACCGTATTGACTCGAATATAAATTGAGATTTTTTTCATTGAAAATAATGTGAAAATGTCATCTTATAATCGGGGTCTAGTTGTTTGGGGTAATTACATGACCGCAACAGCAGAGGGCGCCAGCGTTTTATAAAAAACAAAGCCAGCTCCGACCGGAATAGACGGGATTAAAAGTAGCAAATTAACAGAGGACTGAGGTGACTTACGAGGCTAATTTTAAGATAATGGTGGTCAATGTAGCAGAGGTGTCAAACAGCTGTCAGACAGCCAGGAAACATGGGGTTATAGTGATGACTGAAGATGTATCTTGTGACCCGAGGAGGCATCGGTTCTGTGGGAGGAGACAGGACGACTGTGTGAGCACAGAGGACTCTGTGAGTAAAAGCCTCATAGAGACTTTTGATTTGACATGTCATGAGCAAAGTTCTGACAGTTTGCATTACTATGGTATTATTTACTCAGTTTTTGTTAAGTATCTCTAGTGTCTTTCCTGACAGAACCCCACACATGCTAGAATATGCATTACAGATCTTTGTGATTGAATTAGTAGGCAGATATTAAAGGTCTGTAATTAAGGTATTATTTAAACTCGCCTCGCCTTCTTCCGCCTATCCGGGTCCGGGTCGCGGGGGCAGCATTCCAAGTCGGGCAGCCCAGGCCACCCTCTCCCCAGCCAAGTCCACCAGCTCTTCAGCTGGGACGCCCAGGCGTTCCCAGGCCAAACTGAAGATGTATTTCCTCCAGCTTGTCCTGGGTCGACCTGGGGGCATGCCCAGAACACCTCCCGAGGGAGGCGTCCAGGAGGCATCCTTACCAGATGCCCGAACCACCTCAACTGGCTCCTTTCGATATGGAGGAGCAGCGACTCTACTCCGAGTCTCTCCCGGATGTCCGAGCTTCTTACCCTATCCCTAAGGCTGAGCCCGGCCACCCTGCGGAGGAAACTCATTTCAGCCGCTTGTATCCGCGATCTCGTTCTTTCAGTCATTACCCAAAGCTCATGACCATAGGTGAGGAATGGGACGTAGACCGACCGGTAAATCGAGAGCCTTGCTTTCTGGCTCAGCTCCCGCTTCACCACAACAGACCGGTTCAGCGTCCGCATCACTGCAGACGCTGCCCCAATCCGCCTGTCGATCTCCCGCTATTATTTAAACTACCGGTACTTCCTCAAATTTTTAACAATAATAGTTTCTTTAAAAACTGAATTTAGTTTTTTCCTGAAAATTAATCTTGGAAAGGGGGGTCGTCATATAGTCGGGGTTGTCCTATATTCAGGTATAAGAATACTAATCATTCCAGTTTTGGGAAAGACGACAATGTGACAAAGTAAAAAGCCACAACCCCTCATTCTTGGACAGATTAAAGTTTTGGTGGATTCTGCTCATTTTTATGACAAAATTCTGACCTCCTACTTCTACAGGTATTGAATTTTTGAGATCTTCTTTGTAATTTCGCTGCTTTATTTTAGTATGTTTTTAGGTGTGTTGCTAGATAAAATTTTTGGATTTTTGTTGAATTTTACAAAAAAACGTCCCAACTTTTCATCATGCTGTTTTATATACCCGTCTACATTCATCTTCTCTTGTCTTTCCCTTTTAAAGACCAAGCTCTGCTGGTGGCAGATCAGTTTGTGGTGACGTTTGATGGACTCTTGTTTGAGCTGCCAAGTTCGTGCCCGCTGCTCCTTGCCCAGGACGTCCACAGCGACCCGTCCTTCACACTGCTGCTCGGTACCGACTCCCACAGCTTCCTCCTGATGCATCTGAACAACATGACTGTCAGTATCCAGCGCAGCGGGCAGGTACGTGCTGCTGTGGAGGTTATTAGATGTGTTTTAGCTTCTGATGCAGCATTGTAACAAGATCATGCTGAAGACGCATTAAAGAAGTGTTTTACAGGTGAGGACCAACTGCAATGACACTGCCACGCACACACAATACAGAGCTAATGGACTGACTGTGAAAAGAAGATCAAACATGGTGCAGGTGTCCAATCAGAATGGACCGTCTGTGTTGTGTGATTTGCTGCTTGAGGTGTGCAGCTTCACTTTGGATGGATGGTCACATGGTAGGAGGGAATCATGAGGATGTGTAAAGGCTGGAACATACACCTTTTAACTACAATGACATGCTTTGTCTGTGCAGGTGCATCCACTGGTCTGATGGGGACAAACGACAACGATGCAGGCAATGACTTCCTTCTGCCTGATGGATCTCAAGCTAAAACTATGGAGGATTTCTTCCACAGTTGGCAGGTAGAGTGAATAAAACCACATGTGAATGAATGTTGTGGAGATGACCTGAGGGTTTATACAGCGGGTAAAATGAGCTTTAAATAAGTCACCAATTTTCTAAGTAAATCCATTTCTAAAGGTTTTATTAACATGAAATTCTCATCAGATGTCGATAACAACCCAGCCTCCACGCATGTAAATAAACCAAAACCATCCAGGTTCAACATTAATTTACATGTAATCAAATTAAATGACAGGGAAAGTACTGAAGCCTCTAAAGTAAAATAGATTTCATTCTTGGTCCAAAGTCTTTGTTGGAGCTGCAGCTTCCAGACGCCTCCTGGAGGAGAAACCAGTCTCAGGTGTGATTCTGGTCTTCAGATCCTGAAGGTTCCTCTATGACCTCTGACCTTTAGTTCTGTCCATAGATGTTCTCTAGGATTCAGATCAGCTGATTGTCTGGGCTGTTCTAGCAGCTTGGTTTTCTCTCTCTGTAACCAGTAGAGAGTTTCTTGGCTGTTTGGGATCATTGTCCTGCTCAAACGTCCTCCTGGTTTCATCTTTATCATCCTAGTAGAGGCAGCAGCTTTTCATCCACAGTGTTTCCATTCATCCTTCCTTCCATTAATGAAGTGTTCTAGAGCGGAGGACCAGACCCACATCATGATGCTCCACCTCCATGCTTCACTGTCGGTCTGGAGTTTTTGGCTGATATGTCGTGACCTTTGACCTCTAACCATGGTGTGTATTATGGCATTTAAACAGTTCACTTTTGATTTCATCTGACCAGACTCCCAGTGTCTCATGGGTTTGTCTAAATGTTGGTCAGGGAACGTGCTTCAAATGGAGTCCTGGTGGTGAGACTACAGGTCATGGAGGGTGAGAGCATTATTTGTTTTATAACTAATAATTTATTGATTGATTGATTTTATGAAGTTTATTTCAGTCAAAAGAGAAAAAAATCTAAATATACATTACGTTAAACAAATTAGAATGGAAAGGAGCAGATAGAAGACAATATCTTATAATTTCTGCCCCTTTTTACAAAGAAAAAATCTTAATACATTCTTACTTTGAGCTTTCAGACAAACACAGATGCAACACCATCCTGTTCTAATTTGTGGGAACCTTTAAAAACCCAAGGTTGCCTTAGAAAACGTACAGTAGCATAACACATTAAAATCCAGTAAAATATCAGCCTAAATAATTAGAAAAGTAGTTTTTAAAACATCAACAGTGAGTGATGACAAACTGAGTGAGTTTAAAGAGAGTAGGCCAACATGAACAGGTGAGTTTTGATTTAAACAGGGCAGAGTCTGTGTTTCAGATGTCAGGTAGAAGTGAGTTTCAGAACCAAAACTTCAGTACTTTAGAAATTCTTCTGTAACCAACGCAATCAGGAAATGTAGCAACAACCAGGTTGTGAAGGTCCTGAGAGAGCTCCGTATTTTTACCCATCATAAAATGTTTCTAGTGTGACACCTTGATAATGAGACACCTTTATAAAGACCGTCAGTGGGACTGAAGCAGCTGAGATTGATCTGCAGCAAGTGGCAGGATTACTTTCTAATTACTGATAGATTCCAGCTGCTGTCATGGCTTTCCAGGCCTTTTTACACCTTCCTTTCTTCATGCCTTTAATCCTTTTGCCCTGTCATTTCATTTTATTACACATAAATGTTTGTTGGACATGGATGGTTTGATTTATTTGTATATGTGGATTGGATGGATTGTTCCCAACATCAGGTGACAATTTTATGTCAATAGAACCTTAAAAATATATCCACTTAGAAAATTAGTGACATGTTCAATACCTATTAATAATATTAATATATTACTAGTTGTTGTTTGTCTCTTTTGTCTGTTTTTAGCTACAACCAAAGTGCCGTAAACCAGCAGTTAAAGCAGCACCAACATCTAAAGCAGCTGAGAGCCCAGAGAGCTGTGACTTTCTGTTCTCCTCTCCTGATTCACCGCTGAGTTCCTGCTTCAGAGTGGTAAGCACAAAAATAACTGACATGTTTCAGCAAAGTAAAGCATGTATCACTGTAGTGAGATTCTTCTGGTGAAGGAAACACGTCTACAGGGAAACATCTGTCAGCCGTGACTGCTCTAGAGTTGTAACAAAGATTAGACCTTCATGATCGACAGGCCTCGGGGGGGTGGGGGGGGGGTTTGAGCACACTTGCTCTTTTCTACATCCAGATGAAAACATTTATCTATGACTCACATTTTATTGAACACAAAAAGTCTGTATGTTAATTATATTTATTTTCTTTGTATCGCAAATGAAAATAAAGTATAAAAAATAAAATAGAATAAAAAGTAATTGGCATGAAATGAGTCTCTAATCCCCTCGTGCACTTCTAAACTGATCTGAGTAAAGCTAGTTTTGTCCATATCTATGAGGTGATTCCTGCACACAGATTTAACAATTTGTATGTATAATTATCACTTTTGTGAGATTGAAGGTTAAAAAATCTGTCTAATTTTAATGTTTGTGTCAGTAGTAGGGATGCTCCGAATGATCGGCCACCGATTAAAATCGGCCGACGTTCATGAAAAATACATCATCGGTAAATTCCGATATTTTCCTCTCCACGCCGATTATACCAGCCGATCAATAGCTCCTAAACCAGACATCATAGGCGCACAGAAAATCCGTGGTGCTATCGCGAGTTCATTGCGCAGCCGAGACTCGCCGTCCCCAGAACAGACCGCTCCATTTATAGTTGGTTCAGACGGAACTCAGTCCTGGAGGAGACGTCGGGCGACGAGTCCCGCTACCTTGGTCAGCTGCGCCGCCTCCTGCAGCTGCAGAGAGTCTGTTGCTGCTGCTGCTTCAGCACACTGCGCAGCGCAACAGTCGGGAAACTGAGATAATTCTTTAAACTGGTATAAAAAAACAATAATTTAAATATTAATGACGGAGTTGGAAAAGAGCTTGCTGATCATGCACTGGGAGGAGAGGATAAAGCGGCGCTGCGCGTCATGGCGCATGTGGAGAGGGGAGAGCAGCGCGCAGTGCAGGTGGATCAGACAGGCAGAGGGAGGAGAAGCTGAGAGCAGGTAGACTCTTTAGTAATGATCAGATCATAGTCAGTTTGTTCTTTCTGGGCATAAAATGGACCAGAGGGTAAAAACAATGTCGACTTTTCTGCGTCTGAATAGAAGAAAAAAGCTTTTTTTTTTTCAAAACGTTATTTCAACCACAAACTAATTAGTGGGGATCTTGTGCACAAAAATATATGTTTAATTATTTAAATATATATAAAAATAATAGATTTCTATTAATAAAAGTAATAGATATCTGATTAAAATGATAGATTTCTATATGGATTAAAATAAAGGATTGGAAATATTTATCTATAATATATTTCTATATGGATGGATGGATGTCTACATGGTGCCTTCAAGTTTTTGTATTTTGTCATCTTTGAAAAGTCAGTAAAAACCTGTTTTTGTCCAAATGAAGGTGATTTATGGTTCATTTTCTACAGATCAAGTATCCATTAGTCCTCATCATTACTACAATGTGAAATTTACAGTCAATCAACGTGATCGGTATCGGTGATCGGCAGCAAAAAACGTGATCGGAGCATCCCTAGTCAAAATATAACAAATCTGATGTTTAGTTTTTGAGATTTTTTTTTTATTTGGCACACCTTGCATTAAATACTGTTGCTTTTTTTTATAAGGGCTACCCCGCTTATATCGGTATCGAAAATTAAGAGTTAGACAATATCGGATATCGGTAAAAAAGCCAATATCGAGCATCCCTAGTCAGTAGTAATTATTTGTGTGTTTAATTTTTTGTGTTCATATTTGATATTTGTGTGTATTTGAACACACATTTGCAAACACCCAAGGTCACACACAAAATCATTTTACAGTTTACAAACCATGTTGTACAGATACAAACAGGTTTACACAAAATACAAATCAAGTACGCATGTACAGATGTGTTGAGTCGTTTTTGCCTTCAAATAAAAACTTTCTTTCAACATAGGCTGTTCAAGAAACTATCAACAACCAGTTAGTCAAATCAAACTTTTTATGTAACGTATTTCATACGTTACATTTCAGCCCAGTGTCCATCCCTACAAAAACAGATCAATACATAAAAATGCACAGTTAAAAAAAGAATAAACTAAAGTACATATTCATACATACTAATAGCTCGTTTCCACTGCAGCTTGGCACAGATCCTTGTAGTACGGTACAGGTCCGCGATTTCAGGAGAGCGTTTCCATCATCAGTCGGACTCTCACTTAGCAGGGGGAGTTAAACGCGTGCCGTCATGTCATACCAGCACTGTCCTTAAAGGGTGTGGTTTACTCAAAAAAACGTATTTTTTCAGATGTTTTTGGATTATAATAGGTCACCCTGAGCCTTTCATGCAGGCTGAAAATGAAAACAGTCTTTTCCCTGCATCCCCTGCGATTTAAAAAAGGAGTTTTATCCCGTTTTAACACTAGGATTTGAATCTGGTTAGATAGAATAGAATAGAAAAGCCCTTTATTTTCCCTCAGTGGGAAATTCAGGTGCACCAGCAGCAAGTTACAGGCAAGTAGAGAAAAAACAAGTTCACACAAGAACAAAAATATGTATGTAAAGTAGAAAACTAAAAACTAAACAGTCATGGCACAAAAACATATGTAACAATACTAGCATAGATACTAGTAAAACAATGTACAATCATCAAAAGTCATTACCAGATAAAGTCACAGAACTATCAAACTGAATACGGTTACTGTTATGAGGGATGTGCATAAAAAACTGGTTGTGCATAAGAAACTGTGCAAATAAAGCAGGATGTAAACACTTTAGTCAAGTTCAGATAAAATCACAGAACTCTCAAACAGAATAGGGTTCTTATTATGAGGGATGTGCAATATTTTGTGCATAAAAAACTGTGCAAATATGCACACACTTTAGCAGTTTGTTGGGAGCAGTGATGGTTCTACTCAGGGGTGTCAAACTCCAGTCCTCAAGGGCCAGAGTCCTACAGGTTTTAGTACTTACCCTGATTCAACACACCTGAATCTTTTGTTAAATTACATCTTCAGGAAGTCCCCAAGCTCTACTGAAGCTTGGTAATCATCCACTGATTCAAATCTGGTGTGATGGAGCTGAGAGACTTCTAAAACATGCTGGAATCCGGCTCTTGAGGACTTGAGTTTGTCACCCCTGGAGGAAGGATCTCCTTCCTGTATCTAGCATGCAGCAGCCTGTTGCTAAAGAAGCTCTCCAGTTCTCCAACAGCATCATACATGGGATGGGAGATGTTGTTTAACACTGATGTTATTTTTGTCAGAGTTCTTCTGTCTCCCACTGTCTGCACTGTCTCTAGGGGGCATCCTAAGACAGAGCTAGCCTTCCTGGTCAGTTTATCTAACCGCTTCTTCTCAGCTGTACATAAGCCACTGCTCCAACTGACTACACCATAGAAAATGGCTGATGCCACCACAGAGTCATAGAAGGTCTTCAGGAGCTCCCCCTGCACTCCAAAAGACCGGAGTCTCCTCAGCAGGTAGAGTCTGCTCTGACCTTTCCTGTAAAGAGCATCAGTGCGACTCCAGTCCAGTTTACAGTTCAGGTGAACACCCAGGTGCTTATAAAAGTCCACTGTCTCAATGTCTGCTCCCTGGATGTTCACCGGTGTCAGCGTTGTGAGTCTGCACCTCCGGAAATCCACCACCACCTCCTTGGTTTTTCCCTCATTGATCAGGAGGTGGTTCTGCTGGCACCAGTCTACGAAGTCCTGTATCGACTGTCTACTCTGAGTCATCCTGACCTCTGATGAGACCGACTATAGCAGAGTCATCAGAGAACTTCTGTAGATGACAGCCTGGGGAGTTGATGGAGAAGTCTGCAGTATAGAGGGTGAACAGGAACGATGCCAGCACAGTTCCCAGAGGATGTACGTCACAATGCAAATTTGCCCATCTTGGCTGGCCCCGCCCCACAGACAGGCCCAGATAATGCACAGGCTAGATATGGCTATATGGCTATAGAGGGTAGGGGACGGCCCCGTGTTCGAATTATAACACCAGTCAAAGCAGTGAGAATCATGAATACCTGCCGGATAGCGAGCAATGTGCCGCATGAACAAAGACAGAATCACATCAACTCCAGCTGCTGATGAACACCACAACATGTCTGTTTCTGCTAAAACAGAATTGAAATGCTTTCTCTTCCTCCTCTCCACCAACTGAACTTCTGATTCCTGACAGCAATGCATTATGGTCTATCTCTACCGATGTAATGTACAGCATATGTACACTACTTTTATACGTAAATTAATTCACACGCTGATGGCAGTGAGCTACACTGTAGCCACTGAAGCTAATCGACCGTACACAGGCGCTGCCCGACCCCCTGACCACTACCGCCTTGCCCAAAGTGACCCAGCCAGAGCGGGGTCCAAACGGACAAGCCATCGGTTGCAGGACCAACACCTTAACCTACTGAGCTACCATCACACCATGTGGCTCGTTTCTAGGGCCTTATACAGCGGATAAAATATTGCAGTGAAAATTTTGAACACCACTACAAAATGGCTGGATCAACTGGAATTTAATGACTTCCACAGATCAAAAAATCAAAAAAAAATTTTTATTTCATTCAGTAAAAAAACAAAACAAAAACGAAAATACACAAAACTGCTAATAAGCATAAAGAATGAAAAGGAACAGAAAGAAGAGGAAAACTCTTATTAATATCTGCCCCTTTAAAAAGAAAATAGTAATATTAAAAAAATAAAAACAAAATAGAATTAAAAAGAAAGGCTTTAAATGAAAATTAGTTTGTTTACTGTCCAAGCCCTTTCGGCAATTAATGTGTAAAAAACAAAAGCTGAATGTTTACCGCGGTTTACCCAGAACTAAAAAATTATCATTTATATATACATACTCATATATATGTATATACATACCCGTACATCACACATACATAAATCAAACATAGCCCATTAAAGGTCTAAATCATTTCTGTATAAACTTTAAATATAAAGTCTTTTGTCTTCTTTTTAAACTTTTTAATGTTTTGACATTTTTTCATGTCATCACTAATATTGTTCCATAACTGGACTCCTCTTGATGAAACACAATGTAACTTAGCATTAGTTCGTACGGCTGGCTTCATAAACATGTTTGTTCCTCTCAAAACAAAAGTACTCTCCCTGATTTGGAAAAGCTTTTGGATACTGCCCGGTAATTGTTGATTTTTTATTTTGAACATAAACTGAAGTATTTTGAAGTCAACTAGATCTTCAAATTTCAATATGTTTAATTTAATAAATAGAGCATTTGTTGGTTCTGTGTAAGATGATCTAGTAATAATTCTTATGGCCTTTTTTTGAAGAAGAAATATAGAATTGATTGTTGTCCTGTATGTGCTCCCCCAGACTTCAACACAATAAGTCATGTATGGGAGAATGAAGGAGCTGTACAAGATGTATAATGATGGCTGGTTTAAGAAATATTTGACTTTGTTAAGTATTGAAATTGATTTTGATATTTTTGAGTTGATATATTTGATATGCTTCTTCCAACTCAGTTTTTCATCAATCAGGACACCAAGGAATTTAATTTCAGCCACTCTTTCAATTTCTATATGATTTATTGTGAGTTTCTTATTGGTGATGGTTGATCTATTGCCAAATATTATGAACTTTGTTTTATTTAAATTCAGTGTTAATTTATTGGAGGCAAACCAATCCTTAAATTTATTAATTTCATTTCCAACTGCATCCAAAAGCTCCTCCAAGTTGTCACCACAACAAATTAAACTTGTGTCGTCAGCAAACAAAATTGTTTTTAACAAACTGGACACCTCACAAATATTATTAATATATAAAATAAACAATAACGGTCCCAAAACTGAACCTTGAGGAACTCCAAACCCTATTTTCATTAATTTAGATTTGACCTGATTTATTTCTACATACTGTTCTCTATCACTCAGATAACTAGCCAACCAGCTCAGGGCCACTCCTCTCACCCCGTACGTTTGGAGTTTACGTAACAATAATTCATGATCAACGGTATCAAAGGCTTTTTTTAAATCCAGAAAAATTCCAATAGCATATTGTTTATTTTCAATTGCAGAAGTTATCTCTTCCACAAATTCCATTATTGCAAGTGATGTGTTTTTATTCTTTCTAAAACCATATTGTTGGCCATATAGAATATTATGTTTAGTAATAAAATTGTCCAATCGGTTGTAAAATATTTTTTCTAATATTTTAGAGAACTGAGGAAGTAAAGAGATTGGTCTATAATTAGAAAACATGTGTTTATCTCCAGCTTTAAATATTGGTATGACCTTTGCCGTTTTCATTTCATTTGGAAAAATTCCTGTTTTCAAGGATTGATTACAAATGAAGGCAAAAGGTCGGACTACACAATCAATGATGTTCTTCACAAATGCCATGTCTATGTTGTTTGTGTCCTTAGAGTATTTGTTCTTAAATCCTTTGACTATATCTATGATTTCTTTCTCATTGGTGCCTTTTAAAAATACTGTATCCATTATTTCCATATTTATTTTATTATAAATTTCTCTGTTTTTCGGAGGTTTAATTTCTCTTACCAATTCTGATCCAGAGTTTACAAAATAATTATTGAACTCATTAGCAATCATAGTCATATTATCTATGGACTCATTTTCTTTCAGGAAGTAAGAGGGAAAGTTGGATCTCTCTTCTCTATTTCGATATAACAACCTGTTCTGGATTATATTAATTTATAATGTCTGATTGTTGGAGGTCAGGCTGCAGCTCCTGGGCCATATTTGTGTCAGTGAATATGTTTCAGTGAAGAAGAGTAACCAGTAATCACAATTATGTGTATTTCAAAGTAACATCAGTGTTATGGAGATTAATGATGGGTCAGTATGTTTCCATCTACAGCAGCTGAATGATGCATCCATCAGCTCAGATTCAGGTTTTTATTCAGGTAAATCCTGACAGAATCTAGAACCTATAGAGGCGTGTTAGTCAGAACCTTTTAGTGCTGTCACACTGACTAAATGTAGAACCTGCAACATGGCAGTGTTTCCAGCAGACGTTCTGTGTGTTTTTAGGTGGATCCGGGTCAGTTCTGGTCCGTGTGTGAGTCCAGCTCCTCCAGAGCCCCGTGCAGGTTAGCCCGGGCTTTTGTTCATCTCTGCCAGCAGAACTACATACCACTGGAGGTCCCGGTCCAGTGCAGTGAGTCAACCAGTACACAGGTCATGCAACAGTCTCTAACTTCTTTGAACCTCATATTATTCTGTTGTGTTTCAGTGAAAGTATGATGGAGGAACAAGTTGACAACGAGCCAAGATGAGATGATTCACACCATAAACCACTGACTGTTCAGCTGTTGTTGTATCCTGAACTCTAGTATATTGTCAAACCTTTTGTACACTTTATGGAGAATATTATGTGATAGTTTTTAAGAAATTATGAAAAAAATACAAATCTTTAGATCTTTTTCCAAGTTTCCGTGTCGTGGTTTGTTCAGAATACGTCCACCGTTAGGTAAATGCAGGCTGTGGCCTTATTGGTCCTCAGAATATTAATGACCTGGTTAAACACAAATACATTTACAGCATGGATTTTAGGGTTTCATTTGTTTTTAAATTTATTTTAAAATCACAAGTGTTAACTTTGTAGTCAAAAATAACTTTTAACAGGATAAATGCCTCCAACATCAGAGCTCTGGGCATCAAAAGATGCCACAAAACTACATGTAGAAAAAAGGAGTGAAGACCTGTAGAATGAAGAAATCACTTCAACATCCTGGTGAAGGCTCTCAGTGATCCAGGTCACGTTCATCTTCCTAGTAAACAAACGCACATGGACTTCTTGAGATTTTTGAAGATGTTTAGCTTCTCATCCAAGGAGCTTTCTAACATGAATGTGTGGAGTTTCAGGCTCCTAGCCATAGTGAGCTGAAATCACATATAAATGATTCTCCTCCTCCTCGAGGAGTCATTAATGTTATTGTATCAGCCTGGTCACCTTACCGGACATTTTGATCAGGTGCAGGAAGGTGTGAATTAGACCGAAACTGTCTGGGGATCAGGTTCAGAGCTGCTTTGTAGGAGCTGGAAAGGAGAAACCTAATGACTCCTCTGTTTAATGTAGGTCTCTCCTGTTTGACATAGACGGCTTCCTTTACTCCTCCCTCAAATCTTTAATCAACAGCTCACTATGGGTTTGAACTTAACACTCTGCGTATTCCAGTTAGAATTTACAAAACTCCTCAGATGAGAGACAAAACATCTTCAAGGAACCAAAGAGGTCCAGTTGCCGTCATTTGAGCCTAACAGAAAATCCCTTTATTAGAACCTGCCTAAATACATGAAGGAGGCTAAAAGATCTCAAAAAGCAACACATCGTGTCCTGTTCTAAAGACCAAGAACCCAAAACAACATCTAAAGCCCTGCAGGACTCACCTGGTTAAAGTTAAGGTCAACGGAAGAGACTGGGTAGGGTGGGCCAATGCCAGAACCTGTTGACCAAAAATGACACAGACTCGTCTCACATTTACCAAAACATCCTGCTGCTCCTCAAGACTACTAGGAACATTATCTGTCAGCTGACGAGACCAAAGCTGAACTTTCTAGAAGGTGAGTGTCCCGTTCATCTGGAAGGTGTGTGTCCTGTTGCATCTGGAAGGTGTGTGTCCTGTTGCATCTGGAAGGTGTGTGTCCCGTTCATCTGGAAGGTGTGTGTCCTGTTGCATCTGGAAGGTGTGTGTCCTGTTGCATCTGGAAGGTGTGTGTCCTGTTGCATCTGGAAGGTGTGTGTCCCGTTCATCTGGAAGGTGTGTGTCCTGTTGCATCTGGAAGGTGTGTGTCCCGTTCCATCTGGAAGGTGTGTGTCCCGTTCCATCTGGAAGGTGTGTGTCCCGTTCATCTGGAAGGTGTGTGTCCTGTTGCATCTGGAAGGTGTGTGTCCCGTTCATCTGGAAGGTGTGTGTCCCGTTCCATCTGGAAGGTGTGTGTCCCGTTC